>JADHKR010000013.1:186633-500258 GCA_019925305.1 Sporothrix cf. nigrograna | reverse complement strand
AAGAAAAAAAAGAAAAAAAAGAAAAAAAAGAAAAAAAAGAAAAAAAAGAAAAAAAAGAAAAAAAAGAAAAAAAAGAAAAAAAAGAAAAAAAAGAAAAAAAAGAAAAAAAAAGAAAAAAAAGAAAAAAAAATAAAAAAAAAGGAAATAGAAAAAGAAAAAAACCCGTCCTCGCGTAAGTCGCTCCCAACCCCAGCAAGCCATATCTCGCCTGCATCACGCCTTGGGCGCCTGCCCAAAACTCTCTAGCCGTTCTGTTCTCCTTTCCGGCGCCGAGCTGCCGGCCGCCAGCGACCCCAGCGACCCAATCCGCCTGCCGCAGCCCTGTGGCCGTCCGCTGCCTGGCCTGCCGGTCGACGGAGCCGTCTCTGTTTCGGCCGGCCGTAGGCAACAGCAAGGCACGCGCAGTACGTACACAGCATTGCCTAGAGACCGGCCTGCCCCACCGTCGGCGCCCCCAATCGCCGTCATCTCCGAGCAGCAAGGCCCATCCCCAGACGCCCTAGGGCCAACGCCCCGGCGCCAAAAAAGCTTGGGCCGGCGAAAAGAGGAGACTCCAAGGGCTGCATATATTCTGGCGCTGTCCGCCCTCGTCTGTCCACCGGCTGTTCATCCGTGCTTGCGTCCACCTCGCCGCTGCAACGACGGCCCTTCCACGACCCCCACCATGGGGCACTCGGACTATGCAGACGAAAAGGAGCACGAGCGCGAGATCGCCGACGGCCCAGACCCCATCAGCAGCGCGGCCCTGCCCAACACCGGCGAGGATGTCCTGAGCGAACAGGACGTCGTCCTGGGCGCCATGGACCCGGGCTCCGACGCCGATGCCGGAACCGGCGCCGCGCAGGCCCGCCGCGTCCGCAGCCACGCCACCGAGGCCAGCGTCGCCAGCGCCGTCCCCCCGGCGGCCGCCGCCGGGGAGGGCAAGACGCTCCTGCAGCGCCTCAACCCGCTGCGCTGGGGCCGGCCGCCGCCGGTGCCCGACGTGCGCGCCGTGTGCCCCGAGGCCACGGCCAACTTCTTCAGCAAGCTCGTCTTCCACTGGCAGGGCCCGCTCATGCGCACGGGCTATGCGCGGCCGCTCGAGCTCAACGACCTGTGGCGCGTCAACCCGGACCGCGCCGTCGAGCCCATGACCGACCGCGTGCGCGCGGCCTTCCGGCGCCGCGCCGCCCGCGGCGACAGGTACCCGCTGCTCTGGGCCCTGCACGAGGCCTTTTTCTTCGAGTTCTGGCTCGGCGGCCTCTGCCAGCTGTCGTCCTCCGTCTTCCAGGTCATGTCGCCCTTCACCCTGCGCTTCCTCATCCAGTTCGCCACCGACGCCTACAACGCCAGCCTCCACGGCGCGCCCGCCCCGCACATTGGCCGCGGCCTGGGCCTCGTCTTTGGCGTCACCCTCATGCAGATCTGCCAGAGCCTGGGCACAAACCACTTTATCTACCACGGCATGATGATCGGCGGCCAGGTGCGCGCCACCCTCATCAACCTCATCTATGAGAAGAGCATGGCCCTCTCTGGCCGCGCCAAGGCCGGCGGCCGCGTCCGCGCGCCCGGCGATGCCGGCGACGGCGACGCCGGCGGCGACGACAAGGACGAAAAGACACGGGCCGCGCGCATGCCCGGCCGTGCCGCGCCCGAAACGCCCGCCCCGTCCGCCGCGCTGGTGGCCGGCGACGGCGTCGGCTGGGGCAACGGCCGCATCGTCAACCTCATGAGCGTCGACACCTACCGCATCGACCAGGCCGCCGGCATGTTCCACATCATCTGGTGCGCGCCCGTCTCCTGCCTCGCCACCCTCGTCCTCCTGCTCGTCAACCTGACGTACGCCGCGCTGGCCGGCTTCGGCCTGCTCGTCGTCGGCGTCCCGCTGCTCACCCGCGCCATCAAGAGCCTCTTTGTGCGCCGCAAGCGCATCAACCGCGTCACCGACCAGCGCGTCTCCCTCACCCAGGAAATCCTGCAGTCGGTGCGCTTCGTCAAGTACTTTGGCTGGGAGAGCTCCTTCCTCGCCCGCCTCGAGGAGTACCGCGCCGCCGAGGTGTCCATGATCCAGGTCCTGCTCTCCATCCGCAACGCCATCATGGCCATCAGCCTGTCGCTGCCCATCTTCGCCTCCATGCTGTCCTTTATCACCTACTCGCTCTCGCACCACAGCCTGGCCCCGGCCAAGGTCTTCTCGTCCCTGGCCCTCTTCAACGGCCTGCGCATGCCCCTCAACCTCCTGCCCCTCGTCATCGGCCAGGTCACCGACGCCTGGACCTCCATCAAGCGCATCCAGGAGTTTCTCATGGCCGAGGAGCAGGACGAGGACGTCGCCTGGAAGCCCGACGGCCCCAACGCCGTCGAGATGCACAGCGCCAGCTTCACCTGGGAGCGCACCCCCACCCAGGAGACCGACGAGGTTGCCGGCCCCCGGAAAGCCCCCGCCGCCGCCAAAAAGGACAACAGCAAGGACAGCAAGAGCAAGAAGGACGCCGCCCGCCCGGCCTCCTCGTCCGGCGACACCGCCGGCGACACCGCCAGCACCCTGGTCGAGGAGCCCGAGCCCTTTAAGCTGCACGACCTCAGCTTCTCCATCGGCCGCCACGAGCTCGTCGCCGTCATCGGCTCCGTCGGCAGCGGAAAGACGTCGCTGCTCGCCGCCCTGGCCGGAGACATGCGCAAGACCAGCGGCGAGGTCGTCCTCGGCGCCTCGCGCGCCTTTTGCCCCCAGTACGCCTGGATCCAAAACACGACGCTGCGGAACAACATCCTGTTTGGAAAGGAGTACAACGAAACGTGGTACCGAAATGTCGTCAAGGCGTGCGTCCCCCTCTCTCCCCTTTCCGTAGCCTTTGTTCCCTGCTCACATCTTCAGATGCGCCCTGCAGCCCGACCTGGACATGCTGCCCGCCGGCGACGCAACCGAGATTGGCGAGCGCGGCATCACCATCTCGGGCGGCCAGAAGCAGCGCCTCAACATTGCGCGTGCCATTTATTTCGACGCCGACATCGTCCTGATGGACGACCCCCTGAGCGCCGTCGACGCCCACGTCGGCCGCCACATCTTTGACAGCGCCATCCTCGGCCTGCTCAAGGACAAGTGCCGCATCCTGGCCACCCACCAGCTCTGGGTGCTCAACCGCTGCGACCGCATCGTCTGGATGGAGGCCGGCAAGATCCACGCCGTCGACACCTTTGAGAACCTGATGCGCGACCACGCAGGCTTCCAGCAGCTCATGGAGTCCACGTCCGTCGAGGAGGAACAGGAGGCCGCCGCGCCTGCTGCTGCTGCGCCGGCGGCCGCCGACGCCGACGACGGCACGGACAACAACAAGAAAAAAAAGAAAAAGGGCCAGACCCTGATGCAGAGCGAAGAGCGTGCCGTCTCGAGCGTGCCGTGGGCCACCGTCGCCGACTACATCCGCGCGTCCGGCTCCATCCTCAACGGGCCGCTCGTCATCTTCCTGCTCGTCCTCGCCCAGGGCGCCAACATTGCCACCTCGCTCTGGCTCTCGTACTGGACGTCGGACAAGTTTGGCTACTCGACAGGCGCGTACATTGGCGTGTACGCCGCCCTCGGCGCCGCCCAGGCCGCCGTCACCTTTAGCTTCATGGTCTCGCTCTCCATCTTCGGCACGCGCGCGTCCAAGACGATGCTGCGCCGCGCCATCGGGCGCGTGCTCCGCGCGCCCATGTCCTTCTTCGACACCACGCCCCTGGGCCGCATCACCAACCGCTTCAGCCGCGACGTCGACGTCCTGGACAACACGCTCAGCGACGCCATGCGCATGTACTTTTTCAGCGTCGGCAGCATCGTCTCCGTCTTTGCGCTCATCATTGCCTTCTTCCACTACTTTGCCATTGCGCTCGGCCCGCTGTTTGTCATCTTCCTCTTTGCCACCTCCTTCTACCGCGCCTCGGCGCGCGAGGTCAAGCGCTTCGAGTCCGTGCTGCGCTCCAACGTCTTTGCCAAGTTTGGCGAGGGCCTCAGCGGCGTCGCCTGCATCCGTGCCTACGGCCTGCGCGACCATTTCATGGCCGACCTGCGCAGCGCCATCGACGACATGAACTCGGCCTACTACCTGACCTTTAGCAACCAGCGCTGGCTGTCCATCCGCCTGGACATGATTGGCAATCTGCTGGTGTTCACCACGGGCATCCTGGTCGTCACGTCGCGCTTCAACGTCCCGCCGTCCATTGGCGGGCTTGTGCTGTCGTACATCCTGGCCGTTGTCCAGATGATCCAGTTCACCGTCCGCCAGCTCGCCGAGGTCGAGAACGGCATGAACGCGGTCGAGCGCCTGCAGTACTACGGCCAAGAGCTCGAGGAGGAGGCGCCGCTCCACACAATCGACGTGCGCAAGAGCTGGCCGGAAACGGGCGAGATCGTCTTTGACAACGTCGAGATGCGCTACCGCGCCGGTCTTCCGCTCGTGCTGCGTGGGCTGAACATGCACGTCCGGGGCGGCGAGCGCATCGGCATTGTCGGCCGCACCGGCGCCGGCAAATCCAGCATCATGTCGACCCTCTTCCGTCTTGTCGAGATCAGCGGCGGCCGCATCACCATCGACGGCATCGACATTGCCACGGTTGGCCTCCACGACCTGCGCTCCCGTCTCGCCATCATCCCGCAGGACCCCACCCTCTTCCGCGGCACCGTCCGCAGCAATCTGGATCCCTTCAACGAGCACAATGATCTGGAGCTGTGGTCGGCCCTCCGCCAGGCCGACCTCGTCTCAGACGATGCCGAGCCGCCCGACGCGGGCGCGTCTGCCGGCGGCAGCGGCGGCAGTGGCGGCAGCAGCAGTGGCAGTGCGCGTGGCGGCAAAGCGGTTGCCAGCAGTGCCATGGCGCCCGCCGCGGGCGCCGCGGACGCCGGCGCTGCCGTCGGACGCGACACGCGCATCCACCTCGACAGCATCGTGGAGGAAGACGGCCTCAACTTCTCGCTCGGCCAGCGCCAGCTCATGGCCCTGGCCCGGGCCCTGGTGCGCGGCAGCCAGATCATTGTGTGCGACGAGGCCACGTCGTCGGTGGACATGGAGACGGACGACAAGATCCAGGCCACCATTGCCTCGGGCTTCCGCGGCAAGACACTGCTCTGCATCGCCCACCGCCTGCGCACCATTATCGGATACGACCGCATCTGCGTCATGGACCAGGGCGCCATTGCCGAGCTGGACAATCCGCTGGCTCTGTACCAGAACGAGGGCGGCATCTTCCGCGGCATGTGCGATCGCAGCGGCATTCGCGCCGAGGACATCAGCGCGGCCCAAGGCAAGCTCGAGAGCTATGTGGCGAGCCAGGCAGGCAAGGAGAAGACGGCTGCTCGATGAGTAACGCCCGGCGTGTCGGAGAGGCTGGCGGTCCGCCATGTTGTCGAACAGCTCGACGGTCGAGAGAGAAAAGAAAAAGGGGTAAGGCCTGTTTTGTCTGTGTTTGTTATAAAGCGCATTACCCATAAAAGACGATAGAACCTACCTGTAGAAAAATAAGCATAAAGACAATCGGTACGACTCGAGGCATAGATGAAGCTGGCACACGAAGAGAAGAAAGAAGACAAGTCTTGCCGGGGGGGGGGGGGAGGGGGGGGGAATCAAGAATCTACTGCTGAGCTGCAGGCCAAACGTGCCTTCCCCGTCTTACTCGCCTCTTTCCTCTTTCGACCGTTAGTTTCGGACAACGACGGATCTTGGGAAACAACGATGGAGAATACAGTCAGCGTGAGAAAGGGGCGCGGAAGGAACGAATGGCACTCTGAAGAATGAAAAGGCCAGTCTCACAGCGGCAAGGTGTGACAGGACATCCCTCCGTGTCTAGAGACGGCAGCAGCCTGACCTCCCGGAAGCGGCAAGATGCTTCGCTCCTTGCATGCGGCGTCTCACAGACATGCAGAGTCGGCTGACCGCCTTGGTACCTGAGAGAGCCGGGAGCGAGGTGAATATACAGGTGTATGTAGGCTATGGAATATGCTGCAGAAAGCGACAAAAGGAAGCACAAAGTACACAAAGATGACATGATAGATATCCGCCGTGACTCCTCTTTTATGCCAGAACACACGCCGGCCAGGTGAAGCATGGGGATGGACAACGCACCAGGTGAAAACGAAACGACGGTTTCCACTCCGTTTTGCGCTGCAAGCACAGCCCCATGGCTTGATATTAGTAGACAAGTAGTCGTCTTCTTTCGGGAAAAGCCACCGAATCTGTAAAATGAGACAACAAACCAGAAACAAAAACGAATTGGCCTTGCTCGACCCAGATAAATGGTAAAAAATTGAAAAAGATCAAGAGAAAAAAAGCCGTGAAATCCGCCACCCAAACCGTAAATAACGCCGCCGCACTGGTCTGTTCAGACACGGCCCAAGAAAGAAAAAGGAAAGAAGAGTGAAAGGTCAGTCGTGGCAATCAGCCAGAAACCAGCTAGGGCTTCTGTATCCTGGTACTTTTCTCCCGTCCAAAACAGACTCAAGATATGCAAAGGGGCATGTACAGAGGCTTGCAGTCTCCCAACGACAGCACGTTAGTACCGGCCACTTCCGTGGCCGGGCTGGCTGTACGGCTGGCCGTGTGAAGGCCCGGCGCCGGAAGGGAACAGATGTGGCTGGTCGTCGAGAAGGTCGTCGAGAAAGGCACTGGGAGCGCGGCCGCTCGCGGGGCGGTTCAGGCTGACGGAGCTGCCGCTCATGTTGCGGGCGGCAAGGCTCGTGCGCATCGGGCCAAAGTTGGGCGAGTCGGGCGGGCTCGGACCGAGACTGCGGCCGTGGTGCGAGTCGGGGCGCAGGTTGGACATGTTGATCGCCTGTCCATGGGCAGCGCCGGCAGGCGCCGCAGAGCCGGCCGCGTAGAAGCCCGACGGCAGCAGGCGCGAGTCGCGGTTCGAGCCGGCGCCGTGGCCGCTGGCGCCGGGCGCGGTGGGCGAAAAGAAGAGGTTCGTTTGCGAGGGCGTTGCCGAGGGCGTCGGCCCGCGGTTGGTGCGGCGGATGCCGCGGCCGGAGCCGGCAACGCTGCCGCCGGCGCCAGCCGCGCCAACGTTGAGCGACGAGTCGCGGTCTGAGTACTTGTAGAAGGGAGCGGCGGGCGGGGCAAAGGCGGCCTTGTCGTTGGCGACGTGCTGAGCCAGCGCGGCACGGGCGATCGAGCGGTGCAGCAGGTAGGCCACAACGGCACGCCAGAGGAGAAGGGCCGCTCCGAAGCCGCCGAGGATGGCGCCAACAGCGATGAAAACAGTGCCGCCGGGCAGATTCGAGTGCTGCATAAACGGCGCGTTCTGCGTCGGCGGAACAGACGGCGCCGGGTATGTGGGCACGCCGGTGTTGGTCGTCGACAGGGTGGGAAGATCCAGCTTGGACGAAGATGTCGTCACAGCGGGCATGCTGCCCGTGTCGGCGGCCTGGGTGCCGGTTCCCGTGATCTGGACGGTGCCGGCACTTGTGGCCGCGGCAGTCGTGGGTGAGTCTGTCGTCTTGGGCGTCGTCGTTTCCTGCGCCGTCGTTTCCTCCGCCGTCGTTTCCTGCGCCGTCGAGGCCGCGGCAGTTGTCTTGGGCGAGGTTGTCGTGCCCTTGGCGTTGGTGGTTTTCTGTGTAGTGGGCGTCGTCGCCGCCGTCGTGTCGTCCGCAGCCGCGGCGCTGGCAGAGAAGAGCGAAACAGCGACAACCGCCGAGAGAAGAAGCGTCCGCTTCAGCGAGACGCGTGGCCGGCCCATCTTCATCGTTGGCCTGGAGGGAAAGGAGGGCGGCGCAATGCTGCGGGAAAGCGAAACGTGGTGGAACGGCCGAAATGCTGCAATGTTGTATGACGCTGGCAAGCGCTGTCGGAAGCGAGGCAGGCAGGCGGCGAGCTCGACGCAGCCAAGCAATCAAGCAGGCCAGCAGTGAGACACAAACGAGGGCAAAAGGTTGTCTCCAGTGATGGCGTTCGGATGGCAACGGACAACGCAAAAGTGGAAGTGAAGAAGCGAAAGCGCGTGACGAGAACAAGGCAGCAGTCGAGCGAGAGACACAAAGACAAAAATAGGACGAATAAACGAAAGAATGTGGTCAAGGGAAGCAGCCGGCAGCTGCGGGCGAGATGCGATGAGCGGATATCGATACGTCGTCGTCGAGCGTAAAATGCTGGGCCAAGGACGAAAAGAAAGGAGGAAGAAGACGAGGCAGTGAAAACCGGAACACGAGGCAGGAGGCAACGAGCCAGGCCAGGAAAGGGGAGAAATGCGGAAACAGGGAAGGAGCAGGCCTAAAAACGCGGGTGACTGCTCGTATTGCGAGGTAATATGGGGACAAGGCCAAAAAAAGAACAAGGAGAAAATTAGAGTTGGGCTCACTGGCATGACAGGCAGGAACGGGACAACGGCGCTGGCGACGAGCCAGGGGAAACAGTGCGCCGCCCGTTTGGCGCGCTGGCTTCACCATCCTCGAGTCTGTTTGGGCCTAGCCTTGGACGCCCCACTCTGCTTGCGAGGTTCACGGACAGTGTGATACAGTGCGTGCGATTATTTTTCAAAGCCGTGTTCTCTCGTGGCTATTTTCTAGAGAAAAAAATTCAGAGGCCTGTGGTCCCTTGCTAATTGTACCTTCTTTTCCCTCTGCACAGCTTGTGACGGCATGTCCTCCCGGCCTTCGGCAGACGTGACGTTGCGCGACGTTGCACTGATCAGCCACCAAGGATGAATGAGCGCCAGGCTGTCTGTTTGCACTGTTCCCAGGTTCCTTCCCTGGTGACCCGTCGCGTTGATTCAACAGTGTTTACACTGTTCCCAGCACGGTCTACTCAAAGTTCTTATCGCGATAAGAAAAGTTGCCATCGAAAAAGTGAACCGCACATCGCATCGACATCTGCATCCACAAGCACCCCAAACGCAGAACAACCAGCCCTGCTCTCCCACCGTTTTGTTTTCATACAACCGCAAATATGGGTGTCGCCAAAAAGACAAGAAAGTTTGCGCAGGTTGGTCTTACATCCTGTCCGCGTTCCGTGAGACATCATCACCGGACGGGGTCTCACCCCGACACCACCGGCTCTCTGTCCAACACTCTGGCTAACACACTCCTCTTCGGACAGGTAAAACGAGTCATCGGCCAGCGCGACCCTCGCCTGGCAAAGAACAAGGACAAGGCCGAGGCCGGCACCAAGAAGGCCGAGGCCGAAGCCGCCTCTGAGCTCATCCGCTCCGTGTATGTATTTTCCCGATGCGCTCCCGCTCAGCGGCGGCCCGCTCTGTATTGCTTTGCATCGGCTAATCTCGCTCTTTTGCAGCCCCCAAATGTCCATCTCTCTCTTCCACAAAGCCAATACGGCCCTCGTTCCGCCTTACCAGGTCCTTGTCGACACAGTATGTTTATCCGCCGTGCCCGGAGGACGCGCCCGATGTGGTGGCTTTCTTCTGCGTCCCAGGCCTTGGGAGTCAGGAGTAAGATCTGGCTAACAGCTCTGCAGAATTTCCTCTCTCACACAGTCCAGCGCAAGCTGCCATTATTAGAAACAATGGTAAGCGGCAGCAGCTTCTATACAACAAATGCTGGCGGTTGCTAACCATGTCTCCCTGCAGATGGACTGCCTGTACGCAACGTGCCGGCCCATCATAACCGACTGCGTGATGGCCGAATTGGAGAAGCTGGGCCCCAAGTACCGCATCGCGCTCAAAATTGCGCGGGACGAGCGGTGGGAGCGGTCCAAGTGCACCCACAAGGGGTAGGTTTGCTTTTTTTTTTTTTTTTTTTTTTTTTTTTTTTTTTTTTTTTTTTTTTTTTTTTTTTTCGTTTTATACATTGTCCGGGGAGGGACCGGAAAGCTGACATTGCCTCAACAGCATCTATGCGGACGACTGCATCTTTGACAGAATCGTGCGGCACCGGTATGTGTCCCCTCTTTGCTTCTCCTGTTGTTGTTTGATACTAACCTGAATGTGTAGTACTGTATGCATCAGCCCTTTCTCTCTCTCTCTCTCTCTCTCTCTGGACTCCACGGCGGTTTTACGATGCACGTGGGCCAGCGTAAAGAGGAGATGCTAACATTGCCTACATAGTACATCGTGGCGACCAACGACCGTGACTTGAAGCGGCGGATTCGCAAGGTTCCCGGCGTCCCGTAAGTGCCTTTTGATGCTTTCACTCCTCGGGGGTGTGTTTTGCTGATTTGGTTTTTTTCTTTCTTTCAGAATCATGAGCGTGGCCCGCGGCAAGTACGTGATTGAGAATTTGCCGGGTGCACCAACGTCCTAGCCCACGTTCTCTGCGCCCTTTCTCGTGCAAGTGCGTCTTTTTGGATCGGGCTTGCGATGGAAGTGGGCGTTCAATCCAAGTCAAAAGAGGCAAAAGAAGGTGCTTCTCGGGCACAGCATTGCTTTGTTTGCTTTACGGGTTGTGTTGATACTGGTATTGGCAGGCGTTTGGGCGTACTCTCTTCATAACACGTCTTGTAGCATCCCATGTATGCACACCCCCTCGAGGCGTGACATATTGAGCAGGGAAAGGACACGGCACGTTCTTTATAATTGTTTGTAATTTATTGTAGCAACTCAAATCTGCTAGCTGCGATAATAACACCGTGATCCAGATATGCTACCGAGAATTCAAATACCACGTTCTTACCTCCCAATAGTCCAAACCACCGTTTCTTCTTTGACAAGAGATTTTTTGTTTCTTTAGTAGCCAGTCCCGCACTCCGAATGAAAACGCCAGACTTGTTAAACCAGATTGAAGACGGGCAAGCGGGTGAATCCAAAAAAAAAAAAAAAATGAAAAATCCATGAAAAATCCATGAAAAGACGAGCAGGTCTAACCGTCAAATAGGCATCGCATTCCAGCAACACCTTTGTCTTCTCATTGGCCGTTTATTACAGCCCAAGTTCCAAAAATCAAGGTCCAATCCCAGACGGCCTCGTTGCTCGTAATCCCCAATAAGACAAATGTGTAGCTTTTGATTTTTGTCGCTCAAAAAAAAACTGAAAAAAACTCCGAGCTCGCTCGCCCATGCATCGAAAACGAGAATGACCCGGCGACGGAAAAAAAGATGGCCGAAAGAAAGGCCAGAAAAACAGACAAATTAGGGCAATGGGGTATTCACAGAAGATGCAGGTCCGAACAATGTCCACAGGACGGCCAGTGTATCGGCTCGCATCGGAAGCGAATTCTGAAAAGGGTTGCTGGATCGGCAAAGTTGCGTGTTGCGTGGCCGGCCGCCTGTCTACGGCAGCCACTCCTCGTCGTCTCTTGCAGTCACACGCATGACCAGACCGTCGTCGTCGTCTTCCTCGTCGTCGTCGCTGGCTTCTTCGTCCTGAGCACCAACAACGACGGTTCCGGCACCATTTGAAGACGGCTTCTGTTGCTGTTGCTGTTGGTGTCCGTTGTTTGTGGAGGGCTCGTCGTCTTCGTCTCCTTCGTCATCTTCTTCGTCCTCGTCGTCGAGCATCCACGTCAGCCCGTTTGCCTGCTCTTCCAGCGGAAATACCTCTCTTGCGTATTCTTCGAGTCCTCGGGGCGCTTCCCAGAGGTTCAGGGCCGCTGTGGGGACATCTTCGTCGAGGTTGCGGCCGCCAAAGTACGGCGGCTGCTGCTTCGGGTCGTTGCCGCCAAGCATAAAGAGCTTCTCGAGCGCGACAAGCTGCGCACGGTAGCCCTCGGGGACCGGCACGGAAATGCGAATCGGGCCCCGCTTGTACTTGACCGGGCGGCCGACGCCTCTTGAAAAGTGGCGGCACGCTTCGCGTGGGGAGAGCATCTCGTACGCGAGAGCAATGCGCTGGCCCCGCCCCCACTTCGACACGCCGTCCTTGAAGATCTGCAGAATGGCCGGGCCGACGTCGTGCTCCGCGTCCAGCCATGGAAGCTTGGCGTCTGGGTGGAACGGCGCTTCCCAGAGGAACGAGCCGTCTGGCTGCAGGTCCATGCAGAAGAGGGGGTATTTGAGAGAGGTAAAGTTGTTGTTGTAGATGCCCGTGTAGACAAAGGTCGAGGGCAGGCCAATGGTGAAAATGTACTCCTCCACCTCGTGCTTTGCGGCCCACAGGGGCAGTGATGGCCAGGTCGGGTCGTATGCGTGGTGGTCTGGCATGGACGAGTAAACGTAGTGCTGGACGCCAGCCTTCTTGGCGGCATCTGCGAGCGCCTGGCCGATCTTGAGCTCGTCGCCGTAAAATGTGGTGTTGATAAAGGCCAGCTGGGCACCGCGGAAGAGCTCGTTGATCAGGCCGTGGTTGACGCCGATACCGGAGAGGGACGAGCCTTCGCCAGTGACATCAATGTCCTCGGCGAGCGAGACGCCCTTGGCCTTGTCGGACTCGGAGCGAGGCAGCCTCGTGTAGAGCTCGCCCTCGAGGACGGTCACATTCTCGTTTGTGGCGACTTCTGTTGCGATGACGCCCAGGCGATTGCGCATCTGGGCACGCACATGGTACCCAACGGCCGTGGCATAGCGAATGAGTGAGGCTGCCTGGCGGCCACTGGCATTGATGACGGCAATGGTCTTGCCCGGGGCCGGCATGGAGCGCTTTGCGGGCCGGAAGGTCAGGGAGTTGTTTCGCGTGCCGAGCGGGGATGCGTCCGAGTAGGAGGACCGGGCGTGCTTGTGGCGCTTGTCTTCGATGCCGTAGGCGTTTGCAGGGGCGTTGATCGGAATGCCGTTTGTACGGGCGCCGTTGATACCGTTTATGGCGGCAATGTTCCGCGGAGCCGGCCGTATGGCAAGTTCCGCACGTATTTCTCCAGGCATTCGAAATGAAGTGGTTGGCCTTTGAAAAAGAAAAAGGAAAAGGGAAAAAAAAAAGGAAAGCCGTCTTCAGGACGACAGGCGGTAGGGTGGGAGTATATCTATGTGGGCGAGCACACTGCACACGTCGAAGAGGGATCGAATCGGAGGTGGGGTGGACGGCTCAGAAAAAAGAGTGTGAGGCGGTAAAGCAACGGACAAGAGGGAACGGCAGAGGCCCGCCCAAGTCTTCAGTCGTCAGGGTGTCCCGTTTCGGGTGGAGGAGACAGGGCGGCAACCGTCCGAGAAAGGCGCAGTCTTTTGGGCGTCGAGCTGTGAGACTTGCCGAAAAAGCTGGGAGTATCGTGAAAACCGGCTTGTGCGATTGTTGAATTTCCAAACGCTATGACACGAGCGCAGAGTCGTCAGCCCTTATGCCAACCCGATCCAGCACACCATAGGGCACCTTGAGGGGCAGCAATGGTGAGGTCTCCTCTTTAAAATTTTCTAGGCGCGAGCAACGTGGTGCTGTTTTTGTTAGCGGATTTGTCTAGATCGTTGCCTTCTTTTTTACCCGGGCGTGTTAACACGGTGGGCTGGATGTTTCTGCGGGGCGGCAGGCGCAAGAAGACTGTGACTCGATTTGGGGTCAAGAGGCACTAGCCCTGTCGACGACAAGCGGTGTCCATGTGTCCATGTAAGTCCATGGCACAGGCGCCTGCAGCACAGCATCCTGCAGCAAAGAAAGCAACGAGAGGGAGGGTGGTCAGGGCGGGAACGGTCAAGGAATGGATGACGATATGTGCAGTCCACGACTGACGAGATAGAGTGGCATGAGAACGTGATGATGGAGTCGGTCGGGCTGTCCACCAAGCTCAAGCAGCAGGCAACCAACGGCTCATGGAACCGCTGGCGATGGACGGGCTGCCCGACAGAGACGCCCTGGACGGTGATGGTGTCTGGGTGTGTCTTGCGGGCAGGCAAATAGGAGGGATGGGACCGGTGTAGGGCTAAGAGAGCTGCAGAGGGGTGCGGAGGGAGGGGACGAGTGTATGCTGCAGATTGTGGAGAAGAGGAGGGTATGGTGGAGCGAGCAACAAAAAGCAGCCAGGGCAGCTTGATGTAGATTCAGCCGGGGCGTAGCATTCAACTTACGTGTTGGCGGTGGCCAATCGGCGCAAGAGGTGGCAGCCGCGGTGGAAGCTGGTGCGCAGGACGCTGGAGGCCAAGGAAGAAAGAAAGAAAAGAAAAGAAGGAAAAAGAAAAGAAGGAAAAAGAAAAGAAGGAAAAAGAAAAGGAAAAAAAGAAGAAAGAAAAAAAGAGAAAAAAGGGCTGCAAGAGGTGGGTGTGCACGCAAAGAGGAGGTGGCAGGAGGTGGCAGAGGAGGCGACAAGGTTCAGCCGGCGAGAAGGATCGTGAGTTTTGTATGTCGTGCTGGCGGAGGGCGGACTCAGGCCGAGACGATGCAGAGAGACAGACGATGCAGAGGCAGGGTAGCGCAGAACTAGCGGGACTCGATGTTGTCCTCGTGGCCGTTTTTGTGTTGTTGACGAGCGGCGAGCACTGCTTCGAGTCTGTCCCTGCGTGTTGTCTCCAAACAGTCGATGCGCCGCAGGGCGTCGTGTGATGCTGGCGGAGCTGATATCGTCGGACAATCGAGTTCTCGGCCAGAAGGTCTCGGTGACTTGCGTCGGGTGGGATGGGCCAGTTTTGGGCCACACTAGAGCGCGGTGAAGAGGCAGGGGACGCAGGAAGTATACGCTTTGGCGAGGCAGGTCGTGGGTGCAGTTGGAAGTTGGAACGCGAAAGAGGTGATGCAGCGTGAAACAGAGCCAATGTTTCTCCTCGCAATTCAGATAAGAGGCTGCCAGAGAAGCGGCGGAAAACAGGGCAGAACGGCAAACTGGTGTCGTTTATCTTATCTCTTTGTTTTTCGAGCAAGCTGCCTTGTGACGCCTGGCCGGAAAGGAAGGCTGGAGGCGTGCGTTGTGCAATGTCGCAATCGGCCCTCGCAATTTGGCGGCAGCCGTGGCCCAAGGTTCCGGGGCTTTGCTGGGACACGCCACTGTCCGCTGATGCTTTGCGGGACTGCTGCGTTCTGCAAATCTGATAAGGAGGAGCCTTGCATGGTATGCGCAAGCGCTGTGATTGGTCAGGTGTTGGGTGCAGCCCATGGACAAAGGGGAAAAAAGAGAAGAAAAAAAAAAGCAAAAGCAAGCTCCAATAGCGGCAAGCTGAAAAAGAAACAGGTTTACCGTGCCAAAAATGGACAACAAAGAACCTTTTGTTCTGCTGTTGCGCCTTCTGTCCGCAAAACAAAACGGGCAGGGAAACCGCGACCGTGCTGTGGGTTGCCTAAACGGGCAGGAAAACTTTTCCGCGTAGGCTGAGGCGAGGCTCGCGCTGCAAAAACGTGCTCGAGCCAGCGTGTCCGTAGCTCGCTTTCTACGTACACACGCCGACTCGATGGCGATGCGTGGCGTGCTTGCCACGGCGGCCGCTGCTCCTGCCCTTTTCCCCAGCCGGGCTCGCCACCACCTTCCGTCGGAGCAGCATGCTCGTCTCGCTCGTTCACGCAACCAGAAAGCGAAAGCGCAATGGACTGGGACCTGGGAAGGAGCGATGCGCGAAAGAGGGGTGAGGGGTTGGGATTAGGTAACAATGAATTGCCAACTGGCTGTATGCTGGGCGCAAACCCCCCTGCCGTGCCGGGCCCGTCTGGGCCAGGAGACCGAGCACGCCTGCCCAGTTCCTTTGGCGTCACCGCATGCGGGCGGTTGTGGGCAGGACGGCACAATGTGGTGCGTTGATCCTGAAGGCGTGTCGAGAGCGTATCGTACTCGTATTGCATCCTGTCGAGGAAGGAGCCCGGACACCAAGATAGGTACTCTCATATACTCGTACAGGGGGAATGTGCCAATTTAAGCGCACAGAGCGTCGCTCTTACCCCCAATCTCCACGACCGTTGCTGATAACGATGCTGCCGGCGTCGTGGAAGGAGCGATCGAGTGGTTTACGGATACGCTGGGGTCACTATCAGGACGCGGTGTCGTTCCCCACGGTGCGATAAAGCACGGGGGCGCGTACGGGTATGTACACGTATGTATGTATGTACATACGAGTACATACACATACTCGTACATATACTGTACATACACGATCGTATCTTTGCATCCCAAGCCGTCGCGCTGCTACGATGGGGCTGGGCCACGCCGGCGATCTGGCAGCCCGCTGTGTGACAGTGACTGGCTCCTTCCCCCGTTCGATTCGCCGAATGTTTTGGAAGGCGCGAGGCTCGCAATGCGAGCTTGGCAGACGACTCTGTTGTGCAGTGCGACCTGCACGCAGGCTTGCAGTTTCCTAATCCGTGCCCGCAGCGTCGTTGATACCAGACGCTAGCCTATGACGAAAGCGCCGTGTCCTCGGGACGTGTGC
Organism: Sporothrix cf. nigrograna; assembly: GCA_019925305.1. NCBI lineage: Eukaryota > Fungi > Ascomycota > Sordariomycetes > Ophiostomatales > Ophiostomataceae > Sporothrix > Sporothrix cf. nigrograna. Next base: position 484,158 of record JADHKR010000013.1, on the reverse strand, counting down.
GGGCGTGCCTGCCATGCTGTGCCCTCTGCGCTCGGGATTTGCTTTTGGCGGCGGACGGGCCCCACTCCAGGGATTTGCTTTTTTGGGCGCGCTTGCCTGCTCTCGGAGCGATCGGGGCAGGGCGGCGCACGTGAGCATCGTCTGTCGATGGCTGCGGGCTGCGGTGGCTACGATGGATGCATGCTGGAGCATCGTGTTTGCGCGCACCGCCCATTGCCGGCGTCGACGCGCGCCAAAGACGTCAAAGGCTTGAGAAATTGCAATGGGCCGCCGGCGGAATCTTCTGGTCACGAGCGCAGCGGAAGTGGATTTCATCGCGTTATAGATTGCTCTCGAAAACAGACGAGACAAGGAAAAAGCGACAAAAAAGCGACGAGACCGACGATGCCAGCGGGCTGCCGCGGCCGGCTCGCTGCTCCTTATCGTGCTGCGTCTGTCGTCGGCGCGCGTCGTGATAGGCCCGGCGGCCGTGTTGGCAAAGGGTTTTGCAAAGAAATCACTAACACGATGGCGGCAGCGAAACAGAGCGCAGCGTTCTGCCATGCGGCGGCGTGTTCGCAGCGGCGTGTTCGCAGCGGCGTGTTCGTTTCCATGACACAGCAGAGGCAGGGGGCTGTCAGAGCGTTGCTGGTGGCGCCGGACGACGAGAAAGTTTTTATTTTGGACCGCAGACCGGGCCGGCGGCTTTTCGATTACGTACAACGGCGCCTGGTGGAAAATTCTGTTCTTTCAGGCGTCTCCGCGGACCTGCCCTTGCCGGAGCATACGATTGGCTGGTTCTGCTGTGGCACGTTGAGGGGGACAAAGTGAGTAAACATGGCATCAGATGCCGGGGGAACTCACGATGTCCGTTTTCTCTTTCTTTTGTTCTCGGGATGTTGAGAGCATGAACTGGAGAAAGGACGCTATCGTCGTTTTTTCAATGATAAAAAGAATACGAGAGAAAACCACTTTTTTTTTTCCAAAAAAAAGACCCCAAAAAAACATGTAATATACGACGTATATATGTACGAGTATAATAAATAATAAGACCATCCATTCCTTGCCAAGTCGTATCCACGAAAATCGTATCGCCGTTTCGCGGGGTATGGCTTCTAGAATAAAAAAACCTTCTAGCCGGACAACAAGATGGCCTATGATAAGTGTTCGGTGCAAGATCTTGGCACGCCTGGCTGCATCGTTGCTCGGGAACGCTGCCCTGCGGGTGAGTTGGCTGGCCTCGCCCGTGCCGGTTCCCTGACCGCCGGCAGCCGACAAAAGTTCCGTTTTTGTTCGCCACGCTCCTCTCGGAGACCGCCGGTTGGCACGCTTCACAGGGCCGCATCCGGCGGGTCCCACATGCCGGCGGCTGCGTAGTTGATGGCGTCGAGGACGTTGCTGTCGGCCGACCACTCGTTTTCCGTGCTGTTGACGACGCGGATGCCCGTGTCGACGTGGCCCTGCACGTGTCAGTGGGCAGACCGGAACGGCAGGCCAGGAGCGGAGGCCACGGAGGCCACGGAGGCCACTCTTACCCAGTCCAGAGCATCCAAGGAGAGAGGAATCCACGAATCGTAGCGCGACGGTGCGGCCATGCTGCTCATCGCACCGGCCGGCAGCGGCGGCATGAGGCCGCCGAGGCCGTGCGGCGACACGTCCATCTCGGCACCGACCGAGGGCGCAGAGGCCGGCGCCGTGCTCGCGGGAGGAACGCCCAGCAGCGTTTCCTGGAGACCGGCTGCGCGTGTAAACAACGTGAGCAGCAAGAGCAGGGAAGAAGTAGCAACTTACGGCCAAAGGCTGTCTCGGACAGGGGGGGAATGCCCAACGGCTGTGGCGGCAGCGACGGCAGCGACGGCTGCGGCTGCGGCTGCGACGGCTGGCGCAGAGAGGACGCCGGCGGCTCCCAGTCCGGCGGGCTGGCGTTCTCGCGCAGCTCGCGCGCGTAAATCTTGCGCAGCATGACGCTGAGCAGGTCGGCCGCCTTGACGGTGTCGCTGTTCGTCTCGGCCCCGTCCGCCATGATGCGGTGCGCCCGGCGCAGCAGCTCAATCAGACGGCTGCGCTCCACGGGCAGGGCGGCGACGGGCGGGTCGGCGTCGGCGTCGGCGTCGGCGTCGGCCCCGGCCCAATCTTGGCCCGTGTCCGCGCCCGCCACGTCGTCGCCTGGCCCGGCCGCCGCCCCCGACGGGCCTGTCGATCTCGTCGACGAGCTCGATGCCGTCGGAATACCGCCGCTGCTGCCGCCCGTGCCGGTGGAAGGAGGCGTGCGCATCGCGCCGCCGCCGGACGCGCTGTTGGCGCCGTCTCTGCTCGTCAACAGGTCCGCCTCGAACCGGCCGTCGTGCTGCACCACGAGATAGACGATCATGGCGGCCAGCAAAAAGTCGTGCACGCCGAGCCCCGTGATGAACCAGCCGACGTGGTGGAGCAGGCCGCCCGGCCGCATCGCCTCGTGGATGGCCTCGTTGTACGCCAGCAGGGTGAGCGCGGCCTGCAGGCACGTGCGGCGCGAGTAGGCGTGCTCGGGCCGCGGCACCGCCTCGGCCAGGTACGGCCGGTGCAGCACGCAGCGGCTCTTTTGGTAGAGCGACGCGAGCCCGAAGCGCTGCACGACCTGCACGGGCGGGTCGGCCACGCAGTCGCGCAGCGGGCGCACCTTCATAAACGCCGGGATCTGCCGCCACCGCTCCTGCAGCGCGCGGTCCGTGCGCATCACCTCGGCGTACGTCGGCGGCGCCAGCGTGTGCGCCAGGCGCGCCACCTGGCCAAACACGCGGCACACCATGCTCTTGAAGATGGGGTAGCTCATGGCCGTGTACTCGGCGGCCGGCCGCGCCGGCGGCAGCGCCGCCGCGTCCTCGTCAAAGTCCTCGTCCAGCAGGTTGTGCGCCAGGCTCGTGTCGCTGGGGATGCCGTGGATCATGCCGGGCAGGCCCAGGTAGAACGACACGATGAGGTCCAGCTGGATCGCCAGGTTCCACAGCCGCCGCCGCATCTCGCCCTCAAACGCCGAGATCGTCGGCAGCCGGCTCGGGTCGCGGTGCAGGCCCATCTTGAGCATCAGCCGGATGCACACCGCCAGCAGCAAGAAGCACTTTGTCTGCGTGGCCCGGTTGACCAGGAACTCGGACTCGGCAAACATGAGCAGCGCCTGGATCGCCCGCAGGCTCGGGCTCGAGAAGCCCGCCAGCGACAGCGCCGCCGCCGCCGCCGCCCGGTACAGCCGGTAGCGCTCCGCCGGCTTCGCGCGCGTGCCGTCCAGCGCGAGCTCGTGCGGCGCCGCAAACGACGAGAAGTGCACGCCCAGCGCCATGATCATGAACAGCAGCGCCACAAAATCCGCGTCCGCCCCGCCCGGGTCGTGCCAAAACGCCCTGTACCGCCGCGCAAACGACGGCCGGTGCAGCGTGTTCTGCGTCGGCGCGTTGGACGCAAAGTACCGCGCAATCAGCCGGTCCACCACGCTGCGCGCCGGCATCAGCGCCAGCAGGTCCGCCTTGGTTGCTGCGCGCGCCGCCGGCCCGCCCAGCAGCAGCAGCTGCTCCGCCGAGCCCGCGTCGGGCGGCGACACGTCCCGCCGCTCGTTGTCGTCGCCCGCGTCCTCCGGGTCGTCAAAGTACGCCTTGAGGTCCTCAATGTCGTCGAGCATCGCCATGAAATGCGTCGCGCCCACATACGTCGTCGCCCGCTCTCCGCGGACCACGCGGCCCTTGCCCCGTGCTTGCGGCGCCGGCGCGCCCGCTGCCTCGGCTTCGGTCAGCGCCGCCATCAGCTATCTTGATCAACTGGTATTGTCGTATCCCTGGGTATCAAAATTTTCAAATCAACGGAAATGTACAAACGCCTCCCCCAGGAACCTCCTTTGCCCACGCGTGTCAGACTGCACCGTCCATCTCTGACGGCCAGGTTCGCGATGCTCTGCCAGCGGTTCACGGATTCGAGCAGCAGTCGCAACGTCCTGCAGCTCCCACGTGTCCGTCTCCCATCTGTCGTGGCGCGTCCTACCGTGCTGTCTTTATTGTCTTTCCTCTATGCAAACCGAGTCGTCGCTGTGACCCGGCCCCGTGTCTCCTGCGCTTGCAGAGACAGTGGTTAGAAACAGCTGGCCAAGAATCGTCTCAACATCCGTTGAGCCACTTGGATGCAGCTTGTGGTAGTCGAGGCGAAGATCCGCCTCGTCCGCCACGCTGCGGATTTCTTGGCCAAGTCCACTTACATGCAGGATGCGCGATACAATTAGGTGTGTTGTTAGAAAATCTGGATCCGGGTTGCGGACGGTGGGATCGCAGGTCGTGAACTCGATGATGTCGCTCTTGGTCTTGGAGGGGCTTAAAAAATCACGTCCCAGAAGATTGATGGCCCGATAACGGTTCTAATACATCAGTATAAAGTAATAAAGCCGAGAAAAAAAAGCGGCAGCCGTCTATGGAGTGACACACAGGTTCTTCCAAAGGCTCAAATGCGAGGCATCCTAAACCGAAGTTGCTATGGACTTCTTGTGCCAGCATCATCGCGTTGCTAGGGTCGTTTATTGTTTCAGGCCCGATTTTTGCCGCGAGCTCCGGAAAATAACGGTGCAGCGCGAACCAGATCAGGGCCGCGTTGCGTGTCTCGTGAGCGTTGTGTTCATTAAAGTCACAGAGCGCAAACGGGAGGATGTGTGCGCACTCAGTCACGCAAAACGCGCCGCCTGGCGGGTCGACGAGTCCCGACATAAAGCTTCGCACATCACAAGCGCCCGTGTACACACACCGGTAACCGTCCCGGCGCAGACAGTCGCGGCGCAGGGCCGCCTGCTGGTCTCTTGTCGAGCTGGTGATCTCGCCTACTGCCGCATCCACTGCCTCGTCTGCGCCGTCTGTCGGGGGGGTGGTCACATGCGGCGCCTTTCCTCCGGATAAAACAACTGACACGTGTTAACAAGTTTAAACACATGCGGGCACGCACGGAGAGAGAGCGGCATACATGGCTTCAAAATGGCGTCAAGCACATGGTTTGCCAGCTGGACAAGCTGCTTCTCGTCGCGACACGCCAAAATATCTGCAGCAAACGTGCTCCGGCCATCACCCCGGAGGTGCGCCAGAAAGGCCAGAAGCAGGCTCCGCGCCCTGTAAGTCGTTGTTTCCGCCTTGATTTCGGCCTCTGTCAACAGCAGGGTGAGGTCTGAAGGTGCTGGAGAGAGAGAAGACGTTGCGGAGCGAGTAGCTGGCGATACAGATGGGGATGCAGACGGATGTTGCGTGATTGGCGACAAGCGCCGCAGGGGATTGGTCCAGCGTGCCATTTTGCAGAGTTAAATCACCGGACGTGTGGGTGAAACGGGGTTGAGGCGTTTTAAACGTGAAAGGGCGGATTGATGCTTGTAGTATAGTAAAAGAAGAAAAATAGTTTGGGGGAAGCAACTTTAAATGGTCGAATACGCTTAAATATAACGAATACTCGTGTTATACCCCACTTTATAATAATACACTTTATTACGAGCAGCATGTCACAGACCAGCCTGGCAAGCATTCTGCCGCTATACACCGCCTAGCCCCTAAAGCCTGTATTTAGTCTGACGTCTGCCTACATCCTATATTATAGCTCCTTAAGCTACGTCTTTGTGACGGTTCAAGGCGACAGCACTTGCGAAGGTCAGGTTTGGGCGAAAAAAGTCTAATTTTAGATAGAGAAGAAGAAGAGGAAAAAGAGGAAGAAAATTCTGCACCGGTATGCCTTAGTATCCCACGAGTGGGTCGCTGGTCGGTCGCGTGCCCGTGCACGCGACTCCGTCAACTCTGGCACGTGACGTCGTCACGTGCCCACTATCGGGCCACCAGCCCGTGACAATCGCCCCTCCCTCTTATAAAGGCTCCGTGCGGAGTCGGGGCGCCCCGCCCCGTTGTTAACGAAGGTCGCCGGTTACCGTAAAAAAACCTAACTCGAGTATAGCACCCCTCGTACCCTTATTCGCCTTACGATTTAAGTGTCCGGGGCCACGGGATTGTTTTTAACGAGGCCTCGTACGCTTCGAACGCCGCCGTATCCGACACCGCCGTTAACGGTTTTTAAGTGGGCTCGACGTAACCGGTTTATTTAACTTTTAACTATTAACCGCGGCCGCGTCGTCGGTGATTAACGATCTCCGCCACGGTTTACTCGTGTCCCCCGTTAATATATACCGGTGGGGGTTCGTTAAAAAACTATTATTGTGACGGTTTAAGGCGACAGCACTTGTAAAGGTCGGGTTTAGGCGAAAAAAGTTTAATTTTAAATAGAGAAGAAGAAGAAGAGAAAGAGGAAGAAAATTTTACACCGGTAGGCTTTAATATCCCACGAGTGGGTCCTTGGTCGGTCGCGTGCCCGCGCACGTGACCCACGTCACCTTTGGCACGTGATGTCGTCACGTGCCCACTATCGGGCCACTAACCCGTGATAATCGCCCCCCCTTCCCATAAAGGCTCCGTACGTAATCGGAGGCGCCTCGCCCCGTCGTTAACGGGGGTCGTTGGTTACCGTAAGAAAACTCCACTCGAGCATAGTGCCCGTCGCGCCCTTATTCGTCTCACGATCTAGGTGTCCGGGACTACGGGATCGTCCTTAACGAGGCCTCGTACGCCTCGAACGCCGCCGTGTTTAACACCGCCGCCAACGGTTCTTAAGTGGGCTCGGCGTAGCCGGTTTATCTAACCCTTAGTTGCTAACCGCGGCCGCGTCGTCGGTGATTTATAATCTTAACCACGGTCCACTCGTATTCCCCGTCGACGTAAACCGGTGGGGGTTCGTCGAAGAGTTATTATTAAGTTAAAAGCGGGTCGTTAACCAGGCGGCGTATTAAGTCGACGTAAAAGACGGGGTGAATTCCGGGTAGTGTGTTTAAACGCACCGCGTAAAAGCTTATTAATCTTATTACTTTATACGGTAACGCCACTTAATCGAGCTTTTTCGCCGGTCGATCCGTCGAGATATAACGTAATCGTAACGACACCCGGTCCCCGACCCGGAAAACCTCCGCGGTTATACGACGTTTATCCGTTTAACGCGTTTAAAGATTTTACGCCTCCGTTATAACGGCGTGTGTAAACGCGGCGGTATCTTATTACTTCGTCACTAATTTATCTACTTAGTCCGTGGTTATCGGCGCGTCCCTTACCTCGGTGTCCTCGCGGGCTAGTATCAGGTCGAAGTGGAAGTTATAAAGTATAAAAAAAGGGCTTAAGCCCGTAATCGAGTTATCGCGGTTATTAAACGCGATTATCGTTTAAAATAAGATCGATACTTAATCGTTTTATACGTATAATATAAACACCCGTAAGTAAGCCTTTAACTTTTAATTCGCTCGTTCCGTTACACTATTTATTTAAAGGTGATACGTTATCGACAGTCGTCGCCGTATTCTTAAACGTTTACACACTTCGGCTTAAAAGTCGCTTACGAATTATAGTCTTTTATCCGAGACTATTACGCGGGGCAGGCCGTAGTATTAAAAAACGTTTCGTAAAAGCGCGTTCGCCACTCTCGTTAACGTAGTTTCTTTTATAAGGGTAAATACCACGGCTTTATTAAAGCGGTCTATCACTATTATAATATCCCGACATTTATCGTTTAAAAAAAGGTGTGTTATAAAATCGACCGATAACTCTTACCACGGCCTTTCCGGCACTAAAAGCGGCCGTAATAAACCCCGGCGTTAATCGCGTTATAACTTCGATACCGAGCATAAGCGGTAATTACGGACGAAACGGCGGACGTCTTACGTAAGGCCCGGCTACGTATAACGCCGGGCGATTAAAATCCGGGTATTTTCTTTACCGGGGTGTCCCGTTAATAACGTATCGTATATACGTTAAATAATCGTCGTACGTAAAAGCTTTTAAGCCGGGATTTAAATCTTATCGCGCCACGTTAAACGACCTTACCCGTCGAGGCCGCACTCCGATAAAGATAGTTTTAGTTTTTAACCCGCCGGGATTACCCTCTCGCCCTTTTAAACCAACTACCGTAATTTTTAATAACGCCGATTCCCGTTTAACCCGTCGCTTTATAACTTCGTTAGCTCGTCGTCGTTAAACGGCGAGGGTAACTCGTCGTACGTAAAAGCCGGACCCTCCCTTTCACCGTCTTCGTCTCCGCACGCTCCCACGCGGACTCCCTTAGTCGATAACACGGCTCGCTCGGGTTCCGCCCGGTTCGTATTTTAGGCTCCCCGTAAACGTTAACGACTTAACGCCTTTTTTAATATTTAGACGGACCTCTCCGTTAACCGCGAGTCCCCTTTAACAAGTATATTTTAGTCTTTTTTCGATAACGTATTAAAGAGCGTTTATAGACGGCTTGGGCGGTATATTAACTCGTAGTCGTAGTTTAACAAGTCTTCCGCTTAACGTAACTGCCGTTTATTTAATAAGCGTTTTTCGCGGAAGTAAATAAGGTTTCGGTAGTCCGTATATACTTTAAACGGATGGCCGCGTAACTTTACCCGCCATTCTTTAATTACGGAGATAACGGTTAATATTTCTTTATCGTAGATCGGGTAGTTGTATTAGGCCGGCTATAACTTTTTCGAGTAGTATATTACCGGATACCACTTTTTATTATCGCCTTTTTAAAGGAGAGTAACACCTTATGCTTATCCGGAGGAGTTAGCTTCCACTAAGGTCTCTCTTTTTAAAACTTATACGGTTAACGTAAGTTTCCGGATCGCCGTTATCCGTAATCGGTCGAACGCTTTTTAGTATTACGGTCTTTAATTAAACGTCGCCCTTTTTTTTATTAAGTCGGTAAACGGTCCCGCGATTTCGGAGTAGTCGGGGATAAATTCTCGGTAAAAGCTTATAAAGCCGAAGAACCCCTTTACCCTTTTAATAGTTATCGGAGCCTTTTATTTTTTAATCGCCCTTACTTTATCGGGATCTATATAAAGGCCGACTCCGGGCCGCACTACGTAACTTAAAAACTTTAAAGCCGTCGTTAAAAATTCGTACTTTTTTTAATTTAATTAAAGGCCCGCTTTTTAAAGCTTTTTCACCACTCGACGAATTAAAGTTTAATGCTCTCCTTTCGTCTTATTAAAGTAAATCGTTACGTCGTCGACGAAAGTTATTACGCCGTCGTCGAACAACTCGCGTAGTATTTAATTAATATACCGTTAAAAGGATATAAAAGCCCCTTTTAAGTTAAACGGTATAATTAACCACTCGTACGACCTTATAGTAATATTAAATACGGTCTTTCTTTTATAACTTAAAGTTATACGAATCCGGTGAAACGCCGAGACGACGTCCACTTTTAATACTTAACGGTAGCGCGCGACCGTACGTAAAGTTTCGGTAATTAACGGAAGCGGGTACGCGTCGGTACGGGTAACTCCGTTTAACTTACGGTAGTTTACGTAAAAGCGGAGACTCCCGTCGGCTTTTTTTACAAAAAACACCGGGGCGTTTAAAACGGATTTACTTTATCGGATTAGTCTTTATTTTTAAAGGTCGACGATCGTCTTTCTTATTATTAATAACTCTTCCCTCGACCGCCGGTATAACGGCGACGTGGGGATCTCCCTTTCCCGCCCCGCTTCGTCGGTTAATAAGTTAACCTCGTAGTCGACTTTTAAGCGGTGCGGCGGGAGTTTTTTCGCTTTTTATTTATCGAACGCGTTAATTAAGTCTCGTAGTTAAGCCGGAAGTCGGGTTTATACGTTTTCGATCGTTTCGAGCGTCGTTTATTATTTTTTTAAGGCCGTTTAAACGTTTATAAGCGTTATTACCGCGACCTCGACGACTTCGTTCGCGTCGATTAATCGTTATATAATACGTACTAACGCGTAAGTCGTTATATTAAAGCCCCTCCTTTTACGGCTGTTTACGGCTACTACGACCCCTCCTCGCGCCCGTAATATAAGCTTATTCCTTACGGGGTCGATCACCGCTTTATTTTTCCTTATTTATTTTAAACCGAGAATCACCGCCTTTTTTTAGTCCGGGATTACGTAAGCTTTAATTATTATTAAATAACCACCCACGTCCGCGTAAAAAGTCGCGACTTCGTTAATAATAAACGCTCCGGCCCCCTCGTCTACGACTTATCGTAACCTCCGCGGTTTAATCCGTTCCGTTTTAATTTTTAATTTTTTTACGGTACGCTCGGTTATCGTCGCGAAGTAAAAGTATCCCGAGTCGGTGAATGCTTGTATATTATACCCTCCGTTAATTATAACGTCGACGTATATTCCTTTTTCGTTTAACCTTACCTCTTTTTTTAAGCTTTTTTACCTTTGGCCGCGTTTTTAATCCGGGGTTACTTTTTTCTCGACTTTTAATCGTCGCCCGATACTTTTTTATCGTCGTCGTTATCGACGTAACCTTAAAAGACGCGGGTGCCGTCGCGGCGAGGCTACCTTTCCCCGGCGTCTTTACCGTTTTTTCCCCGGCAGTTACGTTAAATGTAGCCGGTTTTACCGCACTTAAAGCACGTACGCCGATCCTTTACGGCCCGCTTTTTATTCGGGGCCGCTCGGCCCGCCCGTAAGTTTATAAGGTCGCCTTTTCCGTTATCGCGGGGCCAGCCCGCGCGGCGGGAGCGTAAGTTATCGAGGCGGGAGCCGACGGTAAATAGTTAGGCCTTATACGTAACGTAAGTCGTCGGGGTAACGTGGCTTACTATTACCCGGGTTATTTCGTCGTTAATCGCCTTTTTTAATTAAGTGATTTACGTCGCGTCATTACCCGAGCTCCTTAAGCCGCTTTTAAATAACTATCTTTCGAACCGAGGTAAAAAGGTAACGAACGACTCGTCCGTACGTTAACGTAACGACCTTAACTTGTCCCGCGCGCGTGTTTACTCGTTCGGGTTTAGGAAAATCGAGTCGAGGTACGTTAAAAATCGATCCGGGGTTTTCTCCTCGTTTAATAAGCCGTTAAAGAAAGTTACCGTCGCCGTTTAAGCTTTCTTTTCGAGGCGCGTGTAAACGTAAACGAAACGTTTTTTCGGGCCTTTAATAACGTCGCCGTCGACCGCGATTTTAATATATAACTTTATACGTTAATTTTCGTAGTCCCGCCGGTACCTTAAAAAACGGGAGATGTCCGGTAAACTTACCTTTAAGCGACGTTTTACTTTAACCGTCGGCTTTTTAACCACGGTATCGGGGTTAAAGGTTTAAGTCCCGGCTTCCACTTAAGGTTAACCCTGCCGTTACCGCTCGGCCCGTAATTATACAAGCTTTTACGCTTACTTTTAAAGCTACGCGTTTATCCTTTTTAATATAACCGTAAATTAAACTATAAAGTCTCCGCCCGTTTAAACGCTTCCCTCGTCGCGAAGGGGAACTTATTTTATTATATCGTTATCCGTGTCTCGAAAAGCCTTTCCGTTAATATTACAAATCGGGCGCTCTTTCGTACTTCCCGTAATATAAATAATCTATCACGGCGGGCAGGCGGGAGGCTGGTAAGCGGGGACGAGCCTGGCTAGTAATAGTAGTATTCTAACTATACGAACACAGGTAAGGTATAAGGTAAAGACGAAGACGTAACTTAAAAAGCTATAATATAAGATACAAGCGGAAGTCGGGTTAAATACAGGGTTTAAGGGTTAGGCGGTGTACGGCGGCAGTATACCTGCCGGGTTAGTCTATGATATTACTCCCCTCCTCCACGGCCGAGCTCCGTTAAGGCCGGGGTCTAAGCTTATAAGGGTAACGGCGGTGAAAGTTTTACACTAGCTACGCGGCGTTCTTTAAGTACGCGGCGGGCTTTACGGTGGGTTCGTCGTAGCCCACCCACTTAACCACGTACTTTAAACGGCGGCCTTTACGGCCGCGGGTCTTTTAATAAGAGTCGAGGATTTCTTTTACCTCGTATTCTTCTCCGCCGGCCACCTCGACGTATAACGGTAGGTTAAGCTTTTAACCGGGCAAGGGTTCGTTATCGGTAAGTTTTAAGCGGTTTACGTAAAAGACCGGGTGAATTCTTATCGAGGACGGCAGGTCGAAGCGGTAAACGTAAGTGTTAACCACTTCGGCGACGCGGAACGGGTTAAGGTTTTTTTAGTCTAACTTTTTTTACGGGCGGGCGGTGCGGACGTTACGGGCGTCGAGCTAAACGTACTAACCTACTCGGAAGCGGCGGGCAAAGCGGCGGTGGCGGTTCGTTTAAGACTTATAACGGGCTTAGGCAACGACTAATTCGGAGCGGGCGTAGTCGAGGATCTCTTTTATTCGGGCGGCGAACCGTTCGGAATCTCTTTAGGCGGCGGACGGGGTAGATAAGTCGATAAGTTCGAACCTTATCCGGGGGTGGAAGCCGTACGTTAAAAAAAACGGCGATAGGCCGGTGCTTTCGGAGGTTTAAAAGTTAATAACGAATTCGGTTAACGGTAACTATTATTACGGCGGGCAGGCTAGTGACTGGTAGGCGGGGACGAGTTAGGCAAGCAGTGGTAATATTTTAACTAAATAAGCATAAGTAAGGGGCAAGGTAAAGACGAAGACGTAACTCGAGGAGCTATAATACAAGATACAGGCGGAAGTCAAATTAAATACAAGGTTTAAAGGGTAGGCGGTGTACGGCGGCAGTATACCTGCCGGGCTAGTCTGTGACATTACTCCCCTCCTCCACGGCCGAGCTCCGTTAAGGCCGGGGTCCAGGCTTATAAGGGTAGCGGCGGTGAAAGTTTTACACTAGCTACGCGGCGTTCTCCAAGTACGCGGCGGGCTTTACGGTGGGCTCGTCGTAACCCACCTACTTAACCACGTACTTTAAACGGCGGCCTCCACGGCCGCGGGTCTCTTAGTAAGAGTCGAGGATTTCTTTTACCTCGTATTCTTCTCCGCCGGCCACCTCGACGTGTAGCGGTGGGTTAGGCCTTTAACCGGGCAAGGGTTCGTTATCGGCAAGTTTTAAACGGTTTACGTAAAAGACCGGGTAAATCCTTATCGAGGACGGCAGGTCGAGGCGGTAAGCGTGGGTGTTAACCACTTCGGCGACGCGGAACGGGCCGAGGTTTTTCCAGTCTAACTTTTTTTACGGGCGGGCGGTGCGGACGTTACGGGCGTCGAGCTAGACGTACTAGCTTACTCGGAAGCGGCGGGCAGGACGGCGGTGGCGGTTCGCCTAAAACTTATAACGGGCTTAAACAACGACTAGTTCGGAGCGGGCGTAGTCGAAGATCTTTTTTATTCGGGCGGCGAACCGTTCGGAATCTTTTTAAGCGGCGGACGGGGTAGACAAGTCGATAGGTTCGAACCTTATCCGGGGGTGGAAGCCGTACGTTAAAAAAAACGGCGATAAGCCGGTGCTTTCGGAGGTTTAAGAGTTAATAACGAATTCGGCTAACGGCAACCATTCCTTTTAATCGTTTTATAAGTAAGATACGTACGCGCGTAAGTATTATTTTAAGCCGGCGTTAACTCTTTTAGTTTAACCGTTTGTCTCGGGGTGGTACGTAATCGATAAGGCACTAGTGATTTTCAAGCGTTTTATTAAGTGTCTTTAAAATTCGGATACGAATTAACTTCCGCGGTCGGACACGACTAACCGGGGCAGGCCGTGTAACTTTTATACGTGGTGGATATATAAGCGGGCGGTCTCTTCGGCGTTACAGGTCCTTTAGTAAAGGATAAAGTGGCGTATTTTAATTAAACGGTCGATTATAACGAGGATCGCGTCGTGCTTACCGCTCGCGGGTAAGTGCGTAATAAAGTTTATCGAGATATATTATTAAACGCGTTCGGGGATCGGTAAGGGTTTTAAAAGGCTTTAATAACCTTTACGGGACGGGTTACTTTTTTAGTATATTTAACACTTCCTCACTTACTAGGTTATATAGTATAATATACCGGGTTAATAAAATTCTCGGGATAAGAGGTCGTACGTCTTCGCGTAACCCGGGTGGCCGGCGACGGGGGCGTCGTAGTAGCGGCGTAATAATTCTACTTTTAAGTTTAAACTATCGGGCACGTATAAACGGTTTTAATAATATAAACGGCCGTCTCGCTCTTCGTATTTTACGAGCGTAATTAACGGGTGGCGGTCGGCCGAGGTTCGGAGTACGGTTTAAATCGAGCGGACCGTCTCGTCCGTCTCGTACGTTCGAAACATTTAATTTTTTAAGTTATCGGGTAAGGTTATTACCTTTAAGCGTAAACACGGGGTTAAGTTATAACTTTTTAACACGACTTAACTTTAATAATAGAGGCGATCATCCCCCTCCTCCGGGAGGTCTTTTAACCTTTTAATTAACGCGTCGGGCTTCGCTCTTTATTTCTTAAAGCGGTAAGTGATTTAAAAGTTAAAACGGGATAAGAATTCAGACTAACGGGTTTAACGGCGGTTTAATAACTTCGTCGTCGTAAAGTATTTTAAGTTTCGGTAATCGGTGATAACTTAAATCGGGGACGGGGTGCCTTTTAATTTAAAGCGTCATTTTTCGAAGTAACGGATAATAACGAGTAACTCCTTATCGTAAATCTCGTAGTTACACTCGGTGGTGGTATACTTTTTCGAGAAAAAGGTAATAAAGCGGAGGACTCCGTCGTCGTCGCGTTACGATAATATACTAACGGACACGTAGTCCGACGCGTCGGTTTTTAAAACGACGTCTTTACTTTAATCGAAGTGGGTTAAAATAAGTGTAGTCGTAAACTTAACTTTTAAAGCTTAAAAGGTAACTTCGTAAGCGGAAGACTAATAAAACGGGACGTTTTTTTTAATTAAGTTAACGAGCGGGTTAATTACCTTCGAGTAATCTTATATAAACCGGCGGTAAAAGTTACCGAAGCCGATAAAAGCTTATACGTCGGTGAGCTTTTTCGGGGTCTATTAGTTAACGATCGTAGTAATCTTTTCGGGATTTATACGGACTCCGCCACAGTTAATTAAAAGGCCGAGGAACTTAATTTCGGGAACGTAAAATTCGCACTTAAATATTTTTACGAATAGTCTTACCTTACGTAAGGCTTGTAAGACTAAGCGGAGGTGTTCGGTGTGCTTTTATCGGGAGCGGTTGTAAATTAAGATGTCGTTTAAATAAGCGGTGTAAAATATATTTAAGTGTTCGCGAAAGGCGTCGTTAATATATCGTTAAAACGTGGCGGGCGCGCCGGTTAATTTAAACGGTATAACTAAGCTCTCATATAAGCCGAAACGGGTTCGGAAAGCGGTTAAGTACTCCTCTCTTTACCGGACACGGATATTATTAAAGGCGGATATAATATCGATCTTAAAAAAGTAACGTATCTTAAACAGGTTATTTAAGGTTTCTTTTACAAGCGGTAACGGGTAGCGGTCTTTAATTATAACGGCGTTAAATGCGCGGTAGTCTACGTAAAAACGTAAGCCGCCGTTAAACTTTTAAATAAATAAAATAAACGAGGCGACGGGGGAGGAGCTCGGGCGGATAAATCCTTTACGTAAGTTCTTTTTTAACCACTCCTTTAAGGCTAGTAGCTCGGTACGGGACATCGTATATAACGGGCCGAACGGCGGAGTCTTCCCGTTTACTAACGGTATATAGTGGTCGTACGGGCGGTGCGGGGGTAGCTTTTCAACCTCTTTAAACGAGAAAACGTCGGAGAAGTCGGCGATCTCGTTAAGTAACGGGTTTAGTTTTTAGTAAGCGGGAGTCGGGCGTTAGTCTTTTAACAAATGGTCGATTTATTCGACGGTAACGGTATATAAGCGGTATTCGCGGCGTTTCGCGTATAAGGTCGCGGCGCGTAAAAAGACGGGGGCGATATCTCGGGTAGATAAGGCCTCGGGCCGGTTTACGTACGTACGTAAGCGGGCCTTAACGGGGACGTTATATAACGTTTTTAACTTCTCGGGGCGGTTAAACACGTTATAATATTAACGGTAATATTCGTTATTAAAAGATAACGTATAGCCAGCGAAACGGACGGTCGGGTCGTATTATTTAAACTAAAGTATCCTTAACACGATCGGGTAGTAGGCGAGCTACGTGACGAAAAATAAGGCGTTTTTTTATACGTAATTTTAAATACGTAATTAACCTTGGACATAATAAAAACAAGTCCCGCTTTCGGCGGTTCGGCCGTCGAACACCTCGATTTCGAAAAAGCGTCGTAGTGGCCACATCGGTAGCTAACGCTCGCGCGCCTAACTTTAATCGATAAAGCATTTACCTTTAACACCGGTGTCGGCGAGGGCGTAGGTCGGAAAACGTCGGTCTCGGACGGTTAATTCGGCGGGCAGGATTATTAGGTCGGATCGTTGGTTATATTCTTTTTTAATAAGAAGTCTATAAGCGGCGGCGGACGAAAGGCGGATCGGAAGACGGGGGGGCGTAACGGGTAAGGCTTAAATACGACTTACTTTAAGCGAGTCCTTTTTTTCGAAGACTGGGAAGAGTGGCCGGACGACCGCGACGAAAGGCGGGAGGAGCGGGAGCTGCGGCGCAGACTACGTCGGCCGCGAGAGGGTCGGCGGGCGACGACGTCTTAAAGTTCGGGGGCGGTGGCGTAACGGAGGTTTAAAGGGCGTTAAAAACGGGTGTTTAGTTTAAAGTAAAAGGCGATAAAGTGGTTTTTTAAGTTATAACGGTAACACTCGCCGCGCTCGCGGCGCGTGTTTCGGCGTTAGTTAAATAGGTTTATCGCGTCCGCGTCGCGGGTGGCGATCGGTCGGGCGGTGGGTTTAACGGGTTAATCGGCGTAGCTTTAAACGGGCCGAGGGTTCCGTGGCTCGCGAATGGTAGTTAACTATATATAACGACGTTAACGATTATCGAAGTTTTAAAAGAAGGTCGTAAACTCGGCGAAGGTTTAAACGGCGGGCGGTGAGTGGTGGAGTAATATAGATTATAACTCCCGGGACAAGTTATTTTTTAAAAGTAACGAAAGCCCTCCCTCGTTTATCTCTCCCTTTAAAGCGAGGCGTTAAAACTCGGCGAGGTAAGCGTTAAAGTCTTTATAAGTTTAACGGAGGCGGTATAATTCTCGGCGGGCGCGGTTAACACGGTTAAAGTCACCGTACGCTTTATTTAAAAAGGTGAGTACGGTTTAATAGTCCGGGATACGGCGGGGGTTATCGAGGTACGGGAGGATTAAAACGTAAACGGCGCCTTTAAAACGGTCGACGACGTAAGCGATACGGGCAATGGGAGTCGGGTAACGGTCTCGGTTTACCGTTATTTTCCGGCGGATTTATATCGTAAAACGGCGAAGGTCGGTAAAGGTGCCATTAAACTTATTAAAATCGGGGAGTCGTTTAAAAAGGCGGGAGGCGGTAGATTCGGGAGCAATAAAAGGAGTCGAAGCTAAAGTTAAACCTTCAAGCACGTTAACAAAAGAAACCGGGGTGGTATTAGTCGGGGGCGTCGGTACAGTCGGGAGTGCTAAACGCGTAACTTAATATAGTTAAACACGGGCTTCCACGAGTTAGTTATTTAAGGAGTCGACGGAGCGGCGGCTCTCCTCGAGCCGGCTTTAAATATCGGTCAAAGAGGCGCGTAAGTCGGCCAACTCGCCTTCCTACCGACGCAAGAGTTCGTAAGTGGCCTAAAAATAGCTGGCCCAAGCGAGCGGGTTTTCAAAAACGTAAGTGGTAAAGTTTTCGGGGCCCGAAGGCATCATCGGGGGTTCCGGCAAGGGGGTCATCTCGTCGGCGCTTATAAATAAGAGCTACGTAATATCACGGCGGGCAGGCTGGTGACTGGTAGGCGGGGACGAGCCAGGCAGGCAATGGTAATATTCTAACTAAATAAGCACAGGTAAAGGTTAGGGTGAAGACGAAGACGTAGCTCGAGGAGCTATAATACAGGATGCAGGCGGAAGTCAGACTAAATACAGGGTTCAGGGGTTAGGCGGTGTACGGCGGCAGTATACCTGCCGGGCTGGTCTATGATAGGCGGGCAGGCGGGAGGCTGGTAGGCGGGGACGAGCCTGGTTAGTGATAGTAGTATTTTAACTATACGAACACAGGTAGGGTATAGGGTGAAGACGAAGACGTAGCTTAAGGAGTTATAATACAAGATACAAGCGGAAGTCGGGCTAAATACAAGGTTTAGGGGTTAAGCGGTGTACGGCGGCAGTATACCTACCGGGCTGGTCTGTGACATAATCTAAAATTAAACTAATGTGACGGTTTAAGGCGACAGCACTTGCGAAGGTTAGGTTTAGGCGAAAAAAGTCTAATTTTAGATAAAGAAGAAGAAGAGGAAAAAGAGGAAGAAAATTCTACACCGGTATACCTTAGTATCCCACGAGTGGGTCGCTGGTCGGTCGCGTGCCCGTGCACGCGACTCCGTCAACTCTGGCACGTGACGTCGTCACGTGCCCACTATCGGGCCACCAGCCCGTGACAGTCTTCGTCTTTATCTTGTACCCTACCTGCATTCGCTTAACCAGAATACTACCATCGCCCGCCAGGCTCGTCCCCGCCTACCAGTCTCCCGCCTGCCCGCCGTGATATAACACCATCTTTAAATAATGCTCGAATAATTAAATTAATTAAATAATTAAAAAATAAATTAAAAATAAAACTTAATTTTAAAAACTTTAAAAAAATATTAAATTATCTATATTATTTTTTTATTATGTATATTTTTTAATCCGGGTTTTAAAGCCATCTATACGCCTTAATTATCGGGCCCTAAAGTACCCGTGTTAAGTTACCGCCACTGTTGCAGACCCATTTATTTAGTTCGTAAAGCACCAATCAAGGGCACGAGAATAGTCCACTTTTTTTTTTTTAAAACTCTCGTGTCACATGATATCACGCTTATGCCTGACCACGAGCAAAACGTATGAAGGTCTGCAGCAACGGAAGGCTTTTGTGTGTATGGCACGCTAAGTATAAATGCAGTACATAGGCACACGCATTAAGGAATTGGATAACATTTTTTGTATGACAGACGAAAACAGAAAAAATATAAAAGGATATCGTTAGAGGTGGCTGGTGGTGGGAGCTCCGGAGAACGAGTACGTGGAGAGCGGAAGGGAAGAGAGCAGCGGCGCTCCGTCCGCCGCGCCGCTGGGCTTCCCGCCATTGGCAAGCAGCTCGGCGCTCGACACGCCAAAGCTGGACATGGCGCCCGCGGCGCTGTCGCTGTCCATCATCTCGCGCAGCATGCCCTCGAGCCGCCGGAGCCGCGCCGCCATCCCCCGCGCCGGCTTCGCCGGCTTCTGGGGCCGCGGCGCATACTCGCACAGGTCGGCGCGGTCTTTCTTCAGACAGTTGCCGCACGGCGACGCGCGGTCGCACTTGAGCTTGGAGGCCCGGCACGGCGCGCAGCTCAGCAGCACGCGCGTTCTCTTTTGCGGCGCCGGTTCGCTGCCGGCCGGCGCGCCGGCCGGGCTGTCGCCGAGGTCGTCGCTCTCGAGCAGCACCGCTACATCCCGCAGGTCCGCCATGCGTCTTGAAGAAAAAATGCGCAGTTCGTGGCAGATCCGTATGTGTGCGTGCCGTGCGCGTCGGTATTTTGAGGCTTCTGCATCCAATATCATTCGTCGTCAACGGCCGGTGTCGGATGACTAAGCATCTAGCTGTTGTCGTGCAGTGGCGCTGCTAGTGTGAAATGGTAATAAATAATAACCTTACCATTTATGCCCGGAGCGTACCGGAGCCGAAATTCCAAAAAACCAAAAAAGGGTATATTAAACAGTTGCAAATCATATGTTACGCTGCCCGTTGCTGGTGTGAAAACGCACAGCGCAATCTCACCTCGGCCGTCGAGACGTGCGGCTTCTCAGGCCCCGGAGGCTCTCCCGCCGTGCGTTTGCCTTTCTTCGGCGGCTGCCGCCGCGAGATGCCGCCGGACGGCCGCGCTGTTCTGCAGCCGCTGCTCGTTTTCGGCAGACCGCGCGGCGGCTGCGGTGCTGCCAAAGAGACACGCCCACAGATCGCCCTTGTCCACCTCCTCGCCGTCCATCTTGCCCCGGCTCATCAGCTTGGACAGCTGCGCCTGCTGCAGCTCGAGCGAGTTGGCCAGCTCCAGGCTGCTGTCGAGCAGCTCCGGCGTCGACGACCCGCCGGTCCCGTCCGCCGTGCCGCCTGCCTCCCGCTCCTTGGCCTTGGCCTTGCCCTTGCCCGTGTCTTTTCCATGACGCAGCAAGGCTCCGCTCCCCATATGAGCCATGCGCCGCCGGACCGACAAGTCGTAGATGGACAGCTCCACCGTGCCGTCGACAATGTACAGCCACACGGTCGTCTCGTGCTTCTGGCCGATGCGGTGCACGCGCGCAATGGCCTGCAGCTCAATGGCCGTGTTCAGCAGCGGCTCGCACAGCAGCACGTGGCTGGCATTGACCAGGTTCAGTCCGCTCGCGTGCGCGCGCGCGTGGAGCAGGAAGCACTCGATGCTCGGATCGTCTCGGAAGCGGTCGATGCCGCCGTGCTCTGCGTAGCGCGAAAAGGCGATCCGGTACCGCCGAAATGCCTCGGCCAGGATGGACAGAAAGGCCGGGTACTGCGAAAACACAATCGACTTCGCCCCGGGGTCCGTGTTTCGCAGCCACAGGAGGTGCCGCACAATCGTGTCCACCTTTGTCGTAAACGACGGCCCCTCGAGGTCAATGTTCTTGATCTCTTCCAGCTTTTCCGTGCTAAACGCTGCATAGATGCCCGTCTTCTTGGCCTCGGCGGCCAGCTGCTGGCCCTGCTGGCCCTGTTCATCGCGTGGACTGTGTTCCGTGTTGCCGCCGTGCTCATCGACAACTTTGAGCGACTGCGGCCTCAGCGTGATGTCGTGCAGGTTGTCTGCAGACAGATTTCTCTTGCACACGGGGCAGTTGTGGTGTGCCTTGAACCAGAGCGTGATGCACTCCTTGCAAAACTGATGGCCGCAGACAGTCAGCACGCCCGTCAAGAATGTCGACTGGCAAATCACACACAGGCGTGACTCGTCTGCCTTGGATTCGGCCTCCTTCAGATGGACCACTGTTGTCATGGTCAGCAAAGCGAATAACAAAAACACCCAGAGCAAGTGGCCCATTGAAAGACAACATACGATACCGGTGCTTCGACTCCGCTTTGGCGAGGCTTTGGATCAGCTCGTTCTCCTCGCGCGCTTGCGCCGCGATAGTCGCGTCGTCCTTGGGCCCTTCGTACAGTGCCACCATGTCCGAGACTGCCTGCAATTGACGGTAGTAGGCGATGCGGCTGTTCAGGGCGTTGCGAACCTTGCTCGTCTCTCTCTCCAGCGCGGCCGTGACCTTGAGCTGCCGCGTCTGTTCTGCCTGCGCCCGGTTCAGCTGCTGCGTCACGCAGGCCAGCTCCATCTGCACCCTCTGGCTGGCAACGTTGTTGAGGCTTGCGCCGCTGGCCTGGCTCCCCCGAAGCCGTGAAGCGATCTCGCGCAGTTGCATAATGGCCGAGCGCAGAGACAGGACCTCGCCGCCACGCGCTGCTGGATTCGGAAGAGCGGCCTGGCGCTCAGCAAAGAGGCGGAGCGTGAGCTCTGGCGCAGGGCCCTCGTTGTCCTTGGCCATGCGGTAGGCCTGCCTCTCCTCGTACAGCGCAAGCCCGCTCGGTGCCTGCCCAGTGAGCAGCATATTGCGGTCGCTGATCGCAGCCTTGAGAATGGTAATGTATGCCTGGATCTCGTCCTGGACCTTGGTCGAGTTCTCGTATTCGTCGCCCGTGATTTCGACAGCCTCGCCTGTCTTGCCATCCTCGTCGTCATCGACCAGGTCCTTGAGCAGCAGCTGGATGACGGCCTCGCGCCACGTGTCCATCTGCGCGGCTTGCGTGCTGAGCAGGCCGGCAAGGCCGTCGAGCTCGTCGCCGATGCGCCGGCCTTCGATGCCTTCGGGTGCTGCGAACTCGGCCTCGGGGATCTCAACAAAGCCCTGGGAGCCTGCCTTGCTCGCCAGATCGGACATGAGACCCATGGCCTTGCTGCGGTTTTCAGACAAAATCTCTCGTCGAACTTGCTTGGCCCGCTCGTATCCCTCGATTTCGAGCTTCTCCAGCTGCCGGAACGCGTCCGAGTCGGGCTTTGTCCATTCCTCGTTGGTCTTGACCTGGTAATGCCCGTTGGCGCAAAAGAACTCGGCCTTGTGAAGAATCTCAAGGGCATACCGGAGGTCGCGCTGGGCTTCGCTGACACGCCCCGAGACAGGCTTGTCCTGTCCATCGTCATCATCTGTCTGGCTGTCGTCGTCGGCGGCCTCGGCGCGTTTCTCGTTTTTGGCGTGTGCCCTGTCCGACAAGTCTTCTTCAGCGGCTTCTTTCTGTGCTTGTTCAAGCTTCTCGCGCGCTTCTTGCACAAGAATCTTGCTCTCCTCCAACACATTTCCCCAAATCTCAAGGGCCGTCTTGACCCGTGCCGAGTTCTCAAAGAGCTGGCCCTGCCTCAGCCGGTGGGACAGAAGAGCGCGTCGATTCGCAAGCAGCGAGCTCTCGCTCTGGTCAATCATTGTGATGAGGACTTCTTCAATCGTCCGCATGGGGCCTTGGCGGTGGCCGGTACGGTTGTTGTGGGCGCCGATTTCAGGATGCAAGGCCGTCTGGCGCAGACGACTCAGCGCAGAGCGCATCGATTCGAGAACAGCAGGGTCATCTGGCTCCCAGCTGTCGGTGAGCGGAGCGCCCATGGTGTCCAGGCCACACGCGTTGGCAAGCCGCTTGAAGAGGCTCTGGTAGTGCTGCTCTTCGACGGCCGTGAAGGGCATCGTGATCACGTAGCGCTTCTGCGGCGGGATCGCCAGCTCATCCCCGACCGTCCGCTTGGAGTGCCGCAAGGCAAGTCGTCCAAACAAGTGGCGAAACTCCCGCTTGTGGTAGTATGTGAGCGTTTTCCATACCTTTGGGATGGAAGCGTACGGCTCAAACCCGAGGAACAGGAGCAACCCCCATAGGTCTGTTATGTATATGTTGTTAGACACGGTGTCGCTGTCCTACTTCAGCTCGCAACGTCTGCTTACCCTGAACGCCGTCCTTGACGGGGGTGCCCGTGACGCCCCAGGCATTGATGCGCGGTACGCATCGAACAACAGTGGCCGCGTTGCTGACGCCGCTCTCAATCTCCTGTGCTTCGTCCAGACACACACGCCACCAGTTCACTTGGACGAGAGGCGAACGGGGGCGGTAGCGCTTGTTGCCGTCCTTGGCGCTGCGCATATTTCGTTCCGGGGGAGCCAGGGCAAAGTGCAATTCGGACTTGAGATCGCTGTATGTTGTCACGACCACATCGTGTTCAGCAAACTGCTCGATCAGGTCGGCCTCGTCCTCGGCGCTGGAACACGACCGCGACATGCCGGCGTACACCATGACGCGCAAGTGCGGTGCGTGCTTCTGGAACTCGGAGATCCACTGGCTCTTGAGGGCCGGCGGGGCGACAATCAACGTGGCGCCTGTCGAGCGCAGGCCTTCGGGCGGGCCCGCGGTGGCGTTGGACGGGCGAGGATGCAGAAGAATCAGCGAGATGATTTCAACCGTTTTGCCGAGGCCCATCTCTTCGGACAGGATGCCGCCACGGATGCTTTTTTCGTACGCCGCAAAGGAAGCCGGGTCTCTCGTGACAACACCAAACAGCCCGCTGACATGGCATGTCTCCCCGTCTGCGTCCGTGGCGGCAATAAAGTGTGAGGTGGTTTCCGGGTCTTCCGGGGCATGGTAAGGCACGACAACGGAGGGCTCGCCGCCATCTTCGGATGTGCGGGATGCTGCAGCCGCCTCCTGCGGTGCCCACCTTACGCCTTCTCGCCGAAGCAGCCACTTGACAGCGCGGCGCTGGAAAGGAAAGAGACTCGCTGTCAGCCCAGGAACATAGAGGCCGTCTGGCTCGCCGCCGTCTTCGTTCTTGTCCGTAACATGAGCTGCTTCGTAAAAGTCTTGCGGGGACCATGTGTCGTTCTCGTTCTCGCCTAGAGACGGAGTACTGCGCCCAGCATCTGGGAAGAACTCGGCTAGGATGCGCGATCGAAGCAGCCGTTCTGGCTCGGTATGCAGCTCGCTGGAGACGTATGGCACAATCAGCCATCGTAGCTCCAGGTCGATCCTGAGCGTGGCCTTGTCTGTAACGCGGTCGAAGCTGACACTGAAGAAAAAGGCGGTCCAGAAGCGGCGCTCTTTCGGCTTCTTTGTTCCACTTTCTGAAGCCAGCTGGAGGATGAGAATGTCCGCGTTGCTCTGCGCTCCAACTTCGTCGGGGGTAAAGACGATGCGTCGAGAATGCATCGCGCCCCGGGCTTTGCCTTCGATCACGAGGCCGTGGCTTTTCCAGTACACGAGGTTGAAGAAGCGGTTTGCTTCCAGCCGGTGTATTGGCTGTGGTGAAGCCACAGCGTGTGAATCCTCGACGGGCCGTTTCCGAGAGAAGGACAGAGTCCGCCGAGCAACGGGAACGTAGTCAACAGCAGCATCGGTCTTGGCCCGCTTTGTCGGCCGACTTGACGGTTCTTCGCCATCGCCCGAGACGAGGTCAATAGCAGTCTCGTGTGAGAGCCCATCGCCGTCACGGCTCAGGTGGCCAATGTCATCGACAAAGGAAAAAAAGACATTGTCTAATTCCAGTCAGAACAGGGTGGCATACCCAGCGCCATTGCCCGGCATCCATAACAAGATGAACGATGACAAATCATAAACAGACGACGGACTGTTTCAGTCCAAAATACAATGGACAAGGCCTGTCCGCGCGAGGCAGGTAATTGAAAACATCGTAGGGGCCGACTTGGGCTGCTTCTCACGAAACAATAACGGGGATGCCTTACCGCTGGCCGGAGAAGGAGGAGACTGCTTGGCAGCGGCCACAACTGGCCTGCGCACCTGAAATGAACGCTTCGGTGCCATTTTTTCGGTCGGCGGCCTATCCCAAAAATTTCCAGATGTCGTGAAAGAGACAGGGGATGTGCGGGGGAAGTGAGAGGATGAGAAGGAGACGGGGTGTCGACAGGAGAACGACTTAATACTCGGGCAAGTTCTTATCGCTTATCAGCACGCTCAGGTCCCCGTTTTAGCGTGGCACGCAAGGCAGCGAGCGCGTTAATGGGTGGGGATGCGGGCCGCTAGGGAACGTCGGAGCATTGATGTTCCCCTTCCGTGCCTGATTTTCCATTGAGCCTCCAACGGCTAACTTTTCTGAAGCATCGCGACGTTTGGCGAGAAGCAGCACGGCCTTTGAACAGCCAGTCGCACAACCATTGACGGCAGAAGCGCCAACTTGTGCGCCGTCCGGCTTTTCCACTTCTCCAGCCGGGTTGACTCGATTGTCAAGGCTGTCCCACGTGAGTAATTATCCATTGATTTTTTTCTTTTCTTTTGCTTTTTCTTCTCGCCTGAAAGACCTGTTCACCTCGCCGGCTGCAGCTCGCTGACTCGCCAAGCCTCTGAGGCACTGGCTGTATCTAGCCACTCGACACAACGACGCCATGAATCCGTTACGAGCAAGGCCAGCGCAGCTGGGTCGCGTGTTCGGCGCGGGGCCATCCCAGTGGACAGCTGCTTCGTCCGCACCCCGGCCGGGCAGCCAGCCGTGGCATCTCTCACAGCCATTCTCCTCCTCTGCACGGCGCTTATTCTCGGCCTCCAAGAACCCTCTGTCTGCGTCTCGCGCTTCCTCTTTCAACAATCCCGTGCCGGCGCCCATCCCCCTCGTCCCAAACGTCGCGACGTTTCTTTCCATCATTGGCCGCAACATGAAGCAGCATACGTCCAAGTTCCCGTCGTGGGAGGCGCTGTTCACGCTCACGTCATCACAACTACGCGAGCTCGGCGTGGAGCCGCCGCGTGATCGGCGGTACCTGCTGCAGTGGCTCCAGCGGTACCGCGAGGGGCGGTTCGGCATCGGCGGCGATTTCCAGTATGTGCGGAATGGCGTGGCAGAACTGCGGGTGGCCGAGACTGTCGATCCAGAAAACCCGGTGATTGTCCGCAAAACGGTGCTGAACGTTCCCGTGCCGCCAGAAGCAAAGGCGGCGTCGGACGGCAACGGTGGTGAGGCTGCGGCCGACGCGCCAGCTGCCGGCTTTGCAAATGCCGGCTACGACCTGGACGCTCCGCCTGTCCGCGTCCGCGGATACAAGGTGCGGGGCGCACGGTCGATCTGCGGCCCGTACGCGCTGCCGCTGAAGCAGGGCGAAGGCTCGCGCGTGGCCGTGGTGGACGGCATGTGGGAGCACAAGCGCGGCCGCAAGATCGACGGTGGCGAGCGTCGGAGAGCAGAGGTGCGGTTCAAGCGCCGGGCAGCGGAGCGCCGGGCCGCACGCGAGAGCCTCGGCGCATAATCCCCGAGGACCGTGCCCGTGTGCCGGGACCGCCAGGCCATCTCCCATGGTATGTGATGGCATCGCGGAACGGCGCCGGCCTGCCAAGGACAGCAATCCCAATGTACAATATCAAAAGCATATAGCAATCCGACCCATCTTGGAGCATGGGCCCGGCAGTCCACCACAACAATGTTGTCTCGTCCCTTGAGCAGCTTTGCGAGGGCTCACTAACAAAGTGGAACAAGAGGTACTACTGTGCATGAACATGGTACTCTGGATACCGTTGCGTCAGACTCACAGTGAACGTCACCACACAATGAGGGGGGCGGAGGAACAGATGGAAAACCAAAACTGCCCAGTTGCCTGGCGTGACGCGGCCACCCAGCGCTGGTTGCAGGCTGCGTCTTGACAGATGGGGGAAAGCACAGCCGTTTTGCGTATGTATCGAAGCCGCAAAACGCGAGACGGGCGTTCCGCGGCCAAGGCTTCGGGATGGGCCGCACGGGTCGACGCTCGTTTTGGGAAGGCTGTTCCCTGGAGTATCTTGCGATTTTATACAGTATTGCTTTGTGCTTTCTTGTGACTGTCGTCTTTTTTTTTAAGAGTTGTGCTTGTTCTCCACGGCCTGATGTGGGCACTGTTGTGGACAGGAGATTGGCAGAATAGACCGCAATAATATTGTGTGTGCCTGGCTCAGCCCTACTCGCGGCCTCAGTGAGATGCTGCACCATTGTGTCCCTTGCCTGCCCCCGTTCCGGGGTTGCCATGTGCCGTTGTTCAGCGTTGCTGCCCTGACAGGCGTGCATGCTCGAGATCCCGGATCGCATGGAATGGCATTGATTCGCCACGGCGTGGGGGGTGTGTGAAGAGGACATGTATATATGTACGTGGCAAGGCTGAGATCAGGCCGGGAGGCACCAAGGGCGATGCGATGGATGCATGTCCGCCTCTGCTCACAGCACGTCCACGAGACACCACGTCGCAGCATCCGCCCAGGCGGCCACTTGCAGATTGTAGCTGATGGGCGCAGAATGGCGATGCACGGTGCCCAACGGTGATCTCAAAAAGCTGGGCCCAGACGGACTCGTAATTCAGGATTGGGGAAGATATCAAATGCACCCGCTGGTCAGAAATACGACGGTTGCCGGCTCCGTACAGAGTATACAGAGTATACAGAGTATACGAGTACGAGGCTACAACATCACCGCGATGCGTCATGCTCAGTCGCTTGCTTCATGTCTCGTGCAAACGCAAACGCAAGCAGCTGCATCTCGTCAGGAACGTCCAGCTGCCGGCGGCAGGCAACTCCAGTCCAAGGACGGGCACGTGTCGTCGTTTGGTGGGCCGAGAAAAAGACCAACCCGAGAACGAGAGGAACGGGAGGAACGGGGGAGACAAATTGGACCCGGTCCGTCGGACACGGGCAAGCTTTAAGTACCGGGCTGGCCTGCTTACTTTTTGGAGCCTTTTCTGGCTTGGCAGGCTTCGACATGGGACGTGACGTTTCATGGCTTCTATACAATATGATTGGCCAGTTCCCGTAGTCTTTCCTTATTTGGCCAACTGGCGCGCTCCAAACGGGCGGAAACGCCAGGTCTTTGTCGAGTCACACCAAACGGCCCCGTTTGATGCCCCCGTTTGATTTTCTTTTTCTCCTTCCGTTCTTCCTTTGGCGTTGCCTCTCGGGCGGGCCTCGCGTTCGACCGGCAATGTACCGCGTGCCCGTGACTGCGAGAACGGCCAAAGGCTGCCACAACGGCCCGAACAGCCACCTCGATCCCATCTCACTGCCGTGCAGGTCGTAATCAATCGCAGGCACTTGCCGTAGGCTCAACATCCCTGCCAAGACAGGTACGGGCACGGCACCAGGGTCGGCAGGCATCTCCACCGCCGCAAAGGCTGGTGCAACGAAAGGAGCTCTCTCGCTAGGCAGCAACATTCTCGCCTTGCCAGACCGCCGTTGCGTCTAACAATGGCTGGCTGGGAGTCGGGGGCTCGACCTATCATAGACGAAAGGAAGGAGGCAGCGCTGCGGAGGCTTTTCTTTCCTCGGGGAGATTTGGCGACATTAAAGGGAGTCGGCGAGGCAATGTGGGGGGCCTGCGACTGTAAAGCCTCGTCATAAGGGCGTGCGAGTCTTCACGGCCCACAAGCTGCATCTACGAGTATGTACGAGTCCTCGTATGTACTTTGTGCTCGTACGAGTATGTACGTCACCACCACGACGGATGTATTTTAGAAAACGGGGCCCTATATTGTGCATTGCCTGACTCATTGTGGACTCCGTGACGGCCACCAGTGTGCTCGTAATACAAAAACCAAAAGTTTTTAACCCGCTTTGCGTCGTCTTGGCTGATAGCCCGGCTTGCTATCTCGCTTGTTGGCCTCGTCGTAATTCGCGGGCCATCCCATTTTTACCTTCCCCTCACACCCCTCTCCAGCCTCGCGCCCCCCAGCCATGCTCTGGGGTGCCAATTCGTCCTTTTCTTTCCGTGCCCGGCTTCTCTTCGTCCTGCTTGTCTTGTGACGTTGCAGATTTTTGTCATGACAGGAAAACAATCCGCAATTCTCGCAGAAAGCAAGACGTCCGCTCCTTTCGTCCCGTTTTGCTCCTTTCTACCATTTCCAGCTTCTTTCTTTCTTTTTTTCCATTGTTCTTGTCATTGTTTGTCGAAGTGCGCCCTTTTTGCGCTCGCCGGTTTATGCCGTTGGATGGACATCTGACAAATGGCTTGAGACCGTTGTTCTTTTGTTCTCGCCTTGGTCTTTGGTACCCCTGTCATTCTTTGTTTCTTCCAATTACGAGTGGTGCCTGTCATTCTTTGTTTCTTCCAATTACGAGTGGTGCAGTTCTTCAGCTCTTCAGCTCCTTGTCAAGTGTACGAGTACTCCTCGTTTAACGTGTACGAGCAATTGCGACCAAAGTGCACTGCCACGCCTCACGTTGCCTGTTATTTCTCAATCTTCATTTAGACGCTTGTTTGGTCCATCTTATTTTATATGCCTATATTTAGGGTTCACTTTATCGATATTTTCAAGCGTTTACAGCCAGTGCCGTAATGTCGTGTTGGAGCATAGGAGCAAGACGCGGAGGATTGCTTGCCTCCGCACTGTGCTTCCTGCTTGAAGCTTCCTTCTTCCTGGAGAATATGCCACGATGCTTATTTCCCTCGATGAGGCTGTGCTTGAAGTGGTGCCTTTTTATATGAAAACAGCTTGATGGAACGACTCGGCCAGACGTCCGACAAGCAAACTGCAATATCCACCAAACAGAATAAGCTCCAGAAAGCACCCCTGTTCGCTAGATGACGCCTGAAAAGGCTTAGTTTAGGATAGCGGGAGCCTAGTACAAAGACGTTATGATGCGAATGGCAAGTTGAGAAAAGAAAGTTACTAGTCTGCCCGATCATACTGAACAAAAAGCATTTCAGTGCTGAGGGTGGGCCTGAGAAAACACAAGGGTTGCGAGACCTTGCGTTGTGTATATACGAGTACGTATGTACGAGTAGTAAAATCAAAATTACCGCCGGGGATACTTGCCTCTGGTGTGTGTGCCCGGGCACCTTATCTCTGGGAGAGACTTTTGG
Source organism: Sporothrix cf. nigrograna (assembly GCA_019925305.1). Lineage (NCBI taxonomy): Eukaryota > Fungi > Ascomycota > Sordariomycetes > Ophiostomatales > Ophiostomataceae > Sporothrix > Sporothrix cf. nigrograna. The sequence continues at coordinate 454,449 of JADHKR010000013.1, read as the reverse complement.
GAGACTTGTTCGATGCCCGTCCCGCCTTCTCCATCACACTTTATGAGGCTGCGCAGCCTTGGGTCAGAGGGAAAAAGGCGGGATGCCAGGGACGGATCGACGTCCTTCCAATTCGGCGCTCGTGTCCCCGTCGCCGTGTCCCCGTCGCCGTGTGTAGTATTTGTCAATGGCAAGTCTCTTTGTCGGGCCGCTCTCTCGATACTGCCATACTTCTCGTACATGCGTATGCCAGCCATCGATCTCGCCTTCAACATGACACGCCGGCACCTCGTCAGTTACTTCCAGACAAGGGGCGAGGCGCCGTTGTCCCTTTCTTTTTTTATTTCTACTTGCTCACGAATTCTGTGCCAGGGGACAGTAATATGGATGCCTAGCTACGAACCGCGGGCTTTCAAATCAAACAGACCAATCGAGGTTCCTCTGAAACTCGGGGCAGTTCTCAGTACGGGCAGGGGTGCTTTCCCCGAGCGTCTCCAAAGTCCGGTGTTAGCTGTCCATAAAACCGGTCTTGTGAAGTTGGCGGTGTGCCTCTCACTCCTTCGCGCCCGCCGAGCAAATAGAAAACGGCGTGGCACTACAGCCTATTCCAACAATGGGGATACGGGTACGCAACGGACAGACATCCAAAGAAACCGGCCGACCCCAAGGCCCAGCTATGCTCGTGTTTGGCTGTACATATATGTACTTTGCCTCCCGATCCCGCCGGAGTATCACAGGACAGTGCACTGCGTTGTACATCTTTTTTTGCACCTCTTTCAGCTCTGGGGAGGAATTGGCATGGAAACAAGGGAGAAGGGCTCGGGTCGAGTCGGCGTGAGGGCGAGGTCAATACTCGTACAGTATGCGTACTCGTATTATCAGACACGCCTGGCCTGCCAGACACTGCCTTTCAGGGATTGTCCGTTTGCTTCTTTCGTCGCGGCCCGCCGTCTCCATCTCAAGGCATCAAGGGGCCGCGCCGCTGTTTCCTCCAATATCCTCGTGTCTTGCCCGCGTCTCGCGGCCTGTAGCCGCACTTCGTTCCTCGGCCGTACGTAGCGCAGGGTACGGGCCAGGTGCTTTGTATCGAACCTACTTTTCCGTGCCGTCTGGCACTCGCGCTCGCTCCAAATCTAGTCTCCGTTGTCCCCACGCCGCGGCGCCTCTGCGGCGGCAGCAGGACATGGTCTTTATCCGTGGTCCGACGTGCTCGCTAGGACTGTCCCCATACACAACGGCGTTAACACCGTGCTTCTCCGCCGCCGCTGTGACTAACACCATTCCGCTTCCTGGTGTGCACCCGTGACAACCCGCCGCATTTCTTTCTTGCGCCCTGGAGCTGTATCTTTTCCCTTTCTTTTCCTTTGCGAGTACTTGCAAACTGGCTCCTTCTAATGTCTCTTTTCTCGGCCGTGTATTTGGCCTTGGACTTTCCAACTGGCCGTTTACACCACGTTTGCCATAGCACTCACTGCACGTCGTACTTTCTGGAGGCCGGTTCTGCCCACGTCTTTGGCAGGCCGTTGATCATAGACCGTCCCATGCAGGTCACAACTGCCACAGCCTTAGTCGTTCTTTCCCCATCTGTTTACGTCCTGCTCCTGCCCTGCGAACACGAATAAGCCGCTCTTTGCTGGTCTTGCGGTCGGCTGAGCACGGCTCGCCCCTTCCTATTTATTTACTTGGCACCACGCCCACTTGCTCCTTCTGGATTGCAGTCTCAACCTTACTTCAACGTCTTCAACGTCTTCAACCTCAACTCGTGAGTCTCGTCCCCCCCAGTGCTGCTTTGCCTCGTTGCCCGTTTCTTTGCACTGTTTCCACCAGCATCTGGCTGCCGTTTCCTTACCCCTGACCCGCTCGCACTCGTTCCCAGAAAGGCCACCACCCTCGGGTGCGGTTCTGCGTCGTCATTTTGCTGCCTCCGCTGCCTACGCAATACTCATTGTCCTCTTTCTCGCGTCCTTTCTATTTTCGGCAAGGCTGTTGTCTGCTTCGCATCTTTCACCTGTCTCGTTCGGGCCTTTCGCTACTTTCGTGGCTGCTCCATGATATAGCCACCCCCTCCCTGCAGAGGCATCTCCAGCTTTAATAATATCCTTAGGCAGACTTTTTGGGCCTGCTGTCGTCATCATTGGCGCTCTCAGCTTCTCTGTTCCCCCCACACTGTATCAACCTTCTTCGATGTCCATACTGCAGTTTTTCTCATATTGTGCTCCCTGTGTCCGAGGCTGCGTGTGCTTGGAGCTTTTCATTGCATCGCTTCAACCTCAATCTTTTCCATGTTACTATTTTCCCCCCGGTGTTTGATATTGACCGTCGCCTAGCAGAACGCGTATCCTCCCCTTCTCTCCGCCTCGCTTTGCGTGATATCTCGATCTTCGCGTCTTCTTCCTTTTCTCCTTCCACACATTCACTCAAATTTGCTTCACTCCGACAGCTGAATTGCAAGTAGCCACCCTTCTCGTTCTTTTTTACATTGATTTTTCCCTTTTTTCCTTTTTTTGTTGTCATTTCTCGTCTTTGAACATTTCCCCCTGTTGGTAGTCACACTCCACACCATCTTCCCCCAATCCCACCCAACCCGTACCCGCTTCTTCTGAGCGCCAACAGCATGTCCAGGAACATCTTGCTGCCTTCCGGGCTCGTCGTCATCATCTCCTAGCCTCGTTCAAAGCCATCTTCGACCTCATGCCCCGTCTCGTCTTTCCTTGACACTAAACCTTAACTTGCCGCTGGCCGTTGGCTCCCACGGTTTCTGGCTAAGCCTCGTCATATAAGAAAGCTGAAGGGTCGGAGTCGGCACTTTATTCGCCGTTGACCGTTGTTCTCTCCGTGCTCCTTGGCAACACGCCTCTGCACTTCTGGGGGTGTAAGATACCTCAGTACCATCCATTCCTTGCCGCCGGTGTACCAATCTACCTCACAAGAGGAATGGACTGTAGCAGAGCATGAAGATGAGGCGGAAGGAATGACAGTGGCCCTCGACAACAGTTTCGGCCACGTCTGGACACCCGTTGACAAAAGGAAAAGTCTCCCAAGATGTGTCACACCCTCTCCAAAAATAAGAGACTGTCGAAAACAGCTGCCACATATCGAGGCTTGTATTTATAAGCCTCCCTCTCTCGCTTCTTTTCCACTTGGGCCCCGTTTCGTTCAAAATACCAATTCAAAAACAACAGACAACCTAGTCCCAGACATACCCACTACCCTTTTCTATTTTTTTCTCGTCCCTGCGCTGTCCCGCATAAGCATTTGCACTTACATAGCTGTTCCCCAAGCTTAGCTTTACTATTCCTCATCTCTAACCACACACACACACACCCCTCCCTTGCAAAGCGACCCAAGTGCACCTGCATGCATTAGATCCCTAGCCGCATAGTACATATATCGCGTCCTCTGCCCTGCCATCCTTAAGATCTACTTTTTCTAATCGCTTCGTCTTGTCTTTTTCTGCACTACCCACCACCAACGTGTTGTGTTCTATTCGTTCTTTGATTTTTTTTTAGATAAACCGCCACTTTGCACTTTCGTTTTGCCTGCCGTTTTGTTTTGCTCTTTTGTCTTTGTTTGCTTTCCTCGCTCCTTTTTCCTCGCTCCTTTTTTTTCCCGTCTTCGTATCTTCTATATCTTTACCTCTTCACGTAAATGTCCTCCGGTCAAAAAGCACACAGCGACTCACGGGCATCTCGCCAACCAAGCAGCCACGATTACCCCAAATCTAACACCGCCCCAGACTACGACCCAGAGGCAGACGAACCTACTACACCTCGAGCTGCAGCACGGACCGAGCAGCAAGCAGAACACTCTGGTTCTGACACGGAGCGAGAGTCCTCTCAAGCAAAGGGCAAACGAAAAAAGAGCAAAGGCAAAGAACGTGCCAAGGAACGACGGACAGCATCCTCTGCATCACCCTCGGTGGACGCTCCATCCGCGTCTACAAACATGTTTGCTACACGGTCTGGAAAGACGAGTTTGTCCAGCGGCCGGCGACACGGCAGTTCGGGCAAGAGCAAGAAGAGCGACGACTGGAGCGAAGTAACCGACCCGGAAGAGCGCCGCCGCATCCAAAACCGCATTGCACAGCGGAAGTTCCGTAGGTCAACCCCTTTTTTTTCTTCCCGCATGGCTGTGACTAACCTCCTCTCAGGCGAAAAGGCACGCGAGCAAAAAGAGCGCTCTGAGCGCGAGTCCCGCAACCAAGAGCACGCGGCCAGCAGCTATCAGGTTCCCGGCCCGGAGGACCTGGTCGTCGACGACGAGCTCTCGGGTGTGCCGTGGGGCGGTCCCAGCCTGCGCTTCATGGTCGCCAAGGGCCACGAGTCTATCGGAAGCGGCAGTGGCAGCCACCACAGCAGCGGAAGTCATAGCGGCGGCTACTACCTCGACGACCATGCCACTGCGTACGCACACGGAAGCAGTGGCGGCAGCAGCCGTGCTGGCTCGACAGAGACGTCTGCCGTGACTTCAGCTGACGCCGTAGCCGGCTTCGTTGCCTCCACGCCAACGGGGCCGTACTACTACATGGCCGAGGACGGCAGTCAGCCCTACGACTACGGCAGCAGCGCGGCCAGCGGTGGCCAGGAAAGCAGTCGCAGCAGCAGCGACTTTACGCAAGCGACGAGCTCGCAGGACAAGCACTTTTTCGATGACGGATCCTTCTACTACGACTACGACGGTTAACGCACAAACGCAGCTCTCCTCGACAGTCTCTTTCCTTCTTTTCTTTTTTCTTTACAGACACGCTTTTCACACACACTCTCTCCTCTGCTGTCCTCGATATCCACTTCCTGCTCACCCATATTACGAAACAAAATCCATCTCACATAAACCTAGAAAAAATCACCACAGCGACGACGATTACGACTAAACAAAGGACGTGCAATTTGGGCTTTCTGTTTTTTTTTTTTTTTTTTTTTCCTGTTTCATCGACAAGAGGGACGTGCCGACCTTTTCCCTTTGCATTATTTGCGGCGGACCGGCAGGGGGACTTTCTCGGTTTTGGACATGAGAACTGGGAGACATTTATTACAGGCGTTTGATTTTGGGTTTTTTTTTTCAAGGCTTTCCCGTGGGCTGTTTTTCTCACGTCTCACGAAAAAAAAAGAGACTCTCCTCTTGGCTTTGACTGGCACACTCCATTATACCCAACTCATGTACTTGGGGTTTCTCTCATATTGTCTCATGCCATCTTTACATTAGTTTTTTTTGTGCTGGGACTCGACTGGATGTTTTTACTGTATCTATTGGCGGCATGTGGCTTTCCACCCTCCTCTCGGACATCCTTATTCGCTTTGCTACTGGCATGGAAACAGGGCACTGTATCATTACGCTCCTTGGGTCCCCTCTACTCTTTATTTGCCGGCTTTCCAACGTTCAGATATAGTCTTCCGAAAGATGGTTCAATAGAAGACGCTGGATATCCGGCTTTGATGCTTGACTCTCCCGACTCCCCAAGCAACATCAAGGTCTGTATTGCACAAGGGCGACGGACCGGAAAAAATCAGTTTTCTTTTCCTGTCTCGTATGGCATTGAGACGCAAGGACTGTGTTTCTGTCTAGGAGTGTGACTCTTGTCTCGTTGCGTTCTCTTGACAGCAAGTCTCTTCCATGCAAAGGATTGGTCACATTGCGGCTTACCTCACCAGCTCCTGCTGCGGAGTTGCTTCTTGAGGACTGGTGCGTATTGCAGGAAAGAACATGGAGGAGCAGTAACGTTGTCTGCAGGGTGAAGCCGGCAATAGTTCCGGATGGGGACAGCCCAGACGGAGAGACGAGAAAGACGTCGTCAAATGATGCCTGCCGTCCTGTGGGTGTTCTTCTTAGGCAGCAACGCTGACTGCCGGTCTTTTTCTAAAAGGGGTCGCTCCTTTACCTTGTTTGGTGAAAGTGATGCACTCTGCCCCTCACCAAAATCGCGAAAACATGTGAGGACGCGCACAGGGGCTAGCTTGATCTGTCCAGTTGACAAGGGTCTGCAGTATCATTTGTCAGCACAGCACCGTCCTCTCCAGAAGGAGCAGACTTGTCCAGGCGGACGGGTATCGTGGCCATGAGAAAATAGAACAGTAAAATAACAAGAATCCACAATACGAAGCAACTCGAAAACAGGAGAAGGATGACTGGAAAGAGCTAGAAGGTGTCCTCTTTTGGCGATGGACCGGTCATCGAAAAGTAAGCAGGAGCAAAGCAACGCCGAGAGCTGTCCAGTTTTGGACTGGCCTTGCAACCTGCATGGCCGCTGCTCCCGCAAGTCGGGCCTGGCCTGGGCGGGACACAGGTTCATCCAGCGAGAAGCAAAGCCGGCATATGGGCGAGCTTCACGTCATCTTCCTGCCTATGCTTGTCTGGAGCCTGCGGTCTTTCGTCTACGTCCTGACAATGACCAAAGCCACGGGCGTGTGCCGAGTTTCTCTCCATGTGGTCTCCATACGTCTCCCGAGCGCTTGCCTGGGATGTGAAGAAATGGAAGTAGGATGTGCAGGGCGGACATTTCTTCGCTCGCAGTACGCCTTGTCGCTTGGCCTTCAGCCTCGCCATATTCCATGCTGCGCCTCTGGGCGGTACGAGGCTGAGAGAGGCAGGAACCGTTCCACAGCCTTGCTTACCATAAGAAAGCAAGAGCCACTCGTCAAAACAACCATCTCAAGAGGGACAAATGCAAAGTAGATATCAAGCAGCGCGCTAAATATACAAACCCCAGGTAGCCCATCAGGCCCAAAGGCCACAAAAGACAAAGAAAACGATATCAAGAGAGCGCCACGCAGTCTGCGGCCTGGTGTGTGTCCAGCAACACGGCTTCTTTCGATCCCTGATTTTTCATCCTCCAGGCTTTCCGCTGTCCCAAAATACAGACCTGGTCCCAATGTGCTATGCTCGCGAGACTCTCGCTCGCTTCGCGCTGTGTTTTTGACAATTCCTGGCCCTCGTGTGGCCCGGCTTTCCTTTCATCTCTTTGGCGGTGCGTCGCGTCCCCGAGGAACAAACGTGGCCGGATACGTTGCCGCCGGTGTCGCCCATTGAGGGTTCATTTGTGTCCGGAAGAGGGGATGGATCATTCGTATTGCTGCGTTGTGCCGCTGCTGGTTGGCGCTGGCCATTCCAAGCGCCCGTCGACCCAGGACACGAGATACGACGCCGGTCGGTGCGCGGCGGCTCCGACAGCTTAGATGAAAAAGCGCGAGAAGACCTCGAAAATGAGGCCTCCAAAGACGACAAACGCAAGGACACCTGGCGGAAAGAATGTTAGAACGCGTCGCGCAAATACGATGGTGCTGTCCGGGCGGCAGGACGGCACGCCGAGAGCAAGGACGGCCTACCGAGAACCAATGGCGAGACCGGCGACTTTTGCACCTCCTTGTTGCGGCGCTTCAGCTCGGCCTCGGACTTGCCGCGACGTGCATCTTGCTCCTTGGCAAACTTGAGGTTGCGGCGCCGCTGCTCGGGTGTTTGAACCTGCAGATGTCAGCCAGGTGTGTTGCAGTGCCGTACAGCATCAGTGATCTGGCAAGCGCCTCCAGTGCTTACCATTGCGAGAGGCTGCGGTGATGTGTTGTGAAGCGATGAAACGTGGATGGACGAGTTGAGATGGATGCGATGGAGACGAGAACAAATGCTCGTAAAGACGCAACGAGGCGGTTCGGTAAGAGGGACACGGTCGGTCGTGGGAAAGGGAGGAAGTCGAGTGAAATAAAGCGCCCGCGTGCGTGCCGAGTGTCGTTTTGTCGTTCGCCCCTTGATCTGTGTGAATAGCTATGGACAGATCGACACCTTTTCTTTGCGGCCACCTTGCGCTTCCAGCTCCGCGATTACTTAACAGGCTAAGCCGTATCGGTCTTGGTCATTTTTCGATAAACGGAAAAGGTGGGTCGCGGCTGTCCCCAGGTACCTTGCGCACGTGCAGGCAAACTGCAAAAATCCGGCTTAAATCGAGCAGCCCTTGGCTTTGAAGACGACGTCGAATCGGTCGAATCGACCTCGGTCTGCGGAAACGTGCTCGTGCCGTCTCGGTTTGCCTTGCAGTGCCGCACGCTGTCAGCATGCTCCCCGGCCGCCTTGCCGCCACTACGGCGCCGGCCTTCCGGCAGGTTGCCCGGCCCCGGCCGTCCACCATCGGCCGGCGTTGGAAATCGTCCTCACCCGAACCGTCGGCATATGTGAGATGCCATTTCCTGCACAAGGGTGCATATTCGCGGTCTTGCTTCCTGGCTAATGTACTGCAGTCCTCCTTCTTCAAGACGTTTGGCCGTCCCATCTTCAAAGTCAGCCTCATTGCCGTCTTCACATACCAGCTGGCTTTCTTTGCCTGGACAAAACTTGAGCAGGACGATATCCGGAGCCACCGGGACGGTAAGGCGAAGCCCTTTTCTCCGTACTTGGGGCCCTGCTGACTCCGTGTAGCAGAGATCTTGGCACTGGAGGCCAAGGTAAGGGAGCTTCAAGAGGCCAAGAAGGCATAGCATGGCTATATTGCGACTGAGAGGCAATCATTGGTAAAGATTATCAAGGCGTTTACTCTGATTCTTGGGTTGGTTTTCGGGTTGTGGAACATGAATTTACATGTATAAATGATGACTTGTTTTGTATTTGGGTGAGCGACAATATCAACTCATAAACTGAATTCCAACGTATTTACACAACTTTTCCAAGATTAGGCTGAACACGTGTATGTACGGGAATTGAATTAAACGTCAGTGGAAAATAAAATCACTTGGCCAGTGCAGTTACATCTATTCATTATCAAAAACGCCGTTTGCTGTGGTCCCTTGGGCAGCGTGCCTATTACAACGCCAGTTCGAAATCAAAGAAATCCTCAACACCAACAGAAACAAGACCCTCTGCATCTACAGCAATGCTGCTATAGCCGCGCTTGTTCCAGCCGCCAGGGCCACGGCAAGCAACGACTGTCGGGGACGCGAGGGGCTTGCAGAAAAGTAGTGTGCCGAGCCGGGATAGTTGCACGTCACGAAGCCGTCCTGGTCAGCCGATGTGCGGATCCCGTAGCTCGTGTTGAAGCCAATGTAGCCAGGCTGCGGGCACGAGAAGCCAATCGACGACGGACAGCTCTGCACCAGGTTGTAGCACAGGTCTTCGCACGGCAGCACCTCCTTGTACGGGCCGGGCGCGACCGTCTCGTCGATAAAGGGATTGCGCGACGAGTTGAACGCCGAGGTGTTGGGATACTGAGCCAGGATGGACGCGTTCAGGAACTCGCCGGTGCTGGGGAACGGCTGGCCCATGGCGCGCGGCTGCAGCCACGTGGAATTGTCGGAAAAGTCGGAGCAGCGCGGAATGGCCACGGAGCACAGCCAGTTCTTGTAGGCAGCCTCGCAGTCGGAGCACGTGCGAGCCAGCGAGTACCGCTGCGTGTCGGGCGCCTCGCAGGGGATCTGCGCCAGCACCTTTTGAAAGTTGCCAAACATGCTGGACGCATACTCGTCGTAGACCTTGGCGAGCTCCGCCGCGCTGGCAAACCGCGTCGGGTTGCCCGGCACCGCGTACGCCGTCTCGTTGCAAAAGGTCAGATTGAACACCACCTCGCAGTTGGTGTTGGCTGCCTTGGTCGAGAAGCTCGTCGCCCGCGACACCTTGCCCCCGCCGCCCACGATGCTGGACCCGATCTGGCTGGTGCCGTTCTGCGGCAGCGCTGCCAGGATGCCCGAGTAGGTGCTGCTGGCGTTGAGCCCGCTAAAGTAGAACTGCTGCTTCGGCAGGTTGCCCAGGCCCACCAGCGTCATCCCGGTCGTCACCATGCTGGTGAACTTGCCATTGTTTGTCGCCGCGATCTGCGCGTACGTCTGCAGGCCGCAGTACGAGAAGCGCACGCCGTCCGCCGACCGGTCCTCGGCGTTTTGCGCAAACATGACGTACGGCTCCACGCTCATAATGCCGGCGTCCGTCGCCGCGTCTGTGCTGTCCGTCAGGTTGTGTGTGATGAGCAGCGAAGCGCTCGCGTCGCTGTCCACCCAGATCAGGTTTGCGTCCGTCTCGTTGTCATAGCTGTGATACCAGTCGTCGACGGACGCAGCCAGCTGGAAGTTGTATATGCCCGAGAGCATCGTGCTCGAAATGTTGGGTGCCGCTATGCCAACATACACGTCGGTCGACACGTTGACGCTGACCATGACCGCACCCTCGGTAAAGACGTGCCATGTCTGGTGGTTTGGGTTCGCCGAAGGGCCCGGCGAGATGTTCTCTGGGGTCGTCGAAATGTACATTGTCAGCTGCGGTGCCGCACCGCTAATGGTGGGTGACAGCAGCTGTGGCTGGATACATGTGTTGGCCGAGAAGTATACTGTGCGGGTTGTCGAGTTGGCCCGCCTTGCCAGGGCCGACTCGGATGTGCCGCTCTGGCTCTCGTCGTCCTCGAGAAAGAGGCCGCCGCTCTCCCTCTCCTCGCCCTCGTCCCCGTCGCTGTCCTCGTGCTGCGCACTTCGTCTTCGCAGTTCGATATCGCGTGCTCGCTCGTACTCGTAAGCCTCCTCGTCCGAACCTCGGCTGAAGAGGAGGGACTTTTCAAACACAAACACCTGGGTCGTTCCCGGCTCGACATTCAGTGTCTCGGGCACGTTGTTGGCGAGGGATGAGACGCCTGGCGGGGCCCGGCCGAGGATGCCCCGGTCAAAGATTCCAAAGTCGGGCGCGTATCCGGCCGTCTCCTTGTCAGCTTCTTCGCTTCCGCTGTCGTCGGGCCGCCGTAGGGACTGGAGCATGCCCTCCAGGAAGCCGCCGCTGCCGCCGTCGCCATGATCCGCTCCAGCTGCGAACGCTGGTGGCTCATCAAAGGGGCTGGCGTCGGCCGCGGCCGCGGCATGAACGACCGCACTGCGAGGAAAGGATGCGAGGAGGAGGAGGAGGAGCGGAAGCAGAAGCGACACGGTCGATGCCATGCCACCAGACACCCCTTGCCGTGGGACGTGTGAGCCCATTGCAGAGGGCGCCTGTGCCCTGTTTCTGTCTTCTCTTCCGCCGCAGTGTCGCCAGCGCCGTCGTTGACGCGCTTTTGCAGAGGCGTGCCGCTCTCGAGGGGTTGTCGGATGCGGCCCGTCTTCGTGTCGCTTGTCCCGTTCTGTTTCGTGATGGGCAAAGTGACCCGATGCTTGCCACTGGTCGTGGAAACTCGCGTTTGCAAAAGGCAGTTGCTGGGCTCGTCGCGATCGCAAAGCAGGTGCTTTTCAAGGCGCCCAAAATCAAGCCCTAAGAGTCTCCGGAGCCCTCGACATTGCTTTTGTTTGGTTCAAGATGGAGAAGATGAATGTCGTGGCTTGCGCTGCAGAAGTGGCATGGGAGAAAGGAGTCGCCGACAGCGTCGGGTTTCACACTGGACAGGGATTCGACAATGCGTTTGAGGCTGCAAAGTATTAGTGAGGTTGTTGCGCCTAGCGCGTCACTGACCTGTGGCGCGGTGATATTAGGGTGATTCCCCTCACTCCGCCCTCCACGCGGCAGGACTGACTATCCATCCAAACCAGTTGTTGCGAATTGGATTAACGTGTGCTCGCGACAATGTAATTCACTACATGGCTTTTGTAGCTGCTAAAATGCTTATAATTCAACATACTCGTAGTGTATTTTCAAATTTCTGCTACTGGGAAGATAATGTGATAATAAATATAGCATCTTATATAAATCAAATAACGAAGAATAACTTAAGAAATATAGATCTCGTAGAAAACAAATAACGAAGAAATATAGCTTTTATATAAAACAAAAACGACCGGCCACAACCACGACAGCTGGAAAAGGCGCACGGCAGATGAGCTATTATACCTTGTAGCTGCAAGTACCCAGAACTGCAAACGCCCAGACTGAAAGAGGCTCGAATCCTTCTAAAGTACGAGATCGACGATACCATCCATGAACTCGGGGCTTCAAAGACGATAGGCGTACAATACATAGCAGATTGACAGAATACTTGTAGACACAACAGTCGAAGAAAAGGTGAAAGGGAAACAATAAACCAAAAATACATCCATAGGAATGTTGCCAGTACGAAACCAGGTCATGAGCATACAAAATCCCAGCGTGCCCCCCATCCGTCATAAACGATGAAATGAAAGAATCTCGTAAAATGAGACGAGCATGACAAATGAAGAGAAAACAGACATGTTAAACCAAAGCCAACGTCTATGCGGCGTCTTCCCGTCCTAGCCGCCGGAATCGGCTCTTGTTGCAAACCGCATCCAGCGTCGGAGGGAAGAAAACAAACAGGGGTCGATGGATCAGAAGGCGTGGAACGCTGACGCGAATGCCCAATTTGCCGGGACATGCGAACAAATTGTGAGGCACATGCAAGCCAGCGTTCTTTTCCAATATCGAGATTGTCCGTGGAATGGGGCTGCTGTGTATCGTATTTCTCTGCCTACTCGTATTTCTTCAGAGGCATCGGAAGTCATTGCCGGAGCACAGGTGTTTTGAGTCGGGACAGATTCCAAATCGAGAAACAGAAAAGACGAACAAGTGAGAGCAGATACGCGAGATGCAAGCGCCCAACAGGCAGGGCCGGCTGGCTCATCTGGAGAGCTCGCAGTCGGTCTGCCCAAGGCCAAACTGCAGTGTTTACTCGGTCTTGGCAGCGGAGTCGGCCTTGGCACGCAGACCAGCGGAGCCCGACTGGTTGAAGTAGCGGCCGAGCGTAGGAACGAGGAACGAACGGAAAATGATCTGGGCGCCACTAAAGGGAGTGTGAAACACAAAAGATTAGTCTCAAGACAACAAGGGACTTGATCGTCTGTCGAGCAATAAAAAGCCCGGCCGGCTAGCAAGAAACCTCAATGTCCCCGAAAGCAACCAGGAATGAAAATGCTTTACCTGAAGTAGGGCAGAGACAGCCACAGCAGGAAGATGAACTTGAACGTGTAGTAGAAGGGGAACCAGTACACGACGTTGACGAAGCTCTCAGCGACACTGAAAGAAACTGTTAGCATCCGCGTCCCCTTGGATACCGAACGCGGCGAGAGATGTGGACACGAACGTGAAGAAAGAAAAGACAACCCAGTAGGTCAGCCATTGCGTGTCATCTGCCTTGGACGAGGTGAAGAGGGCCTCGAGCGAGAAGTAGCCGGGAATGACGAAGCCAGCAAAGTTGGTCAGGAGCTGGCCGCCGAGGTTGAAGATGATGAAGAACAGGTACAGGGCGCCGAGGCCAAGAGCCGCATACGACTTGGGGACCGACGTGCTCTTTTCGAGGTTGTTGAGCACGGGGTACTTGGACAGCTGCAGCGCGGAACGCATGTTAGACTCGAAGCAAATGGGGGTTTGGGGCGTGGGACAGATTGGCCCGGAATCCTCAGATATGCCGCCGACGAGTTGCGTCATCGGCCATCTTCGCCGGTCCAATGAGAACAAGTGGGCAGAACAAAGGCCATCGCAGATGACGAGAAAGCAAGGGAATCGGAAAAGTATAGCGCCGCGAGAGAAAGCAGAGAGGAAAAGCGAATGGCCTTGCAATCAGGGATATAACAGAGGCCAAAAATCGACAGAGAGAGGACTGACCTCGCCGTCGAGCTGCTTCAGGTAGCCCTGAATACGGTCCTGAGGAGACGCCATTATGAAGTGCGGGATCGAAGCGGCGTTGTCGGATAGATGCGATTTTTGTCTGGGAAAATGGCCTGTGGGAGGAGCAAAGAAAAAACGTCAGAAACAAGACGACTCGTCAAATAAAGGCCTCGAAGAGAGACAGCCCCGAGGGTCACAGAACTCTCTTGAGGGGTCTCGGGGTCCCTGCTGAACAGAGTCGGGAGATTGGGAAAGAGGGGGAAGGGCACGAACCTGCAGAGCGTTGAGGCTGCAATGGACGGACGATGGCGAGCGAGGACAAGTGAAAGATGTAAGGAGTACGAGTATATGTAGAATAGAAACGAGATCCGATTCGAGTTTCAAGGAAACGAAAATTGGAAGGAGGGAGGGAAACAGAGACGTGGTCAGCACAGAGATAAGTGGATAGGTGGGTTTTGTGGCTTCGGAAGGGCAAGCTGGGGCAAGCTGAGACCGGGATGGGCAAATACATCAGAGAAGGAAGGAGCCCACTGAAGCGGGCCTTTTGGGGCCCATCAGGCCAAAAGGAGTGTTCAGCTTGCTTGGGTGCGGCGCATACGTCGCTCAGGCCGGTTAGCGCCCTGTAGCTTGCCTGCTAGCACGGAGTGATGAGTTCAGCAGGGACAAAGAGATGGGCGGCGTGCGGTGACGTATTTTGCACTGTGCGTGGACGGCGCCAGCAGCAGAGGTGGCTTCGAGTGACACAGTTCCAAAATGTATTTACGCACGGTGACTCAAAACTAGTGGATTCATGCCTTGGAAACCAGGCCCAGATAGAACGAAAAATTATGTAAGCCAAGTCGCCGATGGACACTAGCATGCAATAGGAAAGGCGATAAGAAGAGCAACGACAGCAGCCAATCACAGGCACCTGACCCCGTGACTCGACCGCTCGACTGTGGGGCAGTACAGTTTGTTTTCGAAATTGGCCGTTCTGTTGTGGCTGGAAGGAACAATGCGCCCGTAATGTTTTGGTTCCCCTTGGAGACGCCGGCTATTTTGTTAGCCCACCAAAATCAAAACAAATCGCCAAACAATCCCTTCTTTTCCTCACATCTGCAATCGCCAGCCCTGCATTTCGTGGCCCTTTTCAACCGCCCAGCGCCCAGCCGCCTCATCACGCACCGCCGACGTCTGCAGGCACTTTACATGCATTGCATCGTTCTCGCTCGCTCTTCTCGTCTCTCTTTGGATAATTGACCGTCGCTTTCCAGCGCGGCGGAGGGCTGTTTTCCGCTTGTTTTTCACGGCCTTTTCCTTTGTTTTGGCTGTTCCAGTGTCTCCTCGTCCTTTTCTGCCTTTGTTTTGGCAACAGCGGGGCGAGACAACATTGAAAAGGCACTGTCCAAAACATCGCAATCCTCGTCAATCCTCAAAAGGTAGCGCCCGCCACGGCAGTCCTCTTCTTTTTGTCCCCCCCATCTTCATCTCGTTCTTTCTCGTCTTCCGATACCCTGTTTGCCTTTTCTTTTCTTGTCCTTCGTTCTGCCCCCCCGAGCCCTGCTGCATCTGCTCGACACCGCGTTACCTTTGCGCTGCTTCTCTGCCCGGCCCCGATATCGTGTTTCTCTTTCTGACGGGTTCCTCACCAGCCTCTCCCAGTTCCACACACACATGGCCGCCACCATGGCCTCCGAGCTTGTGGAAGCGCGGCGTCGCTCGCAGTCGCGGGCCTCGACCAGCTCCATGCACAGCGGCAGCACGCAGCCCAACCTGGAGCACAGCTTTCCTGACCTGTACTCTGCGACGCCATGGCTGGATGACAGCCAGCACAACAGTCACGCACACCATTCACAGATGATCAAGGCCGGCCTCGGCGGTGTGCACCCTCTCACACCCGAGGACATCATTCTGCAGGCGGCGTCACAGCTCGAGGCCAACGGTGATTTCTCCGGCCTCGATGCCTCCATGGCGACCTCCGTTGCCGGCACCCAGTCCTTTCACCATCACAACAGCCTCGCCCATCAGCACCCCCTGCCCGGAGACACCAGCTTTGGGGCAGACGCGAGCTTCGGCGACCTTGACAGCCAGATGGACCTGACGCGAGACGGCAACGAGGACGGCGACTCGTCCTTGACTGCTGGCGCCCAGGCCAATGGCGCACCCAAGCCGTCGCGTTCTAGTGCGAACAACGAGCTTGAGATGCGCCAATTGTTCAACGCCAACAAGGCGCGCAGCTTGCAAGATGTTGCCGAGGAGCTGCACGGCAACGAGCGCGGTCCCAACTCGGAGCGCACGCGCCAGGTGTTTGCTATGCTTTGGTAGGCAACGCATCATGTTAGGATCACGTCTGCGATGAGCCTCCCAAGTCTAACGATTGTCTAGGATCAACCAGGTGTGCTCCAAGGGCAAGGGCTCCGTCCCCCGTGGACGCGTCTATGCCAACTACGCATCCCGGTGTGCCACCGAGCGCATCACTGTTCTGAACCCCGCCAGCTTCGGAAAGCTGGTCCGCGTGCTCTTCCCCGGCCTCAAGACACGCCGGTTAGGTGTCCGTGGCGAATCAAAATACCACTACGTCAACTTCACCCTTGCCGAGGACGAACCCGATGTCCGGGACTCCCCGCGACTGCAGGTGCCGCTGCTGGATAGCGTCAGCTTTTCCAACAGCTTCTCAAACGACAGCAACAACTGTGCCACAGGAAACCTGCCTGCAAAGGCTGTTTTCATCCCGGCCGGGGTTTCAAATGCGGCTTCTGCCGGCCAGCCCGACCAGCAGCAGCAAAAACAGCTGCGCCAGTCGCTATCCCACCAACACCTCCACCAGCAGCAGCTGCAACAACACCGCGATGTCCAGACACCACGTACTGGCGAATACACCCAGTGTCTCTACAACCAACCAGACGCAATGGGCATTGACCAGCTCCACGCAACTGCCACCAGCAAAACGATCCAGAACCTCTTCTTGGCGTCTAGTGCCGACTCGGAGCCGTTCTCACAGTCAGATCCTCTTGTCCTTCCGCGCATCGAGCCTTTCCTGCCCAGCGGTACGGACCCCGATGCAGCCAAGTCGTTGGCTGCGCTCTACCGGTCACACTGCACATCTCTTGTTGAGTGCATACGTTACTGCAAGGAGAAGACGTTTTTCCACTTGTTTACATCATTCCACGGCACGCTCACCATGCCGGTGCAGAAGCTGTTTGCCAACCCTGCGATCGCTCCGTGGATTGAGGAGTGCGACTTTGTTCTGTACCAGCGCATGATGCGCATCATCTCGGGACTGACGCTTCAGGTCGTGCCGAAGCCCGTCCTGGACACGCTGAGAAATATTTCGGAACGGCTTGTTCTGCATATACGCGAGTCCTTCCAGGGCCAGCCAGCGCACGTCGTGCGAGCCAAGGAAGCTCCCGCCACGATTTTTGCCGGCTTGCTGGACCGTGCCCTCCGCGTCAACTTGACAGCACACGCTGCTGCGAACATGCTCTCCAATCCGGCGAACCGCGATCAGATGTATCTGGACTGGATCACTCTTGTTCGTGTGCGCAAGGTCGCCGAGTCCGTTCCAGCACGCGGCATGGACGATGTCGTGAATCTGCTCATTTCGCAGCTCCGTGATCTTCTCGATCCGGTTGATGTTGCGTGGGAGCTGGAGTCGGCTACTGTGTACGGTGAGTTCGCATCGCGCCGCGGCCGCCGGCTGGAGAATGAGGCGTCGATTGACGGCGGCGCATCCAATGTGCTTGACCGCTGGGTCAACCTCTTGCAGTCTCTTCCGGGCCGCTTCCCCTATGCATCCCACAGGGACATTGTGTGGTGTGTCCAGCGCATTGGCACGGCTGTCATGCGTGACCTGACGATTCAGCAAGGCAAGAGCTTTGGCTCCTGGTGGGTCACCAAGTGCTGGATCGATGAGATGGTCGCGTTCCTTGCCGAGCAGGGAGGTTTCTTGCGGCAAATGTCGTCTCACCAGGATCTTCTCGGCAATGGCCAAGGCAGCGGTGTGCCCCAGAAGACGGCACCAGCCGGCCGTGAACCGGCCCGCCAAGGGTCTCGCTACAGCCGCGCGAGCGAAGACGGGAACTCACCTCACATTACCCAATCTCAGCCCGACCGGGCCCCTTTCCCGTCGGCACCTGGCCACAGCACAACCAGCCATGACGCCTTGAACAACATGGCGAATGGAAATCACGACGACAGTGGCATTGGCATCCGCACCCCCGACGAAGATTTTTCGATTGAAAAGTTCGGCTTTGCAAACACCGACA
This sequence comes from Sporothrix cf. nigrograna, assembly GCA_019925305.1. Classification (NCBI taxonomy): domain Eukaryota; kingdom Fungi; phylum Ascomycota; class Sordariomycetes; order Ophiostomatales; family Ophiostomataceae; genus Sporothrix; species Sporothrix cf. nigrograna. The sequence goes on along the minus strand of JADHKR010000013.1, from coordinate 436,729 downwards.
GCCAGGAACTGATGGCGAGTGCTGGCCTGCATTGATATTCGCATGCTTACGGGTGAAGTGGCTTTGGAGCATCATATTTTCAGCATCTCCCTGTACCCCCGCACACCTTAATTATTGGGAATGGGCTCTTCTGGTTTTTACCTCTTGCATATTCTCTGGAGCTTCTCTGTGTACGTTTTGCTGGGCTGGTTGTTTCGTTGTCCCTTTTGGTCACTGTGTTTTCTCTGGCATGTTTGCTTGTGCCCTGGCTTTCCCTCGCTTGTTTTACTAGCTTTTGGAGTTTTGAGGAGATGGTTCTCTTTCTGGTTTCCACACAGCATCGTTCAGGTGCACGATTGGATGAAGAAATGAAAGGGTCTGGCGTGCGCGGCAAAGGCGGTTTCTTCCCCAAGGTTGGAATTTGGTCAAGGGCAACTGGAGTGGGCGAGGACAAAAATCGAGTGGTCGTGAGTAATATACCTTTGGGCGGTCATCTATTTTATGTTCTCTCGTTTTCGCTTTTCGAGTGTGTTTTCCGTCTTGTCGGTATAGCGTCCATTGTGGCAAGTAATCCTGTCTTTGTGAAGAACCAGGCCTACCACCATTTCTCGCACAAAACCTGGGTGGAAGAGAGACCTGGCCCATTTTCTCCTGTCAAATGCGTCACAAATGCATCCGTCATTGTGGGCACTCCGCACACGTAAACAAAGACATTGCTTTGGCTGTGCCGGGCCCCTTTCAAGCCTCTACCCAACACAGCGGCATCGACGTCTGCCGTTGTGATCCGTCGACGAGCACACGGCACAGCTTGTCCGTTACACGAGAGAGCACCACGAGGCTCACGACTGCCCGTTATGAATACCTTGAGCTCGCCACGAACGTGTCCTCGGCTGTAGAGCGTTGACAGCCTTTGGAGAAAGGGAATGCGCTCGGCTTCCTTGTCATCTTCGTTGGCACCCCTGTCGGTTGGCTCTTCTGCTCGCACCGAGTAAAGGAACACGACCTCGGGCCCGGCAGTGTCCCCATCGTCGGCGTCCCCGTCGTCGCTGTCGGAGCCATTCAGCTCGCCCAGGCAGCTCACCATGCTCATCAGCGGATTGATGCCAACGCCGCCGGCCACAAAAACCACGCGCGCTGACCGGTCGCGCGCAAGCAGAGGAGGGGCTGCTGGCGGCGGAAAGACAAAGCTGCCGCCGACGCGAATCTGCAGAGCCTGGTGCAAGATGGCCGACGGGGCTTGCCACAGCCACGCAGCGGCCGGGTTGTCGGGCGACTTCTTGACGGCGAGCTCAATGTACCGTCCCGTGGTGCTGCCGCCGCCTTCTTTTTTTTGGCTGGCGGCCGCCTTGGATGGCGACGATGTGATGGTAAAGCCACCCGCCTTGGCGACGCCGGGGCAAAACGTGTCGACCCATTGGCCGGGGAGGAACTGTTTTCCCCCGGTCAGAACAAAGCTTTCTTTCATCGGGGGGGGGGAGGGGTTGGCTGTAGCGACGGCCTACGTGGATGTCTGGCTGGTCGTCCGGGACCCCAAGACAAAAGATCCGGACAAGGCCGCCAACGGGCGTGATCTTGGTCAAGACGACAGAATGAAGTGTCTGCGTTGAAGGCGTCGCTTCTTAGAGATGACAGGGACGCGTTGGGGTAACCAAGAGTTGCTTACGTCCTCGCGTGGCTCGTTGGCTGTTCGCTCTTGGTGGCTTTCCTTGTCGTCGCCCATGGCTGCCAAAGGGCGTTGTCGTCGGGGGTTCTTGGGCTCGCGATGTTGGATGAGAGCGGGAGTAATAATACCGTTCACTCAAGGCGGGGCGTCATCGCCTAATACAAAGTACGAGTAGTCTAACACGGTCTAGTCCTGCAAGTCCATTTTACGCCCAACGCAACACATAGGATGATTATATATTGGAAAGGACCATATTGGACAAATTTGGAGGTTGCAAATTGCTCGTGGATGCCGTTTGACACTTGTGTGGAGATCGCCTTGATTGTCGCAGCCTCATTCATCCCTCAAGTTACTCATCCGGCCACGTTCTCGTGATTCGTTTCTCGAGAACAACTGGCTGATACCGAGAGTCAAGGCTACCTCCATGCGGCCTTTCCCTTGGGCGGCGGTGTCCCTTTGGCGAAGAGTCATCAGAGGCTGCGCGAACGTGCTGCCGTGAAATTGGCGGAGGACTTGAAAGTGTACGCTTCTGGAGGTCGTCTGTGAATGGCGCAACATATATTCTCTTTTGTTTCGGCCTCGTTTTGTCGCGGGAAAGCATCAAGGGCCTTGGGGGAAGCACATACTCCTCTCCTGGGGAAGGCTTGTCTCCGGCATCGAGTGACGCAGCCGCTCGACCGACCACAAGTGAAGGCCTTTCCCCGGCCGTGCCACTGCATGCGGCTTCCAGTCTTTCTTCCGAGTCCAATTCCGTAGCACTGACCAGAAAGTTGTCTTCTCCGTCGGCATGCACCTGTAGAGATCTCTCAACAGGGATTCTGGGCTCCACAGAGTATCTGGATACTTCTGATAGTCCCGTCGTTTCTTGAGAGCTGTAGTCTCTTGTCAGACAATCTGGAGCCTCTTTATTGTTTCCCACAGTCCAAAGATTATCCGGATTGGTATTCAAAGCGAAGCGCTGGCCGGAAAGGGTCTTGTCAGCGATTGGCAATGCCGGAAGCGGACGTTTCTTTTGGGGTCTCGCGGGCTCTGCAAGCTTGGGATTCTTAAAGCTGGGGATCTCAACACCTTTTGGCGATTCTGGGCGGCCCAGAGGATTATTGACGGTTTGGCCATGGGTCGAGAGGTCGAGCTCGGCGATGCTCCAAGTCGCATGTGAGGAAGAGATTCCGGATCGGCTTTTGGAAAGAAAGCCTGGCTCTTCAGACGGAGCCAGCTGGAGAAGCCTCAGATTTTCCCACGATCGGTAATGAAATCGGAATGATACAAACGGCGCTTCCATTGGATCCACCAGATGGTAGTCGTAAAAGCTTGCATTCTGAGGATTCTCAACGAGGCCGTTGCTGACAAGGCTGTATTGTTAGACATGAACCAGATGAGGCACTGCGAGAGGCATATCTTACGCAACACCGTATCTTTCGGGACCGCGATACTGAATCGGCCGCGGCGCTTTCCTTGTTCGAGACCTCGCCCGGAAGACCTGGACCTCGATCAGGCCGCCATCGGTTGCGACGGATGCTTTCCCCGTGCCATTGGCCACAAAGCGGAAGCACCGCGACTCGATGCCGTATTGCGTCATGACAGAGCCATTGTCATTATGCTGGTAAAACGCCGAAGGCTCAAAGAGCGCCTGGTGTGCCGCGCCCGCAAGCTTCTCGGCGAGATCCACGCCCCAGGACACAGCTTCTCTTCCGTTGATTGCGGCTCGGAGGAACAGATGCCTGCAGCCGATCGGTGCCTGTCTGACGATATATCGAAAGTAAAAGTTTGTGTCTAGAGAACCTGTTAGCAGGCTGTCCGGTGCCTTTTGCAGAGCTAGGGAGACCCTACCAGGTGCAGACGGGATGTAAACAGATATTTTGGGCTCGGCATGTCTCTGGGTGTCATCCAGAGGGCTGTGTTCGCCCTGCCTCCCCCGACGAGGGTTGTGAAACACGGCGCCGCTGTATCTTGACGACTGCAGGCCGCCAAACGCGACCGAAGAGCCGTCTGGATGCGGGAACTCGGGAAAGACGCTGTCGTTGGGCTCTGCCACGATGGACACTTCAATCCCACGGAAGCACGGCATTGTCGTGGTTCTGTGGCCATTTGCAAAGACGTGCGTGACTGTCAGGACGTGTGTGACTGTGTAAACAATTTGGGGGGAAAAATCGTGCAAACGACAAAGTGCGGGTTGCCGAAAAGTCATACTAGGAGGAAATAGCCACCCTAATGTCGAGAATGGAAGGAGCGACCCGTAGACAACCTGCAGTCTCCCGCGGAAGAAACACACATACATCGCGGAATCAGGTCTTGTCTACAGCCCTGCATGTATACTAAACAGAGGCAGGGCCAGCCATTGTGAAGCGGTTGCTTTGTAGGATCATGTTCAATTGCTCAGAAAGCCCCTTGTGATCGATATACAGCAAAAGACTCTCGTCCCCGTCTCGTGTCCAAAATGCCAAAGCTTCGTCCGCGTTCGCATGTGTGTTTATGTCGAGCCCAGGACCTTTGCCGTATCTTCCTCCTTGCCCAGCAGACCCAGGTTCCGTATCTGGCCCGCGTTCGGGGCGGCGTCTCGTGGGGTGGCAGCCTGGGCTTTCCGGAGGGCCGCTTGGAGTGTCCGTACGCGCGCAGCCTGGACCGTGTCAGAGCAAGAAAAAGCAGAAAATAGAGACAGGCCTCGCCGGCATGGCCTGGGAAGAACAGACCTCCTTCTTGTGGTGCAGGCACTCGTAGTAGTCCTCGAGAAGCGGCGCGCACTGCTTCTTGGCGGCCTGGTCCTCGCCCGACGAGTTGACGACGTAGCAAGCAAGCATCTCCTGCCAGAATGGGAAGCACCGGCCAGTGCCTAAACGCAGCCACAGTTAGCGATTCTCTCAAGACCGTTGCCCAATTGCTGCCGTTGCCCGAGCATTTCCCTCGTCTCCGTCTTCTTCCTATCCTCGTCGCACGTCTCCCGCAACGCACCTCCGTGTAAGCCAAAGCCAGATGCCATTGCGTGTGTATGGTGTAGGGCAGAGATTCGATTGGTGTCTGTCACGGAGCAGCTGGAAAGGGATGGTCGTCGTGGCAGGCCGTCGTGCTTTCGCGGAGAGCGCTGGACACCAACCGAACGTCGGTAGTTTGACGATGCTCTTTTGATGGGGCCGACGAATGGAGCCAATAGGCGTTGCCAGTCATGCCCCACTTATCCTTTTCCGCGATCAAAATTCACTAGCCACAGACCCAGCCACATTAAGCAGAATTACGTCGTCTGCAAATGGACAGACACCAGACGGGGCAGCCGCTTGGCTCCACAGGGGCAGAATCAACGACATCCCGTCTCCACGATCCGCCACGTCGCGCCCGGTACCGCAACGCACGTTCTACGCCGACCTTCCCAGACCATAGCTGTTTTCCGAGAAAAAGGGCACCTGCCATGCAACAGCCGGCATGTCGGCCGCCCTCTCTCCTCCCAAGGCTGTTCTTCTCGCGGCGCATTTCACGGCCACCGGCGACATTGCCAGCCTCGCCTCGCTGGCCGCCAGCCATGGCGATGCTCTGCGCAAGAAGCTAGTCCTGCGCCTGCTGCTCACTTACCTGCCTTCGCATCTCGCGACCGAGGAGTACCTGCCTCTTCTGCAAAGTCTCGAGTGCGCCGACTACTCGAGTTTTTTCCCTCTCAAGGATGTTGATACCTCGAGTGTCCAGTCGTTGTCCGAAGAGCAGGCGATGAAGAAGGCCCGGAAGCTCCGCCTGCAGCCGCTGTCTCTTCCAGGCACCGAGCCGTCTCTTTCGCCGAGCACAACAAGCAACGGCTCGACCCAGCCAGACGATCCCGACGCGCACGAGCCCGAGGACCCCCTTGCTGTCTTTCTGATCCAGCGCGCGTATGCCGTGGACGACGGCTCTGGCGCGCTGCCCGAGCTTCCTTTGTTGGTTGCGCCCTTCCTCGGCCGCTCGTACTACCTCCGGACATGGGCCGTCTCTGTCCTTCTTCCCCTCTTGCGACGCAACTGCGAATACTATCCCGACGCCCCGCTGCAGCAAACACTGGCCGACTTTGAACATCTGCCCGACCGCCTGGCCGTGGCGCGGCTGCTTTCCAACACCGGACACCAAGACAGCACGCTCCAATTCGTGGGCAGGGACCTGCGCGGACTGATCGGCCCCTGGCTTCACAATGAGCGGCGATGGACGCGAAGAAGTCGGCAAAATGGAGCAGCTGCGGCTGTGCCGGAGCCTGCCAGTGGTGAAGAGGAAGAGGGCGCAACAAGTACCGAGCCGAGCCTGTGCCCTGGATGGGAAGAGGTGCTACTGTGGCTCACAACGCGGGCGGCCAAGTCGTGGCGCGTGGCCGCCAAGGCCATTGAGCAGTGGGACGGGCCAAGCGACGCAGACCTGGGCGGCTACGGCACCATGTGGCTCAACGACGACGAGCAGGGCTACCTCGAGCGACGGTACGCACGTGCTGCTCTTGCGTGCGTCTACCTGCTGCCCGAGGCGTCGGAGGCGGCCATGGCTGCGGCGCACGGCATCGTCAGAAAGATCATTGGCCTCCTCGACCAAGACCCGATCCCGGCCCTCCCAGCCGACTTGTCTCTTCTCTCTCCCGTCCCGGCCACTTCGGACGTTGCCGCGCTCCTCACGGCCCGGAACGCCATCTACCTCCGCAACGACCTCTTGGACGAGGGCAATGCACTGACCACGCCGTCACGCGCCGCCACGGGGCTGCTGCATGCACTCATCCTCAGCGCATCGCTCCTCAACAAAATGGGCGCACCGTGCACCGTTCGCCGGGCCGGCGAGCTGGCTCTTTTGCAAAACGAACGCGAGCAAAGGGCCGAGGCGGCAAAACTCATCCACTGGGTTGCCTCCAACGGCCCGCGCACAGAAGACCGGTACTGGATCCGAGCACGCAATGAGGTCTTGTGGCTGCGCGACTGGGGCGCCAACGATGACGGGGAGGTCCCCGACGCGGCGCCTGCTGCAAAAGGCGTGCTTGGGCAGGTGAAGAGGGAGTACATTGAGGTCGAGTTCCTCAAAGCATTGCTTGCAAACACGAGTAAGTTTCTTGTCTAGCGGAACTTTTCTTTTGCATGCGAACAAGAGCCATCTCCTGACGCTCACGCCTAGGGTATGCTGTCGCACGAAAACTATATGAAGAGTCTCCCGAACACCCTCTTTCCAAAGAGCTGGTGCAGGAAGCAGTCATTGCGGCCGCAATGAGCGCATACGACAACGCCTCCAACCCGAACCGGACTCGTGGCGGTCTCAAGAAATGCGACGAAATGTAAGAATCGACAATCTGCCCATCGTCCAGCATGGCATCTGGGCTGCACCACTGACAAGGGGTAGAATCCATGCGTTCCCGCGCACCTTGACAGCATCCCAGCCAGAAATGCGGCAGGCAGAAGCCCTCCTTGCAGCCACGCACGGCCTCTGTGATTACCGCCTTGTCCTCAAACAGGGCGAGCCGTTTACGCCAGTCGTGCTGCGCGTCCACACAGACCCGCTGTCTATCGTTGGCAAGGTGCTTGAGCAGAACCCCAAAAGCTATACCAACATTCAGGGGCTTTTGGCTATTGCGGCAGACATTGTCGGTGCTGGATTGACGGCCCGTGACAAAGCTGGCTTGTCATCGGTCCTCACTCCTCTGCAGGAAGCAGCCCAGCGTGCCATGGCCGAGCGCCGTGTTACTGCCATGTGCATCGACGCGGCGCTAAACGAGGACGATTTCGAGACGGCCTACTCATACGTCATGAGCCGGCTTGCGGCCAACGTCGAGGCACCCACGGCTGCAGCAGCTGCTGCTACCGCAGGGACGGCGGCGAGCGCTGGCGTGGTTGCAGATACCTGGTCGTGGCGTGCTGCTTTGGAGGCAGGGAAATATCGTCGGACCGAGCGTACAGTCCGCCCAACACACCTCGGCACAGCGAGCGCAAACCTCGAGATTCGGCACCTGGAACAACGCATCGAGTGCCTGGCTACCGCTCTCCGCATCGCACCGTCCGACGCTCTCCAAGAGATTCTGAATGCGTATCGCCGCTGCGAGGAGGAGCTCGAGGTGGCCGTCAAGGCCGACGACGAGAAGGAAAGCGCCTGGGACGACGCGGCCGACCAGTCCTGGCAGCAGCAGCAGCAGGACGCGGCCGACACGAAGCGGCGGCGGCAGCAGCAACGGGCCCGCCACAGCAGCGGCGGCGGTGGCATTCCCGGTGCATTTGTCGACCCCGATACTACGCCGTCGCTGTCGGGTCGCAGCAGCACTCCATTGGCCTCACGTGTGGCGGCGGCGGCGGCGGCGGCTGCGACCGCGACCTATGGTGGCCAGTCGGCGTCACGGTCCGGCCCTGGCCCGTCTCGGCCACAAGCACAGCGGCACCAGCGGCAGCCGTCTGCGTCGGCCACCGACGACGGCCCGCTGTCGCTGTTCGACTTGTCGCGGGCCACGGCGCGTGCTGCTTCGCGGAACCTGTCCGCTCTGTCGAGCCTGCGCCAGACACGGCAGCTGGTCGGGCTCGGCGGCGACGGCGATGGTGGCAAAGGAGACAGCGCACATGGTGACCACTCTGCCGACGCCGACGGGCACGGCGGGCCCCATGTGCGCAAGCGGGACCAGCTGCGCGACGTGGCCATGGGCACCCTGACTTCGGGGGTTGGATGGCTCATTGGCGCCCAGCCGGCTGACCGTACCCATTCCGACCGGGACTAACAAAGAGCTCACAATCCGTCTCTTATCGGGGTGTTGTTCATCGTTTCATATAGCATTCGCAGGAAAAAGCTGTTTAGTGACAGAGTAAATGATTGTGCTATGAATTCAAAACAGTCTCGAGACATTCTATTTGCACGGGAACTATGCCTTCTTAACCCTTGAATAATGCAACCAAGTGCCCCGAGGGCAACTTATAGAAAGCCGTCAATAGACTTCACAAGACGGCCTTCCAGAAGACTACAAATGATTGTAATAGTTGGCCCACAAGGAGGTACGGCTGATGCTGTGACGCATGCTGCTATCAGAACAAAACGCCACTTGGCAGGTCTCGTCCAGTCTCGCTACGGTTTGTCTCGTCCTGGTTTGTCAGTGTAACTAAAAAGTATACTAAGAAGTGTACGTATGCAGCCGTGGCACCTTTGCCAAAAGTGTCGTGGGACAGACGCCGCGGCGTCTTGGGAGAGACGGTGGTTTCGCGGACTAGCAAGAATGTTAGACAAGGTGCACGGCTAGGTTAACAAGGGGGTCTCGCCCGCCGTTGGAGGTCGGGGCCTTAAGCATTTCTGGCGTTTGTTCAGGCGCAACAGGATCCGGCTGCATAGGTAGAAAAGCCGAGAACGGGGCGAGGTCGGGAAAAAAGGTGCTCGGGTAACATCGATTACGGCTGCGGTTTGCCCGTTGCCTGCTGTTGGAAACGAGAGCTGTGCAGGCGATGTATTGAATACAACGCCGTCGCCGTTGTTCCTTTGATTAAGACACTGGCTGTAAGATTGACAGACATGTCATGGCGCGGGTTCAAATAGGTGCAAGGATGGAAACTGCATCATGTCCATCGGCGACTACGTGCATCATGTTGTAAGGCACACTTGCGTTTGATTCGGTTGAAGGTGGGCCGAGCGGTTGCAAACAAACGGGTACCAGGGTTGTGACGAGAAGAGGTGCGATGTTGGGGAGAGCTGCAAGCCCAGCAGATCCGGGCCATTGGGAGGAATGCTGTAGATAGACCGCCTCGACGAATGTTCGTGTCGATGGCCACCGCCCGCCCATGCAGATCAGGGGCGGAGGCGGTGGCCACGCTCATGACAGAGCAATGGTGGTGCAGCGTAACGAGAGAGGAACGGGTGAGTTTGGGTGTCTGACAAACAAACAGCCGTGGATGAAACGGGTAAGGACGACGAAGGGGGCGAGGCCGGGGCGGTGTGGGCTGGCCGGAAGAGAATGCTTAGACATCGACAAATCGTGACTCTGAATGTACTGGGCCGATGAAGGGTTTCCATGGGATGCGAGCCGACGAACTCGACGAACGACGATTAGGACAAACAAAAGAAATAGACTGTCTGGTTGGCATGTGCTGGTCTTTGCCGCTGCGTGCTGCTTTGCTGCTTGCTGCCTGTGCTGCCTGTGCTGCTTGTTTGCTGCTTGTTTGCTGCCTGACGACCGTTTTCTGAATTACTGCTGCTTTCCTTTTCCGCCGTACTATCTGCTTGCATGTCGAAGAATATCGCCACTTTTGCAGACTCCACGTTCCGCCGATCGTGGACTGAAGACCGAAAAAAACACGAACAAACAAGAAAACAAAACAAAAATGACTGCATCTGTCGGAAGAAACCCTTGACAAACACACAAAAACAGAACCGGAATAGAAGCGAGGCAAAAGGCAAGTCGAGGACATGTGCAACGGCCGTCTCATCCCCATTTCAGAATCCGTGAAGGGATGTGTCGAAATAGCAAGACTCCTAGACGCGTCCCCCACCTTGATTTTTTTGGCGACAACCTGAGCGAAATCTGAGCGCGGAGCGAAAAAAAAAGAAAAGAAGGAAAAAGCAAGGGGGAAACTGGATAACAAGTTGAGCTTTGGAATGCGAAGTGGCTGGAGAAATCTTGGCCGGCAGAGACAAACAACGACAATGTCGGTGATGAATGGCTCAAGCAGTTAAGCACGCGAGTCCGAGGCCTCGTACCGTTGGCTGTAGTCGCGGTCGCGGGGAGCAGGCTCGCCGTAGCCAGAGGCGCCGCTCGGGCCAGCGTCGCGAGAGCGAGGGCCATCACGGTCACCGCCACGGTCGTACCCGCCACCACGGCGCTCCTCACGAGGGGCGCCGTAGCGGTCGCGGTCTTCACGAGGGCCACCGTAGCGGTCGCCGCGGCTGCCGCCATTGCTGCCGCCGTACGAATCGTCACCACGGTCGCGACGGTCGTAGCCGCCACGGTCATCGCGGAAGCCGCGGTCACCGCCGCGGTCACCTCCGCGATCGTCACGGTAGCCACCGCTGCCCCGGTCGTAGCCACCACGGTCGTAGCCGCGGTCATCACGGTAGCCACGGTCGTAGCCGCCACCCCGGTCATCGTAGCGGCGCTCGTAGCCACGGTACCGGTAAGGGTCGTCACGGCCGCCGCCGCCGTAGCCACCGCCGTAGCCACCGCCACCGCGACGACGGTCGTCGCCACGGTCGTAACGGCCACCGCCACCGCCGCCACGAGGGTCTATTATTGGTCACGTTAAAACGAAGACAGCGCAACAAGGGCGAGCAAAGCCAAACAACAGGGCTCGAGGCTTACCTCTCTTGGGGGGGCCAAAGTACTTGCCCGGGGTGGGCGTCCGAGGGCGGGCACGGCGCGCCTTCTCGATGCTGAGCGAGCGGCCGTCAATGACCTCGCCTTGAAGGCCATCCTTGGCAGCATCAGCCTGCTCCGACGTGACCATCTTAACGAAACCGAAGCCGCGCGACTCCTTGCTGTGGGGATCGCGCATGATCTGGCACTTCTCGACCTCGCCGTACTTCTCAAACATGCGCGACACCTCGGCCTCGGTCAAGCGTGGGTGGATGCCAGTCACAAAAAGATTCGAGCCAGGGTTGATTGCGCCGTCATCGTCGCCGTCGCCGGCGCGCGAGCTGCCGCCTTCCTTGGGTCTAAAGAGCAACCTCGTCAGATGCGAGCGCAAAGGAGAGATGAAGACGGGCAAAAAGAGACAACTAGACGTACCTGTCGCCAGCAGTGCCAGGAGACGCAGATCGCCGAGGAGCGCTCTCCTGGCCCTCGTCGCGACGGGGCGAGGCACTGCGCTGCTCGTCGCGCTCGTAGCGAGCGCCGTCGTCTGCAAGACCGTCAGCATCCAGAGCGCGAAATGCAGATGCAATCGACGCGTCGGAAAACGAAAAAGGCCGAAACAATAAACACGGAAAATACTGCACAAAAAGTGCACAAAAAAGGCCTCAAAACATACCCTCGAAGCGCTCGCCGTTCGTGGTCTCGTAGTCCATCGCAGTGCTCGCCATTTTTGATGCTGCGCTTGTTCGCGGTGCGTGTTCTGGTCTGCCTGCGACACCGATCGTGATGGAGGAGAAAGAATGGTGGAGGAGGAAAGATTCGAAGAACGGGTTCAGATGGAAAAGGGTGACAAAACTCCTATGCAGTAAAAGTGGAGAACCAGAGGAGCCGCTGGCGCAGGGCGAACAAGTCTGGCTAACCGAAAAAAGCTGGACGCGGTTTGGAGGCACAAAGAAATTAGCTTGAGGTTGTACTGAGGGTGGCTTGGATGGCGGGTGAAAAGGTGGGAGGGAAAGGGGGCGAGCGTTTCTCAGAGAAGACGGAATGTACTCGTACGTATATATAGCGGTCTCCGTTGCTCTTTCCTGCTTTCGAGACCATGTTTAAGCTATTCAGTGGCAGGAGCAAACGAGGCATTGCAAGCACTGCAAGGGACGACGATCGCGCGAAAGCGGGTCTGGAGGCACTCCAGGTTATGCAGCTTCTGCCCTGTTAAAAAGTTGCCTACCACTGCGCGACTTATTCCGGGCTAACCTCATTTGTCCAGGCTACGTCTGTCATTACTCGTGTACATATACATACTACGTACAGTAGCTGCGACTGGCATCGCAACCAAAGAGGGAGGATGTTTTCACCCATCACTCGTTTGCCTCGAGATCCAACAAAAAAGTAGCCGGGCACTGGCTGTATGCACCGCCCAACCATATCGACCTTGTTGCGCTCCGCAACTGGAAGCAAACCAAAGTCACAAAGATGACGCGATCGGCGGCATCGATCAGCCTCGAGGCAAGAGACATCACCGAATAGGCCTTGCCAGCAAACGCCAGCAATGGCTGCAAGGCTCGCTTTTCCCAGCATCTTCTTGCTGGAAACGCACCTCGCAGAAGACGAGCTGTTGAGGCTCAGAGAGCAGATCCCGTCGCTGACAGACGACGCCAGCAAGGCAGTTGTCTTTTTGGGGAAACTGTCAAACAAGGAGAGGGCGCGCTTTGAGCTGAGGCGCCTTGGGGTAGCAACAGTCGAAACGCGGTCGTTCAGAGACAGGATGGGCGCAGAAAGCTCTGCCGCGCCACCTGCAGCAACGGCCTCCCCCGCTGCGAAGCGGAAAAGGCAAGCATCATGGTCTCCGCCGACCATTGTCATCTCGAGCTCTTCGGAGGACGATGACGCAGTCCAGGCTGTGCCAGCTGCGGAGGCTACCGTCGAAGTAGCAAAGCTCGCATGGTTTACCGACTCTGTTGCGCGCGGCGAGGTACTGCCTCTGGCCGCGTACACCATCTACGAAGGACGCAGGGTGCACATGTCCGCGGCTCGGAAGCCACCGCCTGCCCGAACAACATCACGGGCGGAAGGCATTCTGAAACGGTCCCAGGGTGACGCTGCCCGCGGCACCCAGCAGCCACAGTCGAGCGGCAGTTCGCTGCTGCGGCCTTCGCGCCGGAGAAGACTCGAGAACACGCCGGTGCCCCCGGCTCTGGTCCGGAGGACAACCTCTGAAGATGACGCGGCGCAGACGCTGCCACCGGTCCCAGACTTTTTGCATACGGTCTACTCCTGCCAGAGGCCAACGCCTTTGCACGGCCCCAACGACAAGTTTGTCGAGGCGCTCAAGACGATCCGGCTAGCGAGACAGCTGATGGGCGATAAAATCGGCGTCAGGGCTTACTCAACCACGATTGCCACGATCGCTGCCTACCCGTATGCGCTTTCGACGCCGGCCGAGGTTGGCCGGCTGCCCGGCTGTGGGCCCAAGACGGCTGAGCTGTTCCGGCAGTTTCAGGTCGATGGCCACGTGCGCGAGGCCGACGACGACGAGGCCGACGCCAAGCTGTCGGTCCTGCGCCTCTTTTACAACATATGGGGAGTCGCCGAGGCCACAGCACGCTCCTTTTACAACCGGGGCTGGCGCGACCTGGACGATGTCGTCGAGTATGGCTGGAAAGAGCTCACGCGTGTGCAGCAGATCGGCGTAAAGTACTACGACGAGCTACAGCAGCCCTTGGCACGCGCCCAGGTCGAGGCAATCGGTGCTCGTGTGCTGGCGCATGCCAACAAGATTCACGAGGGCTTTCAGATGGTCATCGCCGGGGGATACCGCCGGGGCAAAGAGCTCAGCGGTGACGTTGACATTATCATCAGCCACCCAGACGAGGCGGTGACACATTTATTGATTCAACGACTGGTGCTGTCTCTGGAACAGGCCGGGTTGGTGACGCACACGCTGACGCTGAGTACAGCCAACTCGGAACGCGGCCAGGAGGCGGTCAGCTGGAAGGGGAACGCGCCCAAGCACGGCTTGGACGCAAACACGACGGGAGGCACGGGATTCGACACCCTGGACAAGGCCTTGGTTGTTTGGCAGGAGCCAATGGAGCCAGACCAGGCTGCAAGGGACGGCCAGACGGGAAACACAAACCCACACCGTCGCGTTGACATTATTGTCTCGCCGTGGAAGACAGTCGGCTGTGCTGTGCTCGGGTGGTCAGGCGGGACGACGTTTCAGCGGGATCTGCGCCGCTACTGCAGAAATGAGCGAGGCTTGCGTTTCGACAGCAGCGGTGCGCGCAGAACAGCAGACGGTGCCCTGGTGGACTTGGAAGGCTATGGCTCTGGAGAGACACGTGCGACGGACATGCTGAGTGCGGAGCGGCGGGTGTTTGACGCATTGGGGCTCGAGTTTCGTCCGCCGTACGAGCGGTGCACCGGATAATGGATGATTCATCTGGACCCCCCCTCCCCCCCCCCCGGCCCTGTGCATGTCGATGGCGCGAGGCCTGCGGTAAGCACGCCATCAAAAACTGCCATAACTTTACGTGGGCGCTGCAACGTCATTCGTCGAGAAGGCTGCAAAAGGAACGAATAAAAGGCCATTGTTGGGATTTAAGCATAGATGACCCCAAGCTCAGCCTGGTCAAAATCCTGTTGCAAGTCACAGCCTTGCCAAGCTATCATCGTGTGTTTTGCTCTTTCCATTCTCCCATGATATTCACGGTTTCACCCACGCTTTTCTCCCTTCTCATTGACGTTCTTGAATGGGTTCTATGCTGTTCTCTGGCCGGAGACTTTTTTTCGGCTGCTGGGAAAGCAAACCCAATTTAAAATAAATCTGGAGCGCGGGCGCAGTTGAGGAACAACTTGAACACCGTCGGCGTTTGCTGCATCGGATGAAGAATCAACCCAGCGCATCAGCCCGTCGAAAAAGTCGCCGCGCCATCGGCACTTCGGCTGCCCTTGCAGAGTATTGTGCACCAGTCGAACCACAACCCGTACCGCGTTCGGCCGCAGCACAGCCAGGAAACAAATCACGAGCCGCAAAAGAAGGGGACTGAAGAGATGTCTGTACCTTTTGGGCAACAGAGCTCTCAGCTCGAAAACAGCAACAAGACAGCACAACTAAAACCATGGCTCCGGCATGGGGCAATACGGTCGGTGCGTTTGGCCGCTCTCCGTTGGCACAATTGGCGATCAGGATTATCCGCGCGCCGCGCCAGGTACCGTAATAGTCCTTTCGCCTTTTAGCAGGAAAATTCAGGGCGAGCTTGTCCGACACGCCACGCGCCAGGGACAGTTCATCCGCTGGTAACACGCCAAAGCTCGTAACACGTCGTGTCGTTAAACGCTGGGGCCGCCTCCATCGCCTCCTCTGCGCCGCTGACTTTCATTGGAGTTGTGTCGCAAGGACGCTAGGGGAGAAACAGAAACCGGCAGAAGCCTCGAGACTGTCTCGTGGTATTAAACAGGCCCCTCTTCCAGGCCAAGGCTTTCGTCTTCTTTTCTGCTTCCATTCTTCATTGTCCTGCATCGTCTTCGCCTTTGTCCTTGACCATCTGAACACAGCTCAACTCCCTTTTCCTGCAAAATGTCTCTCACCATCACGCTCTCTGCCGAATACGGGTACGTTGTGTTGCGAAATCTCACGCCTTTGCGCAGCTGCTTGTTAGCAGTGAGATACACTGCTCGCCCAAACACCTACTGACACGCCGGTCACAGCTACGTCTTTGGCGCCGCCACTGCCATTTTCTTCGTCAACACGTACCACTCGCTGCTGACTGGCAGCTACCGCAAGGCCGCCAAGGTCCCGTATCCCAACTGCTACGCAAGCGCCGAGGTGGCCGAGAAGGATCCCAACGCTTTCAAGTTCAACTGCGGTATGTTCTCTCGTCGTGCTGCCCAGGCATGCCTTGAACTCATGATTGGAGGCAGCACGCTGACATCTCTTGCCTTGCAGCCCAGAGGGCACATGCCAACTTCATTGAAAACCTGCCCACTGTCCTCAGCTCGCTTTTCATTAGCGGCATCAGGTTCCCTGTCCTCAGCGCGAGCCTCGGCGCCGCCTGGGCTGTTTCCCGCGTCCTGTACGCCCGAGGCTACACCAAGAACGGCCCCAAGGGCCGTTATGTGTATGTATTTCTCCCTGCCAATGCCCTTGAACATGCCTCTAACGTACTCCAGTGGTGCTGCCCACTCGCTCTTCGGCCTTGTTCTGAACCTGCTGTCCGGCTACACGGCCTACACCTTCATCCGCGCCCTTTACTGAGGTACTTGCATACTCGTACTGTGATTTAGGAGTGTGGGATTCTTGTGGTGATAGCGAGCTACGACGTAGCTTGGTCAAGCACTCAATGGCCTGTCTTTTTGTTGCAATACCACAAGAATAAAAAGAGCTCGTAGCCTGGACGCAACCAAATATAAACAAGGCCAAGGGATGTCGTTGATTGTAATAAGGCGCATGTCAGCACGCACTTCTCAGTGCCATAAAGTCACGTGGTTTTGTTATGCGGGCACTACTCGTAGCCTCTCAAAATGATAACAGCTGGCTTGTTTGGAGGCCCACTTTTAGCTGGAATCTCTCCAGCCACAGAATACGCCACTCGTACAGTCGAGTACCTGTCCTCTCGGGCGCTGTTGCCTCTGGACCCCCGCTGAACCAAGAGGGGCAAGCACAAACCGCACACTGCTCGTACTCGTAAACAGTAACGAGAGCTCCCAAAGACCAATTTGGCCTCTGCCGCCCTGGAGACACTCCACACCATAATATCGCCATCCATCGTCGCCGCCGTCCTCCTCCTTTCCCTCCTACCACTGGCTCTATCTAGCCACCTGTCCCATTGCTTCCCAGCAACCTGTCCTTGGAGCAGCGTCTGTTGCACGCTGCTGCCTTCCCTTTCTCCTTTTCTTTCGCGATTCGGCTTGCGCCCGCTCCTTGCATTTCTTCTTTTTTTTCGGCTTCATTGCGATCCCGAGATCGAAAAACAACGCGCCTTCGTCATCACCATTGCAACGTCGGAAGAGACTTGTTGCTTGCTGCTTGTTTGCTGTCGCCGATAACTGCTTACCGGCAGCTTTTCCCGAGGAAGCCAAACGACGCTCGCCGCGCGACTTGCTCCTTTCAAACAACGGCCATTGCAGACCGCCTGTTGCTGCCGCCGAGATGGACTACGAAGCTCTGAAGGAGCAATGGAGCGAGGTGGAGGACCGCGATGGCATTCGTCTGAGCTGGAACGTGTTTCCCAGCACGCGCATGGTAAGGCAGCCCATCCCACATTGTCACGCCAGCTGTCCCCCCTGGCTAACCAGTTGTCTGCCTCAATAGGAAGCATCGCGTCTTGTTGTTCCCATCGGCGCCCTCTACACGCCGCTCAAAGAGAAGCCCGACACGCCGCTTTTGCAGTTTGAGCCCGTCACCTGCAAGCAGCCCTGCCGCTCTGTTCTCAACCCCTTTTGGTGAGTGATGATCGGGCAAGCGAAAGGACAAAACGTCCACACGCCACGAGAGATGTTTCGGAAATCAGACCCGGTGCTAACCCTCTGCTGCCAGCCAAGTGGATGTGCGTGCCCGCCTCTGGGTGTGCCCCTTTTGCTTGTCGCGCAACCCGCTGCCGCCGCACTACAAGGACATCACTGCCAACGCAATTCCGCCCGAGCTGCACCCATCCAATACCACGATCGAGTACCGGCTATCGCGCCCGGCCCAGAACCCGCCCATCTTCCTCTATGTCGTCGATATGTGCCAGGAAGAGGACAGCTTGGCTGCCCTCAAAGAGTCTCTTGTCATGAGCCTGAGCCTGCTGCCTGAGAACGCCCTCGTCGGTCTCATTACTTTTGGCACCATGGTACGTTTCAACCCGAATGGCTCGAGTCTTGCAATGGCCGTTTACTCTGACACGACCCCCAGGCCCAAGTCCACGAGATTGGCTATACCGAGTGCGCCAAGTCGTACGTCTTCCGTGGCAGCAAGGAGTATACCCCGAAGCAGGTCCAGGAGATGCTGGGGCTCGCCCAACCCGTCATGCGCCCCGGCTTGCAGCAGGGCCGTCCCAACATGCCTCTGGGCCCCGCTGCGCGCTTCCTTCTCCCCGTCCAGCAGGGCGAGTTCCAGCTCACCAAGGCTCTCGAACAGCTTCAGAAAGACCCCTGGCCCGTCGCCCATGACCGCCGCAGCCTGCGTTGCACGGGCGTTGCTATCAGCGTCGCCGTCAGCCTGCTCGAGTCCTCCTTCCAGAACTCGGGCGGCCGCATCATGGTGTTTACCGGTGGCCCAGCCACAGAGGGCCCGGGCATGGTTGTCGGCCCAGAGCTGAGAGAGCCTATCCGGTCGCACCATGACATTGACCGTGACGGTGCAAAGAACTACAAGAAGGCCCTCAAGTTCTACGAGAACCTGGCCAAGCGGACGGCCCACAACGGCCACATCATCGACATCTTTGCTGGTTGTCTTGACCAGGTCGGTCTTTTGGAAATGAAGGGTCTCAGCAACTCAACAGGTGGACACATGATTTTGACGGACAGTTTCACGTCTGCCATGTTCAAGCAATCATTTGCGCGTGTCTTTGAAAAGGACGGCGACGACAACCTTCTCATGGGCTTCAATGCTGTCCTCGAGGTATTGACCACAAAGGAACTCAAGGTCACGGGCCTCATCGGCCATGGTGTGTCTCTCAACAAGAAGTCCACGTCCGTGGGCGAGACCGAGATCGGAATGGGCAACACATGCGCATGGAAAATGTGCGGCATCGATCCCAGCTCCAGCTACGGCATCTACTTTGAGATTGCCCAGGGTGGACCTTCCCAGATCCAACAGGGTCCCCAGAAGGGTATGATGCAGTTCTTGACCTACTACCAGCACTCGTCCGGCCAATTCCATCTGCGTGTCACCACCATCGCCCGGAATCTTAGCGGTCCTGCCGGCGATCCTACCCTAGCGCACTCGTTTGACCAGGAGGCCGCCGCTGTGCTCATGTCACGCATTGCCGTCTTCAAGGCCGAAGTCGACGATGGCCCGGATGTCCTGCGCTGGGTTGACCGGATGCTGATCCGGCTGTGCTCACGGTTTGCCGACTACCGGAAAGACGATCCTTCCTCGTTCCGCCTAGAAAAGAACTTCACCCTCTACCCGCAATTCATGTTTCACCTGCGGCGAAGCCAGTTCTTGCAGGTTTTCAACAACTCGCCAGACGAGACAGCTTTCTACCGTCACGTTCTGAACCACGAGGATGTTAGCAACTCCCTTATCATGATCCAGCCGACTCTGGACTCGTATACTTTTGATCAGGAAGGCGGTCTTCCGGTGCTGCTGGATTCGGCCTCTATCCAGCCGACCCATATTCTTCTTCTTGATACCTTCTTCCACATCCTCATTTTCCACGGTGAAACCATTGCCCAATGGAGAAAGGCTGGCTACCAGAACCAAGAAGGCTATGAGAACTTTGCTGCATTATTGGAGCAGCCAAAGGAGGACGCAAGAGTAAGTTTGTCTAGTTTTTTTTTTTTGTTTCCATAATGCCCAAAGGCCCCTGCTGACTGTACTCCAGGACCTCATCACGGATCGCTTCCCTCTTCCCCGGTTCATTGTGTGTGATGCTGGCGGATCCCAGGCTCGCTTCCTCTTATCAAAACTGAACCCATCGACAACACACACTACGGGTGCTTATGGTGGCGTGGGTGCCCAGACTGCACAGACGATCTTCACGGATGATGTGTCTCTGCAGACATTCATGGACCATTTGATGAAGTGAGTTTTTTATCCATACACTCCCTCATTTAGAAGATACATTTGCTAATGATGTCTTTAGGCTGGCCGTGAGTGGTACGAACTAACCACGACGAGGTAACTACTGTATAGAGAGAGGTCTTTGTTATGGCTGTGTTTTGTTTTCACCATTTTGCTTTCTTTTCGTAGAAGATGAAGAAAAACATAAGCGGGGGGGTAGTTTTGCATGCCTTTATCATTCACGTTGTCTACTCGTTTTCAAAGAACTCCTCTTAAACTCCCAATGGCCATATCAAACCAGCACAACAGAAGTGCCTTGCGTAGACGCGAGGACATAGATTACGTAAACACCGCCACACTCTCGTTGTGGCTCATATCGCTTGCTGACATAATGCGTCGAAAAATTACTGCCCCACTCAACCCTGAACCGCACAGAATCTTTTTTTTTCCCGCTCCTTGTTCCCTTGGGTGGTTTTGCTGCCCTGGCCCAGAGCGGTACGGGCCCCAATTTTTTCGTAAATCGCGGCCTCGAATTTTTCTGAGGCCGGTTTGCTGGATTTTTTCAGTCCTAATTAGGTCTCCCCTCCTCCAATTTCCGTCCTCTTTTTCTTTTTGCTGTCGTTCATCCCGCAACGACCCTTTTACACGACCTTTTTGTTCCTTTGCCAGAGTGCGTTCTTCGTCTACAAAACCGTCAAAATGCGTACGTTCACTGCCTACTCTGGCGTCTCGATGACGAATCCGAAATTCCCAGCCAGGTTTCATTTTTTTCCTAACAAGTGCTGCAGCGCCGAAGATTGACCCCAACGAGATCAAGATCATGTATGCAATGCCTCTCACCATCCCTTGACGAACGCGAGCGATCCTTTCTCCGATTTCCACGAACCTCTTTGACAACACTGCAAATCTATCAGCAATGATTGGATAACTAACGTCTGGATGATACAGCCACCTGAGAGCGACGGGTGGTGAGGTCGGTGCCTCCTCGGCGCTGGCTCCCAAGATCGGTCCTCTGGGTCTTTCCCCCAAGAAGGTCGGCGAAGATATCGCCAAGGCCACTGGCGACTGGGTACGTTCAAGTTCCGGAGACGACTCGAGGTGAAGTGCAATAGCGGGCCGCTTGGTCCGGGTCACAAAGATTAGGATGGGGAAAGCGGAGAGAAAAAGAAAGCCGGGGAGTGAGCGGAAGACGTCAACGAGGCGTGGAGCGTGTCTGCAAAGCGCTCGCTTAAAAAAGCATAAACTAACAAATGCTACAGAAGGGTCTGCGCGTGACCGTCAAGCTCACGATCCAGAACCGGCAAGCCGCTGTGTCTGTGGTCCCGACTGCCTCTTCCCTGATCATTCGTGCCCTGAAGGAGCCCCCACGGGACCGGAAAAAGGAGAAGAACATCAAGCACAACAAGTCGATTCCCCTTGACGAGATCATCGACATTGCCCGGACAATGCGCTTTAAGTCCTTTGCCAAGGAGCTCAAGGGCACCGTCAAGGAGATCCTCGGCACTGCCTACAGCGTCGGCTGCCAGGTTGACGGCAAGCCGCCGCAAGCCATCATCGAGGCCATTGATGCTGGCGAGATCGACATCCCCGAGGAGTAAAGAAAGCAAACAAGAAAAGGTGGTCGATACTGACTTGACTTTGATTTGATGGGACGACGCTGTGTGACGGGTTCTTGGCATTCCGATCAAGGAGTTCAGGTTTTTATCTTTCTTTTTTTCTGTTTGCTCCTTTTCCCTGGAAGAGTTTCTTCTCGCCCTCTCCACCCTCGCCATAACTACTCGATCTTCATCTCTCTCGCCGAAGGACACCCCTCTCGTTTGCTTTCGAATCGACGACAACCGAAACGGAAGTTGGGGGAACACCCTCCCTCCCGCTTACTCACGCTCACTCTCCGACTTTTTCACGGCATGGCAAACAGAAAAGAGAATAATGGGAAGGGAACGAGCAACTACAAAAAAAAACAAGAAAGATACAAAAACACACAAAAAGTGCACAATTTTTTTACAGGTTCCCGGCCCGATAACTCGCAATGTCATTTGTCTCGATATGCCATCCCCGAAGCCAACAGATTGGGTCAACAAATAGAGCAACATGACGGAACGGACATGTCAACAGAGAGTCCATACCCAGCCATTACGAGAGCTACGGGCGCTTCCCTTGGCCTGGACTTTTTGCTGATTGCCTCCTTCCTGACGGCAGCCCACCAATGCCATTGCTTCTCCGTCCTCCCTTTCCAAACTCGTTACCCTCGCAGTATTTATTCCTGGTCTACACTCTGAACTACACCGCTCCTCCATGGTGTTTTTCAATTTTGGTACTTAGGAAGATTGAAAGAGACCTATTACTCACCGCGACTTTCTGGTATAACCGTGAAAGTCGAGGTCCATCTTTCAGGTCAACATGTCTTTTCAGAACATCCTCATACGTCTTGTGTACGGTTTTCTACGTAGTTGTTATCCCACAAAAGACTTGATTCTTGTAAAGGCTGTAAATCTGTCGAGTTCATTTCTGCAGCATCGGCAATGCTGGCGATGGCGCCTGGAAGACCTTTGCAGTACCAACCAAACTTACAGCGTGTCTTATCGCATTCGATCATGCTTGGGGTTTTATATGTGCAGCTATGCTTGTAAGTATCTGGTACGTTCTTGTAGGAAGGATAAGGGAACAATGTGCTTTGTTCTCTGTATCTGTGTCGAGTTGTGTCATATCCATGCCTTTTTCAGGCTTTTTGGCCCCGGATGAGACGACTTCTGCCACTGCTCTGACTGTTTCTTTTGTCTCTACCCGCCGTGTATTCTCCCGAGACCATGATTTGAGTGATCTCGCCCAAACACGGATCTTGTCTTGGAAAGCCTGGTGATGGCTGTCACTCATCAACTTGCCAGAGGCGACGTGGCCTTGGACTCGTAGTCCTCAACCAGCTGTCGTGTTCTATTGGTTGACAATGGCACCCTTCTCCGTTGTTCTGCCTCGCAATACCTGCACTGGGCAAAATTATCCGTTCCGCGTTTGTCGGCCGACGGCAAAGGAGCATGTGGGGGTGGGGATGTTCTTGAAAAGAAAAATATTCATGATAGTACTTGTAGGCAGTCTCAAGACGGGGCGAGAGCGAGACTCTCTACTGTGTATGAGGGGTAAGGAACGGAAGGATCGGTAATATCAGCACCTGGAAAGAAGAAGCAGAGGACGCTTGAGGGACAAAACGGCAGGGGGACTGGACACACATTTGGACGGCCTTGCCGTTTTATCTACCCGCTTTGTCGATCTATTATGAGTTTGCAGTTCTCAGGGCGCGGATCCGTCGGCGTACCCTTTTCTCCTTTCGTGGAAGTGCTGCTTGCTAAGACGTCTTAACGCAATTGAACGTACAAGAATAATAATGTCTGGTGAGCAAGACAGACAAGATAATGTACCACATCCATCGTCAAGTGGAAACGACGAACCGCAGGAATCCTACGAGCAGTGGCTTTCTCAACGACAGTGCAGCTGACTCTTTCTTGGTCTTACCCTGATCTGCACGGAAGCACTTTCCGCCTCTAGTTGACCGAATTACATTCTCCTCTCCGAAATATAGCAAAATGACTTGACCATGCCGAGCCCGTACGTAGAAGACTTCTTCGTATACCACAGAAACGGACGCCGCAACGGTTGCCTGGTCTGTGTTCCTCATTGCGAGCTGTCAGCATCATCACGCTTCTCGACGAGAGTCACTCATCCAAGCCGGCAAATGGTCTCTTGCCATCTGTTGGGTTTGTGTTTGTTTTGTATTTTATGATGTTGTTGCCGTTTTTGCAGCCTGGCAATATATTTATTTCTTTTGCGCATTTTTTTGGCCGGGAGCAAGTGGCAAAAAGACATTGCATGTGTTTCTCACGACTGGTTGTCATTCAGCGAAAACTGGTCGAGAATCCCTGTCGCTCCCACTTTTTTATTTTATTCCTTCCACAGAGTCCCCTCCGATGTCCTGTGCCACCAATAGAGGGATCTCGCCCGGCTGTACTGGCCTTGTTTATCTTGCATTGAGCGTCCTCAACCAAGCAACAGTGTTCTATGCAGCAAGTGAGATGCGTAAAGTGTGGGAGGCATTGCTTTGAGTATCTTACTTTGTAAGATACCTCATGCAGTGTGGCACACCATTGAGTCTGCCCTGGTCCACCTTGTGCCCAACCTTGCACCAGTGCCCCTGCTAAGAGCGCCATGGAGCGAACAAAAAGAAGGGGAGAAAGAAAAAGGCAAGCGAAAGGAAGAGGTTGTGCCAGCGGTTCGCTCGGGTGATGTTGGCCATTGTGTTGCATTCATCATATTAGCATTTTTATACGAGTACTGGTATTGTTCCTCCTCGCCAGGCGGGCTTAATCCGAACACACCCACTGAAGATGGCATCTTACAGGGTGTTCTTTTGGGTGTTTAGCGCATTGTGCATAAATGACGTCGCCACGCTCGACAACACAACGACGAGCGAACTTGGCCAGGCTGACACGAGCGACGAAGACAAGGAAGAACGCACAGGCATGGTATTCCTGGCCCGTCTTTTGATGCTTTTCCCACGACTGTCAGCGAGCGACAAAGGGGTTTTAAGTGATGGCAGGGCACTAACAAGATACGTCAAACTCAGACCTAGGGCCTTTGCTTCCGCTGGCTCTTCTTAGCGCTTTTAGCGGTGTAACAGCCACCAAAGACAGACATCATGTCACATGCCGCTCGTTCTCGCATCATCACGGCATAATTTTGAGAGAGGCATCGCTCAGACAAACAAACAAGGTCGCAACAACAAACAGACGTCAACTGACAAACAGACCTGCAGCAATCAGGCAGGTACGAGCAGACAATGGTCCTCGCCAAAGCAAAGCGCCACGGAACCGCAGAAGCTGTGCAGCACTGCCGTGCGGACGTGCGGAACAGCCAGACAGCAGCCTCATCACGGGCGTGCCCAGTGACAGTCGCCGAGCCGTGTCGATCAACGGAGTCTTGCCCGGTGCCCAAAGATGCAGCTGAAAATACCCGCCAATACTAATAATGCTACGCACGTTGGTCCTTGGCCCATTATTACCACCCTCCTGCCGTCCAAACACGTCCTCGATACCCCCTGTCGTCCCCCACCAGTCACTCTCCCATTTTCCACCCTCCGCCCGAAAAGGCTGCTTACTGTTTGAGCAAACGCCGCAAAGGTTACTTTGTACGGTCCAGGCGGTGAACGAGCAAAACACAACAGCTCTTCTTTGCCCAGGCCGTAAACAGAGGAAAGGGGCTGCCAAGAAGAAAGAGCGAGACACTTTGGCCTAATCTTGAAGCGGCAGGAACAACAGAGCAAACCAACAATCCAAAACGAGCACCGCCTTCAGCAGACACCGGAAAGTGCTACTGAGTACTGTGTAGATACCGCAATTCTGTTGAAAACAAACAGTCTGTACTCGTAACTTACAAGTACCTGATTGACGCTGCTGGATTTCCTTGGTGGGCCCTGCCCGTTGCCCGCCTTAGCTAGTGCTTCTCCAACCCGCCTGGACTACCAGCTGGCGTCGTGCCCGAGCGAAACGTCTCCCTCCCGCCAGTGCCCCCCCCCTCTTTTCAAAGCCTGCTCCCTAGCGGCAGCCCCAGTGGGCCTTATTACTGGCTCCGCCCAATGCTGCCAGTGGGCTGAGCATGACGCTGGTCGAAACCGCATTTTGGAGGTCACCTCAACGTCCGTCAGGTACTTTTTTTGCTCTTCACAATTCGCGTACCTTTTTTGTTTCGACCGCGTGCATTGCGTTTCTCTCCCGTCCTCTTCCTCCGACCTGTCCCATCGCACGCTTCTTGCCAACGCGTTTTCGGCCCTCGTTTTGCCCGCCAGGGATCCTGTCTCCCCCGTCGTCCTCCTCCGTGCACCAGCCGCGCCCATTCCCGCCTCTCCTCTTTATGTCTCTGCCTTTCTCTTTTCTTCCTCCCAGCCTCTACGGCTAGGGCGATCGGTGCCAGGCATCGAATGCAAACACCGCTTCCATCACAGCCCGAGCGTCGCTGGCTTCGGCAGCGCCTGCAGCTGCGTTGATCGCAGCGACGACGACGGCCCTGCCCTCTCCGACTACGACAGCGGGGCGGCAAACGAGATCACGACGACAGTACACGGTGAGCGCAACGACCAAACGACGCAGCAGCCGTGGCGGCTGCCGCAGAAGCTGCTCCCAGGGGCCGGATACCGGACGCCTCGCCGGCCGCCTTTGCCGCCATTCTCGACCTCTCCCTACCCTCCCGCAACCATCATGCAGCAGCCGATTGTTCAGATGCACCAGCAGGCGACGCCGGCCCGACGCCGGTTCGAGCCCCTGATGCCTTTCCATGCCCATCTCAGGCCTGGACAGTTTGCTGCTCTCCAACAGGAACTGAGCTTCCAGCAGCAGCAACAACAACAACAACATCAACAACACATCCTCTTCCAAAACCCCCAACATCTCTCGCAGACTCGGGCCGCACAGCCTCAACAAGGGGCACTTGTAGGCCCGCCCGGCGGCGTTGATCAGCAATCGTTTCCTGTCCGCAGTTCACACCCAGCCAATTCCTCGAGAAATCCACAGGCTGCACGTCCCCATCTCCATGGGCTGGCCCAGAACGCCTTTGGGGCAACGTCCATCGCCGGCCATGGTCAAGACCACCACCTTCGACGAAAAACGCCAAGCGGCACGATCGATGCCGGGTACGATGGCTCCCCGGTCGGTCTTGCAACGGGGCCGCCACCGCTCAAGCAAGTGGCTCTGACCGCATCGCCCTCCGTCTTCCCCACGCCCTTTGCCCAGCAGGCCGGCGCGGCACAAGGCATTCAGCCCCAATACGCACGGCATTTTCCAGCAACGCCAGGAGGCAGCAGCCAGCCGACGCAAAAGGAAGATGGCCAGCAGCTTGTTCTGTCTGCTGCGCAGTCTTTCCGGCTGGGGGGCAGTGCTCCCGCGGCAAATGTTGCCCAAGCAGCTGCGGCAGACAACTTGGGCAGCACCATGTTGCACCAAGCCACCCCGTTGCAGCCGGGCCTGCCGTTTACACAGCAGCTCTTGAGTGTTGGTAGCCTCAACCAGGCGGGGAACCTAGCAATGCAGCCCGTCTTCTCGCCGGCGCATCAGCCGTCGCTTGGGCCGACATCCTTCAACACGACCAGCTTTGACCAGCAGTCTCTTTGGCCGGACAGCGCCTTGTTGCAAGGGTATCATCCGTTGCAGCAACAGCGCCCGCCGCACTTGTTTCCGTGGGCCAATACGGGTAACGCGATCACGGCGGGTGCCACCATGCATGGCGGCAAGATGGCCACAAACGGCAATGGCAGCATCGGAAACCACGGCTTCGTGCCTCAAAATATTGCGTGCGACAGTGCCTTTATATCTGCTGCCCAGCCCATCTTTTCTCCGCCAGGCCTCGGCGTTGAGGGGATCAATCACACAGCCCTGCCCGGCCAGCAGCAGCAGTCTTTCTTCCAAGCGTCCTCGGTTTACCCCCAACGACATGTGGGCGCAGGTGTGCAAGCTCTCGCTCTTCCCGGCCAAGAAAACATCATCTCGGGGCATTCGCACGTTCGTCAAGCCGGAGTTCTGCCTTTCTTGATGCATGCCGTCGGCATAGCCCCCGGGTCGCAAGCACCCAGGCAGGCAGACATGCCGCCCCAAATCAAAGACTCTGCCCT
Organism: Sporothrix cf. nigrograna; assembly: GCA_019925305.1. NCBI lineage: Eukaryota > Fungi > Ascomycota > Sordariomycetes > Ophiostomatales > Ophiostomataceae > Sporothrix > Sporothrix cf. nigrograna. Next base: position 409,503 of record JADHKR010000013.1, on the reverse strand, counting down.
CACCGTTGCCGAAAGCACATACGCCAACCTCGTCGTCCATCTTTCGAAAACGAAAAAGTCGTTTCATGCACGGCCGCTGCCCAGTTTTCGCACACACGCAAGAACGGCCACAGCTTCCAGGCTGGGGCAGATGAAGCAGGTGCCGTCGAAGCAACTGCAGCTGCAAAAGGCAGAGGCGCAGCCGGGCCTCGTCTTAAATTCTCCCCAGGGGCACACGGCCGGCGTTCCACTGCCTGGCGGCAGCCAGCGACATCTGGAGCAGCAACAGCCATCGTCTACAGCGGTTCCAGCAAATCAAACCCAGCCCTTCCACCCTCACCCGCGGACCCAGTACGGACCGGACCAAACTACGCATTTTGCAGACGCCTTTTCAATGCACGCGCCACTGGTTATGCAAGCCAAAGAAGTCTTGGTTCTGTTGACTGCCATCTGCGAGGGAAGCGGCTGGAAGTGGGTGGAAGGCATGAACATTGGCGCCTGCCTGCACTACGCCTTGGAGCATTTTGAACAAGCCTTGGAATGGTTCAAACGAATCTTCACGCTGCAGCCGAACCACGTCGAGATGTTATCAAACATTGCGGCTACGCTTTTCTGCATGGGCCGCCGGGAAGAGGCGGTCAAATACTGGCTGCATACGATCCATACGAAGCCCAGCTACTTTGACTCCTCCGAGCACCTTATTGGAATCCTCTCCACAGAGCACCGGCATCGCGAGATTGTCGAGGTTGTCAAATTCGTGCAAAGCGCACTGCGCATACAAACGCCCGGTGGCTCTGCCGAGAGCGAGGACGCCGGCGCCAAGGAAAGCGACCTCTCCGACGCTGCGGCCTTGTTCTCCCCCCCTGCCTCTCTTTCCAACGGCAGCTCGGCAATGAAATCAGCAGAAGAAGAAGACAACAACAACAACAACAACAACGCGGTGCTTCGAGACACGCCAGCATTCGGCGCTGCTCAACCCGGGTTTGGCTGTTGCGGATATGCAGTCCCGGGACACGAGATAGGCCGGATGCTTGGGCTTCTTCATGCCAAAGCCAACAGCCTGTACCTGATGAAAGATATGGAAGCGGCATCCAAGGCCTATGAAGAGTGTGTGTTGGTCGGCGTCGGGCGCCCTTTTCAAAGTATCTCAAGTCTCATACAACAGGTACGCGCTGCTCTCTCGCCGGACGCCCAGCAGGCCGGCCCTCTTTCCTACTTTTCGAAATTGTCGTCTGGCCTGCCGCTGCTGCCCCCCGAAGTCGCAAAACTTACAGCACGGCGCACGTTCCCTTACACCAACGGCCAGCTTCCGGGCCTTCGCTATGTTGTAAACGGCCAACACAAAAAGGTTGCCCTGACGGCAACAAGCAATGCCCTTCTTTCAATGGCCAAGATTTTGCAGGACAGAATGACCAGCAGCGGCAGTCTGGCACAAGGAACGGCCGGCCAGTCATCGGCTGTCGGCGACATTCTGGCTCTCTACTATTTGTCAATGTCAATCCAAGAGAGCCCATCCACTGCCAACAATGTGGGAATTCTCTTGGCCAGCATCCAGCATTCTGCTGCCGCAAAGTCGGCAGGAGTTCCGAAACAGATCCAGTCCACGCCTTTGGGTGCTTCGGGCACAACCCCGGCCGTTCCTGCCGGCATCCCTCTCGATAGCAGTCTGGCGCTGGCCTTTACCTACTACAGCTACGGCCTTCAGCTCGACCCCAAGCACGTTCACCTCCATACAAATCTCGGGAGCCTGCTCAAGGATGTCGGCCAGCTGGACCTTGCTATCAAGATGTACGAACAGGCTGTTGCTTGCGACGGCAATTTCGACATCGCCCTGACGAACCTGGCAAATGCTGTCAAAGACCGCGGCCGTTCTGGCGAAGCCATCACGTACTACCGCCGCGCCGTTGCTGCCAATCCAGAGTTCACAGAGGCTGTCTGTGGACTGTCCACGGCGCTGAACTCTGTCTGCGATTGGGCGGGCCGCGGTGGTGTTGTGTTGTACGGAGGTCGTTACGATCGTTGGCATGTTGACGAGGATGGGATGCTGCAGGATGTTCGCCAGCTTGGCCGAGGGAGCGGGCTCATGCAACGCGTCGTGGACATTGTCGCTCGACAGCTCAACGAAGCCTCGTCATGGGGTCACGGCGTTCTCCATGAAAGCGCCATTGCCATGCTCGCCTGTCAAATGAAGGAGGCCAATGGTGTGGATAGCGTGGGAGAAGACAACAATCTGGACATCACCACCGAGCTACAAAAGTGGGCAGGTCAGCCTTGGGAGGGCTCGCGTGTTTTCCGCCTCATCGAGCGTGCGACACGAGTCGTCATGCATCGCTGGTACCGGGATCGCTACATTCTCGGCAGAGAATCTCCCAGCGGCTACACGAGGCCCCGGCCACCTGCAAGCCTGGCTGTGCCTGGGGCGCCGACGGTTCTGCCGTTCCACACGTTCACCTGTCCGCTGCCAGCCAAAGAAGTCCGCCTCATATCCCAACGGAACGCGCTGAGGATCTCGTGCAATACACTCCGCTCCCCGTGGCTCTCGAGCTCAGTCTATCCACCGCCCCCTCCACCACAGCCGCAGCTCAATGTCGGGTACATCTCGTCCGACTTTAACAACCACCCCTTGGCTCACCTGATGCAATCCGTCTTTGGTTTCCACAACCCCTCGAGAGCAAGGGCCTTTTGTTACGCCACGACAGTCAGCGACAAGTCCCCGTACCGCGAAAAGATTGAGCTCGAGGCACCCGTCTTTCGCGACGTGACCAACTGGCCTCCCGAGCGCTTGATCCAACAGATCCTTGAGGACGGCATCCATATCCTCGTCAATCTCAACGGGTACACGCGCGGAGCGAAAAACGAAATTTTTGCTGCCCGACCTGCGCCAATTCAGATGGCATTTATGGGTTTTGCAGGAACTCTCGGTGCTGAATGGTGCGACTACCTTCTTGCCGACTCGACGGTCATTCCGCCTTCCGCCTTGCGGCCCTGGCGTGGCAATGTCAGCATCAGTGACGTGTTCCGCGATGAAGCAGAAAACGACACAGAAAAGTGGATTTACGCGGAAAACATCATTTTCTGCCGAGATACATTTTTCTGCTGCGACCACAAACAGTTTGCTGCCCCCAGCGAGCGAGACGTGACTTGGCAAGATGAAAAGCAGCGCCGCTGGAGGATGCGCAGGGAGATTTTCCCCAGCCTTTCAGATGACACGATCATTCTTGGGAACTTTAATCAGCTCTACAAGGTATGTCTCGTAAAAAAAAAAAATCAAGGCGCCGGCTTACTGACAATTTAAATGCAGATCGATCCTACAACTTTCCGAAGCTGGCTTCGCATTCTCGCCAGCGTGCCCAACGCTATCCTTTGGTTGCTTCGGTTCCCTGACCTGGGCGAACCGAACATTAGAAAAACGGCGACCAAGTGGGCAGGTAAGAGCGTGGCCGACCGCATCTTCTTCACGGATGTCGCTCCCAAGGCGCTGCACATCAACCGAGCCCGCATCTGCGACATGTTCCTCGACACTCCCGAGTGCAACGCACACACAACGGCTGCCGATGCGCTTTGGTCCAGCACCCCTCTGTTGACGTCTCCACGCTACGACTACAAGATGTGCTCACGAATCGGCGCATCGGTCCTCAAGGGCGCTCTTCCCAAGAATGAAGCCGGGCGGCAAGCAGCTTCGGAGCTGATTGCGGACGATGACGATCAGTACGAAAAAATGGCCATCAAACTTGCCAGCGGCATGAGCTACCGCCAAGTCGCGTGTGCCAGCGGCGGGGGTACGTACGGAGAAGGCTCCGGCCGCCTTGCTGACCTCCGCAAGATTCTCTGGGATCATAAATGGGAGTGCGGACTGTTCGACACCCGCCGGTGGGTGTCGGACCTCGAGGACGCTTATACGGAGGCCTGGCGCCGGTGGACAAACGGCGAGCGCGGTGACATTTACCTGTGACCGGGAAAAGGCACGAAAGGCCTTTGACGACATTTGCCTTTTTTTTGCCACGTACAGAGTCACCGGCTGGCTGGTTTCTTCGCTATGCTTTCCTGCGATTTTTTTTTCGTTTGTGGGACTTGGGTTTATGAACATTTGGGAGTCCCATCGCCGCAAGGCGAAGGTTATTGGGCTGGATTGACGGATTATTTTCAAAAGTGCAATCTGTTTTCGCTGGAAGAAAACGGTGCAGTTCCTTACGCGAAAAGGAACAGCGAGGCGTACCAAGCACAGCCTGTCCCGCAAAGGGACATGGGCAACGATGTCATGTTTTCCTACGGCTTTGTTCTTCGTCATTAATTTCTTGCTGCTTTGGTGTTTGGGTTTTTGTCATCTTCACCATTCTTTGATGTTGCGCTGGATTCTGTCTCATTAGAAAAGACAACTTGGCGACTGCCGTGATTGCGGCCTTCGTTGTCGCATATCCGCATGTTTTGTGTCGATTTGATGAACACTCTGTCCGCTTCAACCTACGCCTTCCTTGAATCTGGCGTTCTGGGTGCGGTAATGCCACGTCTTCGCCTGGTTCGAAGCTCGCCTGTCACACACCACCCTACGATGATGCCCATTGACATCCTACTGCCTCGCTCCAGCTAACAGGTCTGCCTCTCGTCCTCGTTGGCCGGACGTCAGCGGAGAGCTAGCACGATGCATCTTACGATCTTCGATTTACCGAGCCGGAGATGGCCTGCTTTGTGGATGCTCTCACGCAGGCATTTCCTCAAACTACACTGATTTAGGGGGGGGTGCACATATGTAAGCGATGCCTTTATTTCAAGACTGAACCCCTTTTTTGTCTCGTTTACATTTCTCGGCGCAGTCTTCTTTTGCTTTTTCGTTCTTTCTACGTGCTTGAATTCGCCAAGCTGCCCACATGTCTCCCCTGACGGCCCATGCTCTTATATGTCGTACGTGGAAAGACAACAACGGCGCCGGACAACAAAGATCCCTTGCCTGGTAACCCTTGACAGGCTCTTTACATTTCCCTTTTCTTACATTTCCCAGGATCGCCGTCGGGCAGTCGAAGCGCATTGCCGTTTGCAATTGTTGTCACATTTACCGCCAGCATTGTCTCTGTGAGAATGCATCCTTCCTACGAGACTCGCAGCCCCTACGAGGCCGCTCAGAGGAACATATTTCCCAGAGCCACGAACATGGCGCTGTAGTGAGTTTGTTGAAGCTCGGGACTCTCTTGCCCGGGTTGTTATCAAATGCAAATACAATAAACGTGAAATGGTTCCGGTTCTGTGCTGGCCCTTGACGGATAATCCAGCAACATGTGCTATTCCTGTCGTTTTCACGATTCCCTATCTCATCGAATACCGTCAAAATCACAACAGTTCCTTGCTTATACTTGTAGCAGTTTCAGTCATACGGTGTTCTCGAGCCTTGATGAGTACACTTTTTTGACCCCCAAGATTCTCTCAATATAGGTTGGACATTTTGAGGATAACCTAGCTGGCAGTGGGAAAAAACCGGTGGTTTTGTCCTGGGTGTCCAGAGTGGACAACCGTAAAGACAGTTTCCCGTGATGGATAGAAAATAAACATTGAACCCTTTGGTCTTCTATGCTTGTTCGGCATTGTTATTTGTGCCAGGATGAGCACCTGGGTCATTCACGGCGGCTGCTGCCTGCTTGAGTGTACACGTACTGGTGAGACCCCTCTTTGAGTGCTCACGATTTATGATAGACCGTCTGTCCTGGCTGTCTGTACGGAGTACGAGTACGTATCGTATATCGAGGCGAATTCATAAGACGGTGGATACTGCCCGGAGGCAGCCCGCTGTGCTCATTGTGCACAATGGAACCGGTGCATATTTTCGACACAAGGGTGCTTGCACAAGTGCGGATCACTGAAATACACGGCGGCCGAGTACAAATCGTTGTCTCTAGCGGGTCTTTTTGTTGCAGCCGGCGGGGTTCACATCAGCTCTCTTTGTTCTGTCAAACCTCCTCGTCGATGCTTCATAGCTCCACTTCTCCTATTTTGTGTTGATCTTTTTGAACGGCCCTGCCAAAATCCACAAAGGGGGGGGGGGGTTGGTGAAGGGCATGCATCGTGTCTCAACGAGGTCTTTCCTGCTTCACCGAACAAGAGGGTCCCTGCTTTTACCTGCAGGGCGCTATTCTTCACAGTCGATGTGGGCAGCGGACTATTCCTCACGCGTCTTCTCGGGTGCCGTAGTGCATGCTCCGTACTCGGTAGACCGTTGGCGTTTAGGAGGCGGGCCTTCTTGGCGATATTTCTAGCCATCCTGATCGAACACGCCTGGGTCGTTACATACGACGGGGTAGTCTACGATATTTGGAATTATGCAGGAGCTGACGGCCAGTGATGCATACGGGGAGATTGAGGTACCCTGCCGGCGAGAGCTAACAGTCAATAGACAACCTCTTGCTCGTTCCTGTGGTTAGATCGTTGCAAGACATCGGAAGACCGATCTGTGATCCGGGCACGAAGCCGTTTACGATCAACCCCTGCCCTGCCACGTCTTTTGGTGTGAGGGGGTTAGCAGGCTTTCCGGGAGATACTGTGCGTTATTGCAGAATTGTCCAGGGTTACAGGACGGCTACAGGTGTCCGCAGACGTGAACATATGAGAGCGTTGAAACCAAACAGCCCCCGCCTCAGTTCAAGAGATCTTATTACAGCACCGGTGTCCCTGGTAGCAAAGAGGGCAGACGGCTCGCTGCGGGAGTCGAGTCCCGATAGCCATCTGTCCGGCATGCTCGAGAGCCAGGAGTGGTTGCGGATGAGGAGGAGACGCCAACAAGGGAATGTGTGCATCGTATTCTACACTAGTACATATACGTAAAACATATCATGAACAGACTGGGGTTTGCACAGAGCCCTCGCTCTCTTGATATGGGGATGTCGACACGGACGATTGCCAAGGCCGCTTTATCCTGCCCTATGGTGCATCCCTGCCTTTATTTACTGAGTACGAGTATCACGGCGGGACGCTTTGACGGCTGTTATGTGTGGGCCGTTTTCCCCCATCTCAGACAAAAGAACGGAACAGGAATAGGATGCCGGGGCAAGATCTCGCAGGCACGTAAAGGAGAGAGGACAACTTATTCAAAAGATGAAAACAGCACACGCAGTCGGAAGCAGAAGGCGTGGAAACTGCAGAGTGTGTACTCGATATCAAATCATGCTCTGGAGGCCACAAGCAGCATGGACACTCATGGCTGATAACCGCCGGCACGGACAAGGTTCTTCCGCTTTGACATGCCTCCGATCCAAAAGGGCGACAACATCATGATACCTGTGCTAAAGCGGGTTCCTGAGCGAATGCGGAGTGGCCATCAGCGAGGAGCCAGCACTGCCAGGCGGACACGTACGACTCGGTTGCTGGCCAATTTGAAAGGAACCCGTAGACAAAAGCAGACACGCCCAGCACTCCTTCCGTGAGCACTGCTCGCCTGCTGTTGCCTTTTCTGCGTTGCTGCCCTTCGCTACGTAATATTGTCTATGAAGAAAAGCCGCCGAGGAGCTTTCAAGGTGGGAACGGTGCCGCAAAGGCAGAGAAAATATCACGATGATACGACGCAGCCACATTCTCCAAAACGGTGCTCGGGACGTCCGTCACCATATGTACGAGTGTGCATAGTACGAGTAGCCCATCGTGCCTCTTGTTGGCCGTTGCGTGACGTTATTTAACCCGGTTCCGATCGTTCCTTCAGGGATGCTTCCGCGGTAAACCCCATCGTACTCGTAGACGCCTTTCCCTGTCCGTCTTCGAGGCCCACTGAGGCATCTGTCTGCACACCGGCCATACCGCCAAAAACGCCTCCCTCTATGCAGGCCTTGCCTGTTGCAGAGGAGGGCGTCAATGTCGACTACCTGTACATACTCTGCGAGGTGCTCGTATATTCCTCACGTCTCCAGTGTTCCCTTGAAAGGCTGCGGCCTTGGGCCTCGTACGTCGTAAACACGGCTTGTCCCTCGGCTGGGCTTGGCTTTCAGCGGCCAAGGTAGCAAGAGCTGACGTCGAAAAGGCCTTGTGCGGCCCATTCTCTTGGCCTCGCCGTCAAGAAGAGCATCGCAGACTGAGGCAATTAGCGTGCATTTGTGAAGGAAAAGGCGGAGACCTTTGGCTCCCCTTGTTCAGCTGAGCTTGCCACACTTCGTGTCGAGCGGAGAGCGGTCTATTTCTGCGGGTGGAGTCTGTCGACCAATCACGGGAGAACAGGCCGCGACCGTTTGGACGACCGTTCCCACTTACATGACAACATCCCAAAAAGAAACAATATCTGACGCAGCAAAGACGTCACGACAACAGAAAGACTCGATTTCGTACTGGGACGCAAAAGAGGGAGCATCTGGAAGGCCAGGCGGCTCGAGCTTTTTAGGTAGAGCTGCTGCTATTCGACACAGAATCAAACGGGGCGATTCTCTTTTCTCTCCTTTTTCTCTGCAGCCGGCTTGAACGACCGTCTCCGAATAAGCCCAAGTGAAGACAGCGCCGGCGCTGAAAAGACGCGGCATCACCCCACGCCCCGTCCGGCTGTTTGTGCGTTGTACAGGGATAGGCATGCAAGCAATGTCGGGGGGGTACTTATGTTAACCGACACAACTGCATCTGTACAAGTACGGCGTTCTCGCATTTAGCAGCAAAATTTGCCCGTGCCTCTCCATAGTTTCTGGTTATGACAAGAGAGAGGCGAGTGGGATGGGGCCTGTTTCTACTCCAGGTCTCGTGATTAATACACATACTCGTAATCGCCTGCAGAAAGAGGGCCACGACGGACTTCGTGTACGTGCCGGCCACGCATGCATACGTACGTCCCATCGGCTGCAGTGTGAGGTGTTCATGACAACGCCTTCCAGTGGCAACTGGCAGTAACTGACTGGCCCCCCGGTGTTGAGGACAGCGGTGTAGGTCAGGCCTTTGCTTAGTTGTGGGACAGTCGAAAGAAAGGAAAATATGAATGGATGAGATGTTGGGTGCGCCCCATGCCGCAGGCCAATCAGCCAGCTGTCCTACCGCTGGCACCCGCGCTTCTGAAACGATGGCGTCCACACGTCCCGTACCTATGTGTTTTCAGGCCGGTCTCGCTCCTTTGCTGCATATGCTGCATTATGCAGCTCCTTCCGGTGTCTGTTATGTTGCCACGAGTATCTCATTTTGAACAGAATCTTTCGGTCCAAGCTGGCAAACCCGCATCTCAAAGGACCTCGTATTCGACTGTCTTTGTCTTGTTTCAGTCATAAACGTTGGTCTGTATGTTTTGGGCAGCCTTTAATTTACAGCACTGGAGCCGTGTTTTGGGTTTCTGTGGATAAGGGTTGCTGGAAACATCTCTTTGGCTGTAGGCCAGCATCGTTATATTAATCCCACAAATGGAAGGATCATAAAGCCACTTATTAACCCTGAAAGATACGGCCGAAAGGCCTTGCATTGGCTAGCAAGTACTGATAGAAGACATTGATAGAGACCAATGACAGACATCAGGCTCAGAAGAACTTTCCCAGGAGGCGTAAGATAAGACTTTGAGAAGACCTGGTAACTGGAGGAGACGGGAGCAGGAAGGATTCCAAGACAACGAACGTCTGTTTTGCTGTGTGATTCAATATTTGCAGAATTCCGCACATGCCCTCAAGTTGTATGTATGGTTTTCTTGTGCAGAAGTCACAGGATACCCTACATATACTAGGCTATGTACTTGTCCCGACGATTTGTGAGCTGTTGAAAACTTAAAGAAGCGAGCCAATATAATTGGATTGCCGTTGTGCAACCTCGTCAATTTTATTCTCGCCCCTGTGGAAGAAGCATGCCACCACATCTAGTGAGATATTTGTCTTTCCGAGTCTGCACCTGTTTCCGTGTACTACAACGCCCTCTTGTGTCCCCCCCATCTCAATTCTGCATGCACCCGTGATCGATGAACTACTATGACTTGATGTATATGATATACGGTATTTCAGTCAGAAGAGCACCCTTTATTCCGAAAAACAAAAAACCCGTACATGGTAAATAGGTCGCCGAAAAATTATGGGTATAAATTTTATCCTGGGCATAGCAAAATACCGGGTAAAAGATAGGTAGGATAGCAACAAGGCCTTTACTGTACATCAAACAGAAAACGGGAGCTCACAAGGAGTTATCGGGAACAGCTATACTTAAACCTCCTATCTCTTACTGGCCGACGGACGAAATTTAAGTGCTTATATGATTTGGCGCATTACAATAAGCGTCCAGACCCGAACATCAGTGCTTGAGACGCGATGGGGCAGCTAAGAACACGGAATGGCTTTGAGGGACTCGGCGGCCTGGCTGACCGCTCCATGATTCCAATCTTGTTTTGTTAACGTGGCAATGTTCTTCCTGGCTTTGCCAAAGCGTGGGCAAGGGTAGCCACGGGGCACATTTCAAATGTAGAAACAAAGCAGTGGAAGGCACGCTCGGTTTTACTATCCACGATGCCCACAGTCTGTAGAAATTAAGCACGAGGACGATTTTGTGCTACCCACCCTGTACTCTGTAAAGTAGCGTTGTTTATCAAAAATACGTGGTAATCCCAAATTTCAAGTTACAGCACAGACAAGACGGGTTAAGATGATGCGGTAAACTGGCCACGCACATCCTATTTGGTCCTCATAATGATATAACCCCCGGTGGGAGTGTTAACGGACGGTAAGGGCATGATATGAGAAGAAGACGAAGAAAGAGGGAAGTGCCTGGTTAAGACGCGTTTGAAATATAACCGTGTTTTCTACCTATCACAGGCACTGAAAAGCGAAACACGTCAACACGCAAGGTAAAAATTAAAAAAAAAAAAAAAAAAAAAAAAAAAAAAAAAAAAAAACGAAAGAAAAAGAAAAAGAAAGCGAAAAAAAAAATTCTGGCAGGATCATCTACAAACGCACCATGTCATGTCAATGAAAGCATGAGCACAACTGCGTCGTGGGTGGCGTGATTCGTGAGAAATTGGAAACCCAGCGTTCTGGCAGGCGAGCGCCCCCGGTCGATCTGCCGCTCTGGTGGGACAAGGGGTGCACGGTGGAAGAGAAAGAGTCTGGACCAGCAACGCTATTATTGGCCGTGCGTTCTTTTGTGGCGCTCTTGGCACGCAGAGCTTTTTTTCGTCACGTCTCGTGTATATGTAGTATGCAGCAAAGCGAGGTGCCCTGCACGTGAAACTGAAACGGCTCGTAAACGGCCCTATCGATCTGCTCAAACAAAAGCACAACAGAGTCACGTACGAGTCGCTCTGACGGAACACTTGCCCGTCATACCGTTTCAGTCACCAGAGTCAAACCATGTCCGCTGGGGTCTGTCGTTGGAACTGATCCCACAGCGTGTGCAAAACAAAGGCTTTCAGCGTGCAATAGCCACTATCAAGGGCCGACAAACTGGCCAGGCCTTTGCCCGAGACAAGCGGCTCGCATTTGGGCAAATACACTCTCTGCGAAGCTGCCTGAATCTTCAACGCCCACACCATGAAGAGGAGAACCACGGGCGTCTTTCCTTATCGAGACGATGTTTGAATATATGTACATGTATGTACAGCCTTTGGCCAGGCCAATCCAGGCCAGGCTGGGCAGGCCCAGACAGCCAGAAATGCAAGAGATGCACTAGCAGTATGAAATCGGGTCTCTTTTTGGTGCACATAATTTCTGACTTTCCAGTGTCTTGGATGCATTCCCGCTGGTGGAGTGGATCGGCTCGTCTTTTCTTCCCTCCCTTGCTATTTTTTAATCGTCTTCCTTTTTTTTAGCACTAATATTAGCCCCTATTATCTCGCAGTCTTTATTCTGCACCATTCCCCTTTCTACGCTGCATACGAGTATGTATTCGTCTTCCTCCCTGCGTTCGGGATCTGGTTCAAAGCGGACCTTTTCTTTTAAGGCTTTGATTCAGAACTAAATCATATTTCAGATGCCGGTTTTTCGACCCACAAAGGCACTCCTGTACGGCGTCACCAAAGTGCCAGTCATATTCGACTCGACCGCCTTGGGTGCGTGGTATTTCCCTGATTTATGAACGAGGAGACGGTAAACAGAGACCACTTTTATCAAAAGACATGTCAGATCACGTGTACATAAGGGAGAGCGGCTAACAATAGTCCCACGTGATACGTGTAGTTCAGCACGAAGGAGTAATAAGGGCGCTAGATAAAAGCGGGAAGGCGTACAAGTGTATGTACGATACGTGTAGTCTTGGCGAGAGGTATGATCTGAAACTGTGGTTCAATATTACGAGTACATATACGTCGTAGTACAACGTCGTAGATTCTGAACCCGGGCCTCCCTGCAAGCAATGTTGTTTTTCCCGTGAAGGCTTTCCGGCATCTTGGGCAAAACCATGAAAATGACAAACAACGTGTGCGGTGAAAAGACGAGTATGTACGCGTGTTTTTGTCATTGAGTTGCCAGGCATCCGTACGTGTGCATGTGCCTTTGGCATTTTGAAATTCATTGTGAGACCTCGCCTTTTTACCGGGGCGTTCCCGATACGTATTCGCTTCACACTCGTATTCACACCTCTCAGGATCTTCTTCGTTTGTTGCGTTGGCAATTGAAATGAACGACGGCATATGTGCTGCATGCCAGCCTGTAAAATTGTTTGAGACGGGCCAAATTGGAGACCTTTTCGGCGTGTCTGGGGGGTGGTGATAAGAAGGTCAGGGTCGTGAAAGTTTGCGAGACAGATGCTGAAGAGTACGTAAGTACGACGCTGGAAGTGCGCTGCCAAGCACTCGTATTATTACTCTTCAAAATGCAGGCTACCCAACGGCCGTGGGAGCGCGGAAAGCAACGGCCAACCGTTTGAGGCACCGAGGTAACGGCCAGGGCTCGTTGGCTTACGACGTACAATAAGAGTACTCTGTGTGGCCGATCGATACGGTAGCAGCGGAGTCGTGTACGACGAGTGAATACGGAGCCCCGAAGTTCCGAGGAAGATTGGGCAGAAAACGATCCTCCTAGAGGCAAACGGGACTTTTAGCGACCTTGAATGGGTGCAGAAAGAAATCGCCAGCAACAATACCAACAGCCTACGACTAGAACGACCAGGTCCCACCACGACTGATCTCAAGAATGGTAATTGCTTCTTGGTTTTCTGGAATAAGAGCTGGTCGGGTGCCTGAACGCCTGAAATGGTCGTAGCGTACTCCTTCGTCTATGCCCTCACGTTACGTACTCTTCCGTTGGGTTTGTGGTCACACTTTCCGATGCAGCGTTTGTACTTGTATACGAGGTTTCGTAAGATAATGCAATACGTAGTATGTACATATATTGTACCTCGTACTTTGAGCTCTTGTCCATGATTCAGGGTTACTTTGTGCCGCTGTCAATCTCTCTATCGTCCCCGTCTTCCCTTTCCTTTGATTTCGTTTTTGATGGATCCAACATGATCGACAGCGCCGTCAACAATGACCGTTGGGGCTCGTCTAAACTTCCGACCCCTGCCTGTTGCAAAAGACCGGCGCCATAATATTGCCCCCTAGCTTGCAGCCTTTGAGAGATGCGAGAGGCCCAGCCAGACCAGGGCGGGGATTTCTGGGAACCGGGGCATGGCAGCAGATGTAAAAAGTACGAGTATCTGCACCCCCTTCCATCTGCGGCAAAACGGTATCCTGTGCTTTACTTATGCTTGCGAGCGAAGTTGTGGAAGACGGCGAGGCCCGCATGATTCGCGATCGCTGTACATATAAATTGAAAACCAAGAGGGAAAAAAGAGAACAGTACGTGTGCACTAATATCGTAAGTTATTCTGCTTCTACTCAGTGCGATACAAATACGGTCTCATGGCTCATTGCATTGAAATGACGGCATTTTATTCCTGGTATGTCTCACAATTGGTGTTATAGAGCTCATCCCAGCCAGGAGGAACAGGGACACGGCGTATATGTATATGTACGTACCGAGTACAAGTAGTCTCGCTCACCATCTACGATGCGAAGAGAATATATGAAAATCCGTACGTCGTGCTCACGTTTGACGGGTGCTAGAAGAGACATCCAAAGACAGCGGAGAGTATCGCGTTCCAAGTTGTTCAAGGCAACGTGCCTGGCCCCGTGTACAGTACATATCGTGCGTCGTGCATACAGGACAATAAATCAGACAGCATCGTACGAGCTACTCCAAGCGTAATGTACGTACGAATATGCAGTGCTCTTCATTGCTCATGTGTCTGCCTCGTGTTTTGACAGGGCGACAAAAAAGCTACGAAATGAGTGCCCGGTAGAGAAAGGAAAGGCCAAGCGGAAAGAGGAATGCGCTGCTGAAGATGATTACGTACTCCGTAGGTCCTACTCATAGAAACGGACATCAGAAACAGCAAGCAAAGAAACAAAACGGGGCAATATTGCGGCGCTATGAAAGAAACCAACCCCTGAGAGCTCGCTCGGGTTTGCCTTGTCTGGGTATGCAGTCGTAGCAGTTATGGGGTGCACCCACCAGGGCCGGTATCCACCAGGGCCGTTGGCGATTCGTATGACGGTGTTTTGCTTTTCATGATCGGGAACAGATGCAAAGCCGCCCCATGGAGTCCCGTAGATGCCCCGTCATAATCCCGCGTTGACAGTCGGAGGGATTTCCAGAAGAGGTGCTTGCGATGCAAATCCCCGATGACTATCGACAAAAAATCTGCGGAAAGAGACCGCAAGGCAAATGGAAATACGATATGAGGCGAGCCTTTTCTCGATTACAACGTATTGAGCATGCGGGCAAGGTGCCGTGTCTACCAGAGGAGTGCTTGTGGTCGTCTGTCACTCGTCGTATGTGCCTGCACACCGCGACTACTCGTATTTGAAAACAGCTAGCAGTGGACCGGCTCCCTCCCCGAGAAGCCACAAGGGCGGCAACTTAGTATTGTCTTTTTCTTTGGGCCTTTTACATGCGGAATCCCGGCCTTCCATCGTCGTCTCCCCAATAAATGTTATCCGTGAAAGCGTTTGCAGCACGGGTACGACGGTGTATAGGACGTATTACGACGTTTCACAACGTCCAGGTATCTTCTCGTTTGCGCTCCAAGGGCTTGGTTCTGGGCTCTGTGCTCCGGAATACCCGTACAAAACAAAGATTGGCCTACATTGGCGCAGAAGCTAGAAACCAACTGTCGTCAAGGCAAAGCGAGACACGTCTTCTTGGGCTGAACGCAAAGGCAAAAAAAAACAAAAAAAAACAATGACAAGAGATTGGCATTCAGTTTATTTTTTGCACAACACCGACACGCCGGAACAGCCGTTTTCTGGCGAGGATCACAAAGAGGCCTACATAGTAAGATACGAGTGTGTGTTTAATCCAAGCCCTGTAAAATAGGCTTCTTGTAGCCCTCCGAGGGTCATCCTGGCCCTAGGCGGCTCACCGTGTTGCCAGAGGATACACGTACAAATATTACGTCGTTTACCCTTGGAAATTTCAAGGGGGGCCCGTGTGCATCCCAACAGGAAAAAAGGGCAACGGTGCCGCCAAGCCGCTTCCAGTCTAGAAGGAACACAGACCCTGCGCAGCTGAAGTATTAGGAGCCCTCGCAAACTCAAATACTTCGCTAGAAATCTCCTGAATGGGGTGTCACACCGTCCTTGGGCCTCCGCTGGAAATTCTTCGGGGGTCTCGTGTTTGCGGGCAGCCACGGAAATGCAAAGAACACTAATCAACGACACATATCCCATGCGCGATGATGCACGGTCTCCATTTTTGGCACTTTGGAATGTCTGGACGGGCTCCCGTCATGGAAGGATGCCGCTGAGAGATTTTGTACGTGGACTAGACACGTAGACCATGGAAGTACGATACTCGTACGAATAGTATACGAAATACGCAGTGACATCGAGCGTCTTATGAATATGTGAGTACATGCTTATTATCAAAATCCTCACAAAATAAGTATTCCAATGCCAGGACATCTCGCCTATCCAAGTCGTAGGTCAATCGGACAGGCTAGCATGGCGCCCTGTAACCTCTGCTATGGCACACCTGTCTTGGTTTGACCCGGGCACAATTTTTTTTTTCTCACTCGATACCATTCGTCTTGGATGGAATACCACATCCCACACTCAAACCCGTTTTTAAGAAGAATTCAAACAAGCAAGATATATAATAGAAACACTGCTCCTATTTCTGTGAGGGCTCACCAGAAGTTGCTGATTCATAGCCCTTGGCCTGGGATTTTTTTAACCTATGCAAACACTTTCCAGGTGATTTTTTTTTAAAAAATTTTTAACCATGTCTGTGTTCCTGTCTACGAGGCCTTGGTTTCTTTCCTTGTAAACTGGCTTGCAATACGTCGTACCTCGTACTCGGTTCTGTGTTGATTTGCTTTTGGACAGCGATGTTGCTGCCATAAATGACTAGGGGCCATTTTACAGCCTCGCCAAATTTTACTTAAAACGGCCGTTTCTATGGACCTGTAACCTCCGAGCCATTCATTGCCTATGATTCGCGTGTACTTCCAGCTTCAAAATAAAAAAGTCGTCAAAACGCCATGACGCAGTGACGGACGAGGCTTGCACATCGACTCACATATCCAGAGAGCTGGGACCGACCGGCTTGTTGCCCAGTATTTCGTGCGAGGCGCCGAAACCCATCAAAGGCTCGCCTATTCCTGCTGCTGCATGGTTGCTTGGTTTCCTTTTTTCTCGGGACCGCTTTGCTTGGCCAGGGGGCATGTCGTCTGCCATTTTTGATATATTTCGTGCGTGGCCAATATGGATTTCTCGCGAGCGTGCAATTAGGGCAGCGGAGTTTTTGGGCCTCATGTGTATGTACGAGTAGTCGATGACCAAGCAGAGAAAACCCACCAGAGTGTACATGTGTATGTCGATGCTGAAAACGGCCCATCTGCCCAACACGTCATGACCGTACGGAGTACAGACAGGCCTATTGGAAGAGTCAATTTGCCACACTTGACGATGACTTCTCAAGTCGCGCATGCCTTCAAGGTGCACGAGACGACAAACCGTCGTCGGATCATTCGATTATTCTTGACAGGGGAGCATTTCCAGGTCTTTGTCAAGTCACTGATTTTCACCTCAATCTTCCTTGCCCTTTGTATGGTATGTTTATGTGACTGTGAGCCGAGCCTCGAATAGAGTATCTCAAATAAGAAGAGAATCTGGCGTGACTGATGCCACGGCCTGATCTCTCGCTTTGGGCCAGGCCGAGACTTTTCTTTATTACTATGCAATCGTCTCCATTGCTCCGTTTTGTGACAAGTCGGGCACTTCTCTCGGCGACCTGTTTTTCGGCTGTTATACATATACAAAGACATAGCCGTCCTCAGCCTTTACCAAGCAGCTGAACAGTCCCACCTGGAAGTGGCCCGGCAGGCATGAGGCTCTGGTGGGTGTGTGGAAGAACGCAGAGCCGAGTTGTCCAGTTTACGCGTATCTGTGTCCGCTCGACTTGTTAGTGACGGAAGAGGGTTAAAACAAACGCTGTGGACCAAGGCCAGAGGCGAAGACGGCGAAGCACGACCCAGACCAGGAACCGCCGCCTGCGGCCGTTAGCGCTGCCCACGACGGCGTGATCATACGCCCTGGGCCTCGAAAGTGTAAAAAGACGGCGTGTGGAGGAGCAAACACGGGAGCAAAAACCCGGCAAATTATGGCGGCAGCGTGCCGCGGAATCGTTTTATGCACGAGCCAGGCCTAGGAGGAATGCGTGCTTGTCCACGACAGAAGGACCCAAGGCGCTGGAAGCAGGACAAAGATGGTCTGAGCAGCGAGCTTGCTCGTCGAGAAGACAGAGCCGGCAATGCGGTGTCTTGTCTCAAAAACAAAGACGGACGCCCCGGGAGAGCTCGGCTGACTGCACAGCTGCATACTGCACGCCGCCGCACCATACGACAGCCATCGTACGTTATGGCCAGCACCAGAAAGAGGCGTGACGTTTATCGGGCATCCCCTGCTCGTTTGCGCTTCCAAGCTCAGCCTCCTCCCTGGAGCTGGACCTGTCTGTGGCTGGGCCTAGCTCCGGGAGTGTGAAAGTACGACGTACGTCGTAGACGGCTGAATACTCGTGCAAACCACCTTTACATATACAGATCTCTTAACACAACGCTGATAATGCACATGGCATGGCCTGGGGAAACGGACGGGCTTGGCATTCTTAACGCTTGGCCGTTACCTGTTGGACGGACGGCAGTTTACAAGTACTGGGTGTTAATAGCGGGAAGAAGTCAGCTCGCGCTACCGCAGTGAGGACCCGCATATATAGGCGCTAGACCAAATTTGTAGTCTGTGCTCCGTAGGCTACGAGTAGGCGGGTAAATCTGTAACGGGAGCCCACTTTTTTCCTTTTTAACTTTTTGGAGGCCTGCGGCGTATCTCATTTGCATCGGAGACGCCGTTGGATGCCAACGCGTCTGTCTCAATTCCTGTATGGCCTAATAGCCCTAGCCCCCGCCATGTTTCCGCCTCTGGTGTACCCTGCTGGGGAAGTGCTTCGGCGCACTAGCCAGGAGGGCCGAGGAGGTCCGTTATTGCGGTCGGCTCTTGTCGAATCAAAGAAGCAAGGAATTCAGGGATGAAAATGCTGCAGGCGAAAAGGGCGAATGCCTAAAAGGCAAGCCCGTGCCGGAGAAGCAAAACGTGGCGGCCAACAGCGGAGGGCGAGCCTGCGTGCGAGTCAGCTCGGACCATCCGATGCACTACAGCCAACCTTTGATCAACCTTCAACCGCCTTTGGTCCTTGCTACTGCCCCGTGCTTTCTTTCCGTCTCTGCAATCTCTTCCGTCGAGCGAGTTTTTGTTGTTTCCACGCAGAGCAACATCGTCCTCCGCCCACAGCCACTCGCTCTCATTATGGGCTTCATTGCGGGAAGAAACGCAGACGACCCGGCCATGTGCAAATGCGTTTGCTTTTTTACCATCCTCGTTTGCCAGCTCGTGTCGTTGTTATGCCGCCCCGTCTTTCGAGACTCGTGGTTCATATTTTTAGATTAGAGGCCCGAGCTTTGGGACCAAGGCCAAATATGTGTGGCAGGGCCCGGCTAATGTTGCCATGTTCGTTCCGAAGGGAAATGTCCGCACGTCCGCAAGGCTGGCGCAGCCGGGGCTGTTTTATGATCCAAGCTTTCGACTTTGGGTTTAGGCAATCTGTCCTTGGAAACCCATTGCCGACGGGGCAAGTATCAAGAGGTTATCTTGTGCTGTAAAAGTACTGGGAAAATATGAACAAGGCATGCGAAAAACGAGGCTACTGCAATGCAAACTTGGCAAGGGACCAGCGTCACTTCGGCGCTGTTTTTCAGCCGGCCAGTGCCACCCGTTCTCTGCGCTCCGCCAAGAGGGTTTGCCACATGGTGACGTTGTTCCTGCGTTACTGCGCTGCGCGTAGTTGAGATCGCCGGGGTCTACGTTGCCCTGCTAGTGTTCTTCGACTCGTAGCCACCTTTTCTGCGCCGTGCTCGTACTCGTACACGGGGGGGAACTTGTGCAGGTCACCTTGGGAAAAAAAAAACCGGGCTGAACAATTACGAAGATCGCACGCATACCTTTCCCACCCGTGTGGTTGAAATGAAACTAAAAATCGAAAATCGATCAGCAAACGCACGAGGATACCGCGTACAAACTGTCCTTGTCCTGGGAGATTCGAAAATGACCACTAGTCACATCAACTGTAAGCTTGCAATCTCATGGAATGCAGGCTGCCGAATTTCAAAGAATCTGTCACCGAAAGCATTCAGCAGGCGACGATGGGACAACAAAGAGTTGCAAATATGGCGGGAAAACACCACAGCCGGTCAAGGGTCTGTCTTTGGAAAGAAGTAACCAAAAACAGCACAGCCACAGAAAGGACAAAGAGATACAAAGGGGTCGATACAATGGGATGTGTCTCGGCCTCGTAACCCGTTAACTAGTCTCCGGGAACTGCAGACAGGCCGTGGATTGCTGACGTTACATAAAATATAAAAAACAGGTGCAAAAGAACTGCCGCGGACTTCAGTTACAGGGGCAAAATAACAAGGAAAATGCACGAAAACGTATCCATTGCTTGTGAAAGGCAACGGAAGACAAAATACCCCGACCTGGAAGATAAAAACGTCGGGATCTGCTAATTGCAGTGCTTCCCGGGATTAGTCTCACCATTGTATTTTGTATCTCACTCTTTTTTTTAATCAGATCTGACCGTCGCAATGGACATAGGCGGAACGGGCAGCGGGATGAGACGGTGTGAATCAGATGCAGAAAGAGACACGGAACGCAATAAAATGCGACGTTACAAAAAATGCGACATGTAACTCGGTACAAAAGACGTCTGAAAAGAAATAGGTTTGTGCGTTTACAAAAAAAAAGCCCCAAAAAAAGCCAAAACAGAGAACTGCTTTACAGAGAAGGTGCCTTTTCTTTCATTCAGTCGGTCTCTCACACCTTCTCTGCCGATTTATGAAGACACATATTTTTCACGACTTTGTACATTTTTGGCCTGTTCTTTTCCAGATCCCCCTACTCGTACTCCACATGGTCCTGTTTGCTTCTTTTACCCTGTACTTTCGCGCTTTCGCTCTTTGCCTTCCCCTGTTGATGACTTTTGATTGTTCCCAGCTGCTCCAACTATCTCCCTTCATTTGTTTGCATGTAATACGGATACCACACCCGCACCGCTTTGTGCGTTTTCAGCCTGCCCGTTATTTCCCCCATTTTGTCGGACCTTGTCACGGAAGCAATCAAACAGGCACGGACAAGATACGCCTTACGCAGCATGTACACCCGCGCTATCGCTACGCGCGGCTTTCGTAGTCTGGTCAGCATTGTGGTCGTTTGCGGATGCGCGCGTGAAGCACGCTGGGACGTGAAGATCGGGGCGATCAACGCCCGGCAGACGATGACCCGGCAGACGATGCGCCCGTGACATTTTACGAGTACTCGTATTGTATCCTGCCACGCAAACGCTGTGCGTGTTGCTCCGGTCACGTATTCGCCCCCAGCCGTCCTATCCGATCCTTTATTTCCTCCCCGTCTTTCAGCTGGACGACCGATGCGACACGGCGCTCCTCCTCGCCTCCCCCTTCCCTGTTGAGATGACCAAAAATGCCTGGAGCGTGGGTGATGCACGCTGTAACAGATCCCTGTCCCTCCGCTGCATGCTGGTGTCCCGATCGATTTGAAATTGTCTTGTGCTGTTTCTTTCCTCTCTTCGTCTCGTTCCCCCCCGCCTGAAACCGAACCCATGCGCGCAGCATGGCTCCTTTTGGCGGCTTCAATTTCTCAGCCGTCCCGACGCGAGAAACGCAACTGAACGCCATCACGTTTCCTCTTGTCTTGTCTGGTTGGCTTTGTGAATTTTACGAGTAATACCATGTATACGAGTACGCCGCAGATGGAAAGAGGTGGCGTGCGAGGCAGCCTTTGTCAACACATTTATTACAGTCTGTGCCTTGTTTTCAGCGTGCCTTTTTCTCAGTCCCGTCCGTGATTTGGCTTCTCCGTGTTGGTGTCGCTGGCATTCAGCTACTCCATAGACTTTGCAACATGAATTTGCCCGTTTTTGGCGTGGTAAACAATAAGCTGCCAGCCCCCGTTGGCAGAGCCCGTCCCGGGAAGCGGTACTTTTGCTTGCGCAAAAAGAGGCAGCCAGCACGAACTAACACGGCCTTTCCGCCCCGGAGCTGCCACTTTCTGCCCCTATGCCCGGCCCTACGTTGGACGCTGTCGTACGCACTCCGTTAACCTCGGAGCAGAAGAGAGATGGGAATGAAAACAAAGGAACGGCAGGGCAGGGATGACGCGGACGAGATGCGATGAGCACAAGATACAGAACAGAAACAGGGGGTGCAGGCTCCTCGCACGTACTTTCGCTCGGTGAGGATGGAGAAAGCCGATTCGCGCACAGCAGAGACACAAAGTAGACATAGCCAACGCTGTAAGTTTATTGGCCAGTTTTCGACGCAACGACAAACCGTTTTCTTCTTTGGGCCTGTGTCCCGGCATAGGCCACACACCGCACCGTCCAGGTGCGGACCCGGAGCACAAACACGATCTGGGATTTGGGGCGTGTCCAGAAATGCAATATGGCCCTTCCTTGTCCCCGGCAAAATATACAACAGTGTCCTTTCTTCGTGGGCCTCGTCCTGCCTCGCACAGGAGGGACAGGGCCGCGGCGGACGGCCGATAGCAGGTTGCGGATATGCAACCACGGAATGTTTTTTTCTTGTTTTTGATTGCCAGACACGGCAGATCCCAGGAAAGACAAAGACTGCCGCCGTCATGTAACCCCAAAGGCGACTGTCGGGGCTGCTGTGCAGGCCTTGTCCTTGCCAGTCGAGGCCATGCCCCTGTGAATGCCCGTGGCACTTTTTTTACCAAAAGTAATACTGGTCGTCCCCGTGCGCGTCCGTCGTAAACTGTCGGTGCCCGTGTTTTCAGCGTTCTGTGCACTCCGTAGGCCTTTGCGTCGTTAGTCCCATCAAAATCGGATCGTAACGCCAAGTGGCCCGCTAGGGCAGCCCGGTCCCATACCAAGCTGAAGACGGGTGCTTTCCTGGGTTGTTCTCCATCGTCGACTTGACAAGGCGCCACAGGGGTGTTTAGTGGTGACCCAGAACATGTCCGCCGAGAAACATCCCTTCTTTGTTCTGTATCTTACTCGTACCCCCCACAAACGCACTGGCCGGGCCTTTTCCCACCCCCAAAATGCCCTTTAATTTATTCTTTGTTGGTGGCCATCCACGCTGCACCCCCCCCTCTCCAACGCTGGCAGAACGGTCTTCCCAGCGCTACGGTGGATGCTCGCTCCAGCTCCAGGGTGTTTGCTGACAGACTTGCACAGACAGACTGCCGTTCACCAGGCTCCGATCTGAAGTCCATCTTGCTCTTCGTTTCTACTCCATAAAAAGCTTAATATAACTGCTGTCCCCCCTCCCATCCCTCTCTTTTGATGCCCTTCCTCGCCGCCACCACGGATGCCTCACTCTCTCCAAGCCAACCCTGCGTATAGAACTCTTTATATCTCTTGTCTTTTTCTTTCGTTTCTCTCGATCCCCAAGATCGATTGCGAGCACTGTCACCCGCACGGACTTGCATTCTCGTCATCTCGCCTCACCATCTCGCCTCACCATCTCGCCTCACCATCTCGCCTCACCATCTCAAGCGCTTCTTCGTCCATCTCCTTTTCTCGCCATGTCCAGCCAACACGCCCGGGCACGGGACTCGATAAAGGGCTCGTGGTCTGAAGCGGAGGACAACCAACTGCGCCGTCTCGTCGACAACGGCTCCAACACCAACTGGTCGTTGATCGCGGAGCACATGAAGGGACGCAGTGCAAAGCAGTGCCGCGAGCGCTGGGTGCAAAATCTCCGGCCAAACCTCAGCCACGAGCCCTTGACGGCCGAGGAGTGCCACTTTATCATGCACCAAGTTCGCGAAATCGGCAAGAAATGGGCTGAGATCTCGCGCCGTATGGAACACAAGGGCATGAGCGTCCGCAGCGACAACGCCGTCAAGAACTGGTACAACGGCACCGTCCACCGCGAGGAGCGCGCCCTCCGCCGCCGCCGTGAACACCCCAATGCACACCATCATCACCAGCAGCGCAGCGGACCACGAGACCGGTCCACGCCGATACCGCTGGGCCTGTTAAGTCAGCGTGAGCTGCCGCTGCCGTCGGCGTCTGGC
Organism: Sporothrix cf. nigrograna; assembly: GCA_019925305.1. Classification (NCBI taxonomy): domain Eukaryota; kingdom Fungi; phylum Ascomycota; class Sordariomycetes; order Ophiostomatales; family Ophiostomataceae; genus Sporothrix; species Sporothrix cf. nigrograna. Next base: position 385,964 of record JADHKR010000013.1, on the reverse strand, counting down.
AGCCCCTCGGTCCCTGTCTCGCCCATGTCCGCCTCGAGTGTCCACAGCGACCATGACTACTACCGGCCTTCCGGCCCGCTGCACCACCAGCAACCCTCTGGCCGGCATCTCCCGGTGCTGCACGGCATCCACGGCATCCCGGCCCCCCACCACTCGCTCGACCACGATGCCGAGGCCTGGCAGTACCCGTTCCCGGCGTTCGCCCACCATCAGCAGCAGCAGCAGCAACACCCGGATCGCCGGATGTCCGTCATGACGACGCTGGGCTCGGAGATGGGCGAGGCCAACGAGCATGGATACGTGCCCTCGCTCGTGTCCGACACGGGCTCGCCCCTGTCCCAGCACGACTCTCCCTCGCATGCTTCTGTGCCGCTGAGCTTCAATGCCCTGCCTCCGCTGCAGCCGACCGACGACCATTCTGCCAAGGCATCTCGTCGCCTCCCATCACTCATGATGCGGTCATTTAGCGACCAGTCCGACGAGACTTCTCTGCAGCCCCTGACCATTGAGCCGCAGTGTCGTCCCAGCGACGTCCATGACCGTGGACAGACTGATTCCTTCTCTCTTGCCTTCCTGAGATAGGCACCACCTACGATTGTCTCCTGATTTGCCTCCGATTATTGTTATCCATTTTATCTGGGTCTTGTTTCTTTTTTTTCTATCACTATACCCGCAACCATATCTCGGAGTTCTCTTGATTACTTTTGGGGGGCGTTGCTTTATTTTTTTTGCAAAAAGACAAGGGTCTGCATATGGCGTAGACGAGACTTTGATTTTCACCTGGAGCTGTTCACTGGGTCTTCTTGGGGTTTACGATTTTTGCCGGAATCAACTTGGAATAATAACGGAGGGGGGTTCTTACTAGAAACAAGACGACATGCCGCGTCACAGACGATTATTCATGTCTAGATTATTCAGTATAATTGATCACACACAACACAGGACTTTCCAATTCTCCTTGATCCTAGTTCACATGCTACATAGTACGGCGTACGAAGTTGGTGCATGTATTGTGTAACTCGCCCGTGAGCCCATGCCCGTCGCTAAAGAACACGAAGCATAGAAGTGTATTGGAAAGGCATATTCTCTGAGCGTCTGATTTTAGCCCGTGATCAGTGACTAATCATCCAAATTGACATCGTTACCTGGACACGTTCCGGCTCCGGTCCTTGTGCACAACTGCGTAGTTGTTTCTTCAGCGTTCCTGCTTTGCGTGTCTCTGTCCATCGGCCCTCTTTTGTCCTTGTTTCGGGCCCGGCCAGCTGAACGCGGATATGGAAAAACACAAAAGTCGATCCTTGCTTTGTTTGTATCGGATCTCTCCGCCATCTACGACGTATGAGCAGTTGACGTTGTGTTGCAATTCCCGGCCTGCAGCCAGTAAAAAAGAAAGAAAGGAGCCGGCGACAAAGGGGCATCCAAGACAACGAACGCCTTGGGCATCAGGCGAGGACCAACAAGAAAAAAAAAAGTAAGACATTCAAAGGGGCCAGCCAAGAAGAGGGTCTGCCCTAGTCAACAGATCCGCCGATGATGACTGAATGATGGCAGCACGCCCTTGTCTGACTGCTGTCCCGCAATCAGGTGATCTTGGCTTTTGACCCTTTTATTTCCTAATTCATTCTTCTGACGTTCATCACGGTGTTCTTTCACACCGGCTCATTGTTTAGAATTGTTCAAAGGGCAGCTCGCCAACGTACTCGTACTCGTACGAAGCACTCGCAAAGACAGTAACCATATTCCATATTCCCCGACGCTCGGAGTTTCTCCGCATTAAGTAAAGCGCGTAATCCGGACGATTTACGAGTACAAGTACGAGGAACATTGATGCGTCAACCCAAGGCACGTCCCGATGGCTAGGGTGCCCGGCTGGTCCATTTGCGACCCTTGTAAGTTCGCTTTCCGATAGACGCATACCCGAAAGGTGCATAACTGCTGGTGAGACAAAAAATACAGTATTACGATGCTGCTAAATCCAGAGAAAACAGCATCGAGCCTCCACCTTGCTACATTTTTGTTTGATATCCATCTTTCACCTTTCCGCAAAAAGGTTTGTTACTTGTAGTCTTTTCCCCCTCGCGTTTTGGCTTTCGCTCGCTACTTTCACCCACAAACAGAACCCTTGTCTCCCCCCTTCTTGTCTGTTTCTTTGATCGTTTTGTCGTCTGTGCACCCTGTCAGCGTTAAAGCACAGCCCCACACTGTTCGCCGACCTCGCGACGGGTACAAAAAGAGAGATAGGCCAGGGGTGACTGCAGGACAAGGGTTTGTTGAAGTCTTCGGCGTGAGGTTATCTGCAGGTTTCCTCACGGCGGTTATGCAACAAACAGTGTTGTCTCTTGGCAGGAGCCGGCTGGCTGACGTCTACTAAACATCTTCCAGAGCTGGCTATCCCACAGAACAATCAATTGCATGCAAGTATTACAGAGCCATGCATGCCGGGCCGCCCGTCTTGCGTATACATATAGATCCTGGGTCTTTGAGGGCGGCTGCATATCGTAAACTTGCCTGCATCTGCCGTGCAGCACAAACAGTAGCATGCGCTGTGAGAAACGAGGCGACACATGGGTGACGATAAAAACAGGTATTGTGGCACGCACTCTCTCCATGTAAGATACACAACAGGTCAAGCATGTGTCTTGGTCTCCCAATACCAAGAGTCATGTCACCCGACTTAACACGGCGGGCAAGCACTCCGTAGTGTACTCGTGTAAAGATACAAAGTACAGATATGTACGGAGTAGGGCGTTGGTGCAGCTAAATAGCGTAGATGTGGTCTGGCCAACGTCCATCAAGTTGCTTTCGTCTTCGTTGAGCTCACCCTCGGCAATGTATGGCAAACGCCACAGATTTCCGTATATGTACATTGGTCATAGGAACCTTGGTCAACGTACTATCCCAATCCCACGGTAACTGGTTGCATGTTGTGCTTGATTGTGTGATGTGATGCGGCCAGGTATTGGGAGTACACGCGACGGTGCAGCCACCGCCGACGGCTTGCCGATGAAAGCACCTTGTGCGATCTCTATATGTATGCTCGGTACTGTACTGTTGTCCCTGAAATTTAGACACGGCGGCTGCGTATTTGGAGTCCCCGATGGAAAACGAGTGTATCGTGTTACGCGTCCGCCCCCAGATCTACTAAACTGACAAAAATGCCCCCGTTTCCCCCATGTAGGACTGCCAACTGGGCTGAAAGGTCATTCTTCACGTCTTGTTCTTTACGAGGAGCTCTTCACGGGGTTGGATGTGGTGGTAGAATGGCCGTGGCGTACAAAAGTCCTTTTTGCGGCACTGGAAGTAAGATATCTTACGAGTATGTGTGGATATGCGACCGCCCTTCCGCAGACCCTCTCTTCTTGCGGGGAGAAACACCGAGCAAAGGCAGCTGATGCAGGGATTGGGATCTTGGAATTCTTGATCATAAGCCGCAAAAATACGTTATGTGAGTGGCTGCCTCTGGTCAAACGGAGGATCAACATGGACAAAGCTGGTGACAACCCAGTAATATGGCTCTGGGGAGAGAAATGTGTACTACGGCACACGCCGTACAAGTACCACAAGCTACGAGTACGAGCATGTGGTCTCAGGCTCACGATACGGCCTTCCGGTGTTGGTCGAGTGATTATTGATTTGCAACCCAAAAATACCATTTTTGCGTACGAGTAGTAGGAATCGGGCAGATCGCCTTGGTGATCGGCAGCCCCCTCTGACGGGGCTTACATTTGTGCACCAAAACCCCACAAACCACCAGTAAGCCGTGTCCGTTAAAACGCCTGCCAGGGTCACTAATTCCCGGCGGTACTTTTGTATGTGTACCAATTTGCCTTCTTTTTCTCTTGCTTCTTTCGGCCAGCGTTCCGAAAAATGAAATGTTTATTGATAGACGCGTGATCTCGAGCGAGACATCTCGAGCTGGAAGAAGGGCGTATACGATAGTACTTTGTAAGAAGAAGAAAAAGAAAGTCTTGAGGCCGGTCTAGAAGCATTTATTTTAGCTTCTCCTCTCGGCGTCTTGCTCACATTCCCTTGTTTGGCTGTCCTGTCCTTCTCTCGACAGGTTGATATGATGGGGTTTTCTCCCACCACTCTATTGTAACGGACTCTTCTGTGTCTTTAATGTAAACACCGGGGTGAGACAGCAAATTTCCAGTAGTATCATAGTACGACGTTATTATTTGCCCACGGCTGTTCTATCGTCTCCGGTAACAACTCAGCCCAGTTGAGAAAATGGACGCTCCCGAGACATGGAAATGACGACACCGCCCCCTTTTTGATCGATTGGCTGTTGGGATCTAGGCGCTGAAAAAATTACAGGATGTTGACTTTAATTAAGACCATCTGCGAGAAGACCATGTCCTTTTCGAGATAGCTGACGTTATGTATGTCGTTTCCCCAAAACACAAGTCTGTTTCGCTCCATACCGACGCGGTGGTTACCAGGTATGATGAAGCCAATATAGCGTTGATCGACTCCATCCTAACAAGTCGATCAGTGCTCTGTCCCGTTGTCTTGGAGAGGTGTGCGGGATATACGAGAGAAGGGTGGTCTATGACTACGTCGTACGGTGCACACCGAAGGTGCACACCGAAAACTATGTAAGAACCATAGAAGATTTATGACAAGCTATGGTGCCGACCCTTTGTGTCCAGAAGCAGAATGTGAGACTTGATAAGAATGGTCTGAGCTAAAGCAGGTAAAGGGGCTCGACGAGAAAACAGTGACGGCATTTACCGCATCCTCCGAAAGACCAATATGAGCCCGAAACGCAATGGCGATGCCGTGTGCACCCCAGCAGCCCAACAATGGCCACCCATCTTGGCGGACAGTGAAAGCTGAGTTGCTGCGAGGTAATTCCTGTGGTCGGTCTAACAGACAGACGTGGTGGTTCTTCATCTGAACCGTTGCCAGCCCTTTGCGCCCCGAATACCAACTGTGTTCTCCTTGCAGTGCTCTGGTTTCAGCTGGACGGGTTGGCTCCCAACCTTGATTTTAGACGAGAGCTGGTAAGACACCGGTTTCAATTTGAAAGGCTGGCACTGGATAGACGAGAATGGAATGATTCGGCGCGATGCAGGGCCTGGCAGCCTTACAGTATGAGTGTTGCTTTTGCGATGGCTGTAACTAGTCGTTTACCAGAAATCGTATCGCATCCCAGAATCATCGCGAGAAAGATTTACCGGTGATTGTCATGCGAGAACCTGCGCAGACGCCACATTTTGACCGCATGCTTTCCCATGAGAACTTGCTCTTACGGGCACCTCGTAGCTTATTGAGTATACAGGAGTTGTCGTAGTGCATCATGGGCTGCTGAGTGACTGCAGCGATGCGCTTATGGGGACTCGCTGGTACTGCTGAATCCGCCCTGCACAGAGGTACCCGCTTGAGCATCCTTGACATTCTCGTCGGACGCCGGCGCCATTTGGGTTCCCTCCATGTCAAGCTCATGGCCCGTGTTTGTGGCTCCCAGTTCTTGCACCGGCGGAGTTTCGTATTGTCCGGCAAAACTGATGTTTTGGACGTTATTTCCAACATCGGTTGATGCACGCTTTGCTTTATTAGCCTCGTACATTGCCAGATCGTCATCGGAGCTCGAAGACGATGAGCTAAAGACAGCCTCGCTGCTCCATCGTAAAGTTTGCCTGTTTCTTTCATTAAGCCGGGAAGTGTGAGGTCGCTGTCTTGACGCAGACGGGCTTTTGGTCTCTCTCTTGTCGTTCTTGTTTATCGTGTTTTTCCTCCGTGTTTTGTCGTCAGTCGGTGCGCACCGTGACGATAGCGCTTGGTGATTTTTTGGCTTTTCAGAAGTTGACTCTTTGAGCTGATTTATTGTTCTCTCCTGCCACCGGCATATCTCCGCTTGCACTTCTGCCTTACTTCCAAATCCCTGCTTGAACTGGCACTCCTCCCGAGGCTTGAATGTCGGCTGTTTTGATTTGGGTATATCGAACAGCATCCTATCACTGAGAATCTTATCATTTAGAAAATCAGTGATGAGAGCTGGCCGTGATCTACCCCTTGCTGTGAAAAGAATGAACGTCAGTTAACAGATCCGCTTCGCAGAAAACTATTCCAGGAACATTACCAGGGGATTTGTCTTCGCCTGTCGTGGTCGTCTCCAGTGAACGACGAGACGCTTCAACAAGCCTCTGAACACGGTCGCGAAGCGATCCCGGACCTGCGTGTGCTGTTTTGTATTTAATGTCTGCCGGGGCTTTGTTTTGTGGATGTCCTGCAATACCGGCTACCACGTCTCTCAGGACCTGAACTTCCGTTTCTAATTGCAATTCGCGGTGTGCCCATTCTTTGCTAAGCTCGCTGAATTGTTCGAGATCCCGTTCGTGAGACGCTTTTTCTTCAGCGGCCCGCACTTTTTCGCGATCGTAGGCATCCTGGATGTCACCTATGCCCTCAATCAGTCGCATGATATGACTGCGGTAGCGGCCGGGTATAGGGTGCTCCGGCCCCGTGGTGAGCGGAGCCGGGGGGTCTGGCGCGGGCCAGCGCTTTGATGAAGCTTTCGGGACTGTGTGATGTGGGTTGCGTGCTGTTGTCCCGGGCCTTGGAACGGTTTCCCCTGATACAATGGCGATCTGTAAAGATTCTACCACCTGCCTGAAAGACGGCCGATGCCACTGAAAGTTGGACTCGTTGACGGAGAAGCCACCCACAGACGGGCCATCCTTGTCCCATTGCTTCCAGTCGTGCGGTTTGGATATACTCTTTGAGTGCTGCCCCCCAGGGTCCGGATCTCCGGCTATATTTGCGGTGGAAGCGTTGAACGAGCTGGCTGCGGAAAATGGGGGAGACAAAGCTGACGCGTTGGATTGCAAGTCGGCTTCCACCCCTAGGATCCCATCGTTGCTCTGACCACCTGCTGCTCTGGTGCCCGGTTTGGGCCCTGCTCGCCTTCTAATGCCAAAGTCCATCAACTGCATCGGGAAAGACGACTCACTTGGACTGGATAGAGTAGGGGTCTCTGGTCGACTGTCCGGATTTCCCTTCTTGCCGGAGCTGCCGCCACCACTGCGCAGGCTGAGAAGACTAGAGACCTTGAACAAACCACGAGATCTCGCGGAGCGCTGGGTGCCCGTCGTTGTTGTTTCCGAAGGCCCCATGGACGAAGGATTTTCCAAAGGCGACAGGCCATAAAGTGTCAAGTCTGGCAGCGGCGTTGGAGAGCGGAATGCTCCTCTGTCCGGGTCGCCTCGGCTTCTGATATGACTCCCTGCCGGCATGCCTTGTACGGCTGCATTCTGAGCGCCTCTGCTGTATGGCCGTGGTGGAGGCTGCAGCCAGGGAGAGTCTGGCGGCCGTAAGACGGGAGACGGCAGAGGTGCCATACCCTCTTGACGGCTGCCGAACGGATGTAGCCTTTGGTTTTCCGATATTCTCCCAGAGAACGACGTCCGTTCTTCCCGTGGCTCGTGTGGAGGAGACCCCGGAGAGTCTTGAACGAAGCCTCCGCAAGAGGCTGGGCGAACACCATTGACGCCAGTGTCGTGCCTGTTGTAGGGCATCGTGTTGTTGTTGGGGGGGCTCTTCGACACGATGTAGCAAGGGCGCTTGCGAACGAGTGACGCGTCGTGCTTGCAAGAATATGTGGGAGCATAATGAGCTGTGTGCACGGTAGGGGAAGAAAAAAACAAAAAGAAAAACACAACATTGTCTGCTGGCACAACCATAAAAGGAAGGTACGATTGCGACTGCCGGTCGCTCTTTCCCATGGAGTGGTGAACAAGATTAAGGCCAAGAGGGACAATATCACCACGACTCGATGGCGAGCCTGGCCAGCCTGTCATACATGTAAGTTGCTTCGTAAAATGATCCTCAAAGAAAATTACTTTGCTAAACTGAGTTCTCGGTGTTAGACCCTTTGGACCTCAACAGAAAAATAAACGCCCTACCCATTCTCATCGCCCCCGAAAAGAGCCAAAGCCGGAAAGCAAAACAGGTCTGGTCCAATCGTCGGAACTAATGAAAAAGGTCCTCTGCACGCTGCCTCCGTGGCTGGATCCGACTTGCAAGGCTGTTGTCTGAAACGCCCTTGCCGCCCTTGCGCCCTTGGCCGTTGCTCGTCCCGCCGGTGCCGCTTAGTTTGTCCAGGAACAGCTCCCGCGCCGACGCTGCCCCCTTGATGCTGATGCCCTGGCCGCTGTTTCCGCCGGCGAGGCCGCGGATGCTAAATGCCGAGTCGGAAGGCCGAGTGATGCGATCTGTAAAGAAGTGCTGCGTTAACAATGCTGAAGCAAGTAGACCTTTCTGTGAGCCGCCGTGTGGTGCATTCTTCCACCTGAAAAACAGCCTGCTCCCCGGCAGATACTGCTGCCATTGGTTGTGATCGCTGTGCAACCGCTGTGACCATTCCCAGCAACTTGCTTGGCGTAGTCTTTTCTTCCTTCGCCGTCATCATTGTTGTGCGCGGCATTTTATTAATAAACCGACATACCACTGAGTTTTGATGTTACCGTATTTGTGGCATCGAACAGATCCATCTGCGCAGTGCCCTTGGCGTCGGTTGGGAAAAGCTCCCGAGAGCCATTGTCTCTCGCTGTGGAGAGGCGGTCTTTGATGGCCCGGGCCTTGTCACGGTTACGTGAAGCCGCAGCCGATGCTGCTTCAGCCCGTTCGTCTGCCAACCGGCCATCGTAGTCGTTGTCGCCGGCTTCGTCGTAGAAGAAATTGCCGTCATCGCGACGAGGTGAAGCCGAACGGTGATGCAACCGCCCAGTATCGCGGTCCCGTTTCCGATCGCGGGCATTGGACGGGGATCTTGAGGTGGAATGTCCAGAGCCGCCCATCTTGTCGGGGAAGAGCTCTTTGCTCTTAGCACTGCTGCGGGTGGGGAAAAGCTCCTTGTCCCGGTTTTTGATACGCCGATCGTGAGACCGAGACCGAGACCGAGAACGCGACCGCGACCGCGACCTCGACCAGGGCCTCCTCCGCGGCGAGGACCGTGATCTTGAGCGCCTTGAGTAGGACCGCTGCGCCAGAGCGGCATCATCGTCGTCGTATAAGTTGACGTCGAATGAATTGTTGCGGATGTCTCTTTCGCGGCTGTCACGGTCATCGCGGTAGGAGCGGTAACGAGTAGAGCGATTGTCGCGGCGTCCGTCCCGCCGCCGGCTTTGGTAGTTCCGTTTGCGCTCTTCTGGATCATACTCGGGATGGAGGAGATAAAAGCGGCTGCGCTCGGCTGCTCCTGCCTGCTTCTTGTCAGAGGCGACGGCAAAGCGGATTGATAGCCCTGCAGAGACCTCATCGGGCTTGGCCGAATAGGTTTTGGCGGGCAACATCTGGCCCAACTGCAGCTGGCTAACATCATCGATCGGGACGGTGGACAGAGCGGATAGCGCCGAAGCTGCAGCGTCCTCAGAGGCAAAGACAAGGTTGGCAGATGTGTCGTCAATCCACTCGATGCGCTCAAAGGGGCCAGCTCTACCGCTTTCGCCACTAAAGTGCTCCGAGACGTACGCCTTGATGTCATCGGGGTTCAATGCGTCAAGACCCCGGATGTGGACTTTTGTTGGGATGACGGTCGTTGCCTCATCCCGGGCCTCGCCATCCTCGACAACCTCACCCATCTCCTGGCTGTCGTCTTTGTAGATTGCAAGGATGTCCTCTGGCTCCGGCACATCTCGGGGAGCTTCATTCTGGTACTGAGCAGCCGCATCTTCCATCTCGATATCGAAATCGAGATCCATCTTGGAGACGGCGCGTGGTCGGCAACCGCGACGGCGCAAGGGCGTGGATCAGACTGGAAGTAAAAGAGCTGTATGAAAAGAGCTGAGTGTCCGTTGAAAAGAGGTAGAGAGGGCAGTCACTGGACAGTCGCGCAGACTCGGAGGGAGGCGAAGCGTTTGTTGCGACAGCGACGCAGTCGCGATGTAGTCGAAGAATGGGAGGACAGGAAATGAAGTGCCGGGGACGGTTCGTTTATGTTCGCATCGGCCGGCATGCTCCCGTACAGTACGTCGCAGGTGAGACAGCCGTGTCACTGAAAGGCTCGAGGCAACAAACGAGGCTGTGGAGCGTGGGGCAGGCGTTGTTGAAGCTGAGTTCTGCTTGGACAGCTTCAATATCGGCTTTTTTCTTCCTGTGGTCGTTCCATGCACGTGATTGGATGGTCGAGCTCAGTAAAAGTGGAACTGCGAACAAGCTACAAATGGGTCCTCTTTTGTTGCATCACCAATGAGGTTCGGATTCTTGGCCTGTTCAAATGCAGAAAATGACCACCAGACGAACTCGACGACAAAACACTATTGGGCGTAGGCCTTCTGTGTTTCGCGAGAATGTCGTCACAGTCCTCCTGACGAAGCCTCGGCAATGAACTCTGGGCAGGGAAGAATTGAGGAGGCAAATCGTCCAGCAAGGTCGCTCTACGAAGCAGCTGGTTTGCACTGACTGCCGCTGCAAGAAGGCCATGTACCGTCCCGTCCGGACTGCGTGGATGCTGCGCGACGGACGACGACGACTGCACACCAAGCAGCCGGTTGCTGCGAGTCAGTCTGGAAGATTACCGCCAGGTTTGCCTGGTAGACCGTGGCGGTAGCAGTAGGGTGAGTGGCCAAACCAGCGAGACGTCCGGCTCGGCAAAAGAAGCGCCGACGTTGTCCATCTCAGTTGTTTTGACGATGCCGGCGACGCGCCGCCGTTTGAATAACACGACCATGCGGCTATGTAGGCCGCGGCAGCATCATTGTGGTACCGGCTTGACAGACTGGTTTTCCTCAAGTAGGTCAACAGATCTGCAGAATCTGTCCTGGACGTGCCAGCACGGAGTATTCCGTGGCAAGTGTGCAGGCATCTGGAGAGTCGATAATATGGTGTGGTTTTTTGTCGTCGGCCATTGCCCTGCAGAAGCGTCTCTGAACTGCAAAGCCAGGTTCGAGTAATTTGTGATATTTTCTGTTAAAAAGAGGTTGCAGATGACTTCAATTTACTACCCGTCTTGCAAAGAAATGATGGGAAGTCTTTAATAAGCACAGATAAAGCTGATTTCTTAAACTTTCAGATTGCCACCCGGAAATTGACGACTGGGTATCCGTGGTAAGGTTATGGTCAATGCAGAAACACAAGATTCATGTTCTCTGATGGCACATAATTATTGTTTGTGCCGGGTTGCACCTGAGAGATGGGAATATCGCCGCGAGGCCCGGCTTCTCGGCCGATCAGCGAAACCCTGACTGCACTATTTTGTGATGCATTCCCGAAGCTTCCAAGCTGGCTGTAGAAGACAAAATGCGTTTTGTTCTGTTGGTGGCTGTCTCCCAAGAGCCGGCAAGGTAACCTCGAGGGTTTCAGGAAAAATATCCTACACCTAAACATAAAAACAGTTTACATCGAATCGCAACTTCTTTGCGTGCAAATGTTTCACATACTACGGCTCGAGAACAGTTTTCATGGCAGGCAAAAAACAAGAAAAAATTGCTCTGCTTTTTCTCTACACTCCCGTGATCCATACGGCGAGGAAGCGGTGACGAACAAGAAAAAAACTTAATGATTAAAACACCAGCAAAGATACAAACAGATAGAAAATGCCGTCCGGTAGCCACCGGCCTGTTGATGATGCACCCACCCACACCCCGTTTTTCTTTTTCTTCTTTTGCCATACTGCTTAACGAAAATCTCCATGCTACTCAGTGACTGGAGAGGGCCGTTGGCAGTGCCTGCATTTGCTTGCCATCCCACTGTGCCGGGCGCAGCGGGCTGCGACGGGGTGCGTCTTTGGGGTCGACACGATACTTGAGCTTCACGCCCATGGCCGCCAACTCCACATCAAGGAACTTGAGCGCACCAGGAACAACCACCTGCGTCGTGTCCGTGCCACCCACCCACTGCACGCCGTGGCCGTCTTCCCAGATCTCTTCGCGAGCCAGCCGGTCGATCAACTCCAGCGTCTCCATGGCCGGCTTGTTATCAGCGCCGCTCTTGCGCGCCATCTCGGCCAGCTCCTCGATTTCATCCACGCGCGACGCGCAACGACGGCAGCGCACCGTGTTGATAGCCTTCCGCTTGCCGACAAATGGCGAAACCGTCGGCTGCACGGACAAGAAAGAGCCACAGGTACGACAGATCCATGTACGCGAGTAGTCGGAGCAGTTGAGCAGACGGTCTTGCAGTAAGAATGCCGTGCCGTGAGCTAGCAACGCGTCACGCTCCATTTCACCGACACGGATGCCGCCACCGCGTTTGCGGCCTTTGATCGGTTGGCCCGTTGTCGGCACAACAGGGCCAGTCGTGCGCACTTGGTACTTGTCGTTAACCATATGACGCAGACGCTGGTAATAAACGACGCCAACATAAATGTCAGCGGCCAACTCCTCGCCCGTGATTCCCGAGTACATGGGCTCGTTGCCGTGGTAGTTGAAGCCCGCCTTCATCAACTGATGACCAAAGTAGTCTCCAGCCGTATTCTCCTCGTCAAACTGGAAGGGTGTCGAATCTTGCGCCAGGCCGTGTAAAGCGCCCGCCTTGCCGGCCAGGGATTCAACAAACATGCCAATCGTCATACGCGACGGGAAAGCGTGTGGGTTGATGATAACGTCTGGTTGAATACCAGACTCGGAAAACGGCATGTCGATTGACGGCCACTTTTGCGACAGCACACCTTTTTGCCCGTGACGCGACGAGAATTTATCGCCAATAACAGGGACACGGGGCACACGGAGCTTGATCGAGATCGTTTGGTTTGGCTCGTTGCCGTTCTCGTTGCCAATAATCCGCACCTCCTCGACATATGCCTCCTCGCTGTCCTTGTACTTTTCGTAATGGGTCTGGCCATCACGGTTGATAAGAGCACCGGTGTAGTCGGCAGACACAGTGTGCCAAGCGCACAACGGGTCACCCTCCTTCACCTTTAGACCGACGTATGGTAGGCCGTCATCGTCGAGCATTCCGCGCGACTGTCCGCTGACAAAGGAGTCCGGGGCAAAGCCAAACATCTTGGTCACATGCTTGGAGGTACGGGTGCGGCTGTCCTCCTTGAGTGTGATCTTCTTAGTCTTGTAGATGGAGCCGTAACCGAAGCCGCGCTCAAGCGCGGATTTGTTGATAATCATGGCGTCGTCCATGTCGTAGCCCGTATACGAAATAACCGCAACGACCGCATTGCAGCCGTTGGGGAAGTTGTCAAAGCCGTAAGCGTTGTGAAGCGGCGAGCGCACGACTGGCGTCTGGCCCGTTTGAATCCGGTAGGTTTTGTTGTCTGTGCGGTAACGGAGGGCCGTGCCCGGGGTTCCCATCGTCTGCTTGCCCATCTGACACTGGTACATATTTCTGGGCGACTGGTTGAAATCAGAAAACGGCGTCATGTTGGCCAGAATGGAGAGTATGTTGGTTGGGCTGAACTCGACGTGGGTGGACGACCCGGAAATAATCTCGGATTCTGTGACGGCAATGGACATATAGGCCTGCTCGTGCGGGCCAACGAAATCTTCTCGGTCAAGGGGAAGATACTTGACTGGACGAACCATGCGCGATGGCGTCGACGACATATACACGCCTGGATATGAGCCGCCATTGGACTGCGGCACGTAACCGATCTCGAGCTCGACGGGCACGTTGTGCGAGCCCTCGACCTTCCAGTGGCGGAATGTATCAGCGAGCCGCTTTGCCTCCTTTGGAGAACACCATCCGATAACCTTGCCGTCCAGCATGATAACGACGCTCTCGTCAGTTGCAGCCGAAGACGTCTCGGACACGCCCAGCTCCAATGCAAGGCGTGCAACGGCCGAAGCATCGACTTCTTTTGTCATGATCTTGCACTTGTGTGCCAAGTGATTCAAAAGACCACAAGGAGAACCATCCGGCGTGTGCACCGGGCAGAGGAAACCCCAGGATTCAGGCAGCAATTTGCGCACAGTGGTTGTCTTCAGCTGCGCAAAGAAACTACCACGATGGACCATGCGGAAGTGGCTGATGAAACGGAGAAAGTTGAGCTTTTCAGCGATAACGGTGAATCCAGACACTTGTTGAAGATCGAGGCCCGAAGGGCTTTGGAGGTTGCCAGTGGACAAAAAGTACTCGAGTGAGTTACCCAAGTTCTCGTTTGCACGGCGGAAGATGTTGGCTGGGAAGTCCCTGGCAAACCCCTCAGATAAGAGGTTGTTTCCCGGCGTCCGTCTCCAGTAAAACCGCAGAACTTCGCGGAGATTGACCGACAGAAACTCATCCAGCTTCTCCTTCAAGATCTGGCTGTAGAGGAAGCTGCCCAAGAGAATCTCCTGGTTCTGGACAGCGTCTGGATTGTCGACCGCACAGTCGCCAGAAACAAGGGCATACAGCTTCCGCACCATGAAGATGAGGAGGCGGAATTTGTCGACATCCTGGCTTTCGGTAACGTTGACGTTGCCAAGATGCACAAGGACGATTTTGCGGAGGAACTCGGTGCCGACATCGTAGTTGGACATTGTGCTTGGTACGCCCAGAACAATACGGAATTTCTCGCCGAGGTAGGCTCGTGTGGCTGATTTCGTGTAAAGGTTGTAGAACTCGTAAGTGCGTAGGAGAAGCTCAACGCGGTCGGTCAAAAATGTGTTTTCGAGCCCCTTTGAGCCGACAGAGCCGACAATAGCCTCAAAAATCTCGCGGTCGTTTGTCTCGACCAACGCCTTGAGGATCATCATAACAGGCACAAGGTACTCGTTCTTGCGCCACGAGAAGCGAAACGTTATGTTGCCGTCTTTAAGGTAGTGGAGGACGTTGGTCTGCGATGTTTCGTCGGGGCGTACAGAGCGCATGATGATACCAAAAGGGGTGTAAGAGGCACCGCGGTTTTGGAAGCTGGGACGGTTGATGGCGTGAGGAAAGTTACGGCGGTTCACCTGTAACAGACGAATGATCTTCTCCAGGCCGTTGACAATAAAGTAGCCACCAAGTTCCTCGGACTCCTCCTTATGGTCAACCAACGCCGCTGGCGACATGCCTTGCAGGTGACAAAGATTGGACTTGACCATGATGGGGACCTGGCCAAACTCGCGCACAATCTCTTGCGGCTCGCTGTTGTTGATGCGGTACTCGAGGGTGGCCGTCAGCTTGCCGCGGTAGGAGGCATGGCGTTCTCTGCATTCGGCCGGGAAGATCTCGCGGACTTTGGCGAACTTGTTGCTTGACGGGACGTAACACCGCTGGAGGGACACATCCTTGTAACGAATAGAGATGCGGTTGCGCTCCTCGGGGAGCATCGAGTCGTCGCCATCCAAGAAAACTTTGGTGCCAATGTCGGCAATACCGTGGGCAATCAAGCCGCGCTTGGGCCGGCCGTTCTGACCATCATCCTCTGGGAAGATAGCATTGAAAGATTCGATGTGCGGATCGACAGCCAGCTGGAGCATCGGGTAAGCAGTTCGGTCAGTTGGCGGGTTCTGGAAGAGGCGCTCCCGACGAAGAGTGTTGTATTCTCCGTCCCATTCTGTTTTTGTTGCTTGTTTCCGCCTTGAAGCCATGGTGTGCGGTGTGGAGGGAAGAGAGTCTCCGACCAAGCGCCCGGGTTGTCGTGGCCGTTCTAGTGTTGAGGTGTATTGCAGAGAGCGAATATATAGAGAGTGTAAAATTTGAAAGTTCTGGTTGAGTGTGTCGCGGGAGACTGCCGACAAAGGGAGGCGGCCCGGGCGTGGTTTTTTGGAAGGTGAGAAGACGAAGCTTTTCCTACTCCAATGGGTTTTCTCGTCGTTCCAGCTTTTTTTTCTTATCAAACATCTTTTTAGCGGGTCTATGGTACGGTAACCAATCAATTGTAATAGATAACAAATTACACGTGACTACTGTGGAGATTGGTGTAGATCTCGATTACTAAGGAAGGAGACAGACGCTTCAATAAATTTTTTGTTTCCCTGCATTCCTTCACCGTATCTCTTGATCCATTTATGGGGATTGATATCATACATTTTATCCGTGCTTGTTTTTTTCTGGAAAAAATGGCTTACCCATCTTTGCTTTTACACCAAATGATAGAACTGTGGTCCTCGTTCTGTTGACTTGGTTCTTCTCAACTACGTTTTTATTTATTTTGATCACTGAGCTGCTCCGACCTGACTTCATACGTGGCCGCTGGCTCCCTAAAAACAGTGCGTCGGCAGTGAATTAGCCTGTCATGTTCACCTCCAAAGGGTCCGCGATGGGCCTTGTCATGGGCCATCCAAAGGGTCTCTTGAACAAACGGTCTCAGGCGGACAATCAATAGATTACGCCCTTTGGTCGGACTGTGAGCCGCAGTATATTGCCACGGCGACGTCTCCTGCGTCCGGCAGCGGCCCATGTATTGTTGTCAGTCCTTGACGCGTACTCATGTCGTGTCGGCGAGGGAATGTGCAAAAACGTAATCAAAACATTGAATAAGGCCGCCATCAAGGACTTACTGTACACGCGTCCAATCTACACTACGACTATGCCTGTACAAATGAAGATGCGCTGACTCTTACTGAATCACGTTGGGCTGCAATGCATGTCTCTAAAGGGCGTTGCCACTTAATAGATGACCACACCCTTGGGGCAAAATATGGAGAAGTGCATGCAATAACATGACGGCTGGCCAGCCTTGTCTGTGATTGAAGTCAGCCCATGTCCCGTGTGCTTGCTTCACCTGGTTTTCTGTAATATGTAGTTTCTTGATGATCAAATCGAGAAGCTTGCCGTGACGTCTTGTAACCAGCCAGCCATAGAAAAAAAACCTTTCTAGCATCTTATGCGAGAATGAGAGCCTCGGTAGGCTGTTTAGAGTATTGGTTGCCACGATAAAACCCGAGTTGGCCGTTCTATTCCCCTATTGAGCCTCAACTTGTTTGATGAGGTCAGGTGAATTAGCAGACAGCAGACAGCAGCGAGCTCTGTTCCGGACTAACAAGATTGTGGCATCGCCAGATAAAAGTGCCGACCTGGAGAAAACATGTTGGGTCTTGGTCTTGCAGAAGCGCCAGGGTCATTTTTAAGAATGGGGCTTGGAAATAACAAATAAAAATGCCGTTTATATGTACTTTTGTCCCCCCTCTGCATAGTTGCGTGATTCAACTCGTGTTCTTCTACACCGGTAAATGGATCCAGACAACCCGTTGCAACCCGTGATATGCATAATAACGCCAGGAATTGGCGGACGTTTTGTACTCACACTTGAGTTCCAGCCTTGCCTAACCCCCCAAAATAAGTTACAGTACGTACCTTTCCCCCAGAAACAGTATCATGTTACGAGTACTCGTGCTCCTTACAGGGAAACAAAACAGGGCCAACCATTGCCATCGGCCAACCCCCTCATCCCCAGTTCTGCGCTTTCCCTTTTTTGTCTTTTTTGCTGGCACATTTCCCCTATGCTTTCAGTCCTCCCGAGAGAAATACACGAGTATGTACGGAGTACTGATATGCGTACGATGCCCGTAGATTTTTCTGGCCCACAGCCTGAGCAGATGGGCAAGCTAGCGGCTGCCATTGCCTGTCCACCATTTCATTTTTGTCACAGGATTTTCATGCACCGGTAGCTCACCTCGGCATCCAGGCATCGTAGAGCGGCGTCTCTTTCGAGCTCACTCCTGTTAGGAGTCCTTTTTACTGTCATCTATTTGCCTCTCTCTGTTTTCGTTGCCTTTTCTTCTCTTCCCCCGTATTTTCGCGCTCGCTTTTCCATCTTCATCTTGACCGTTGCCGTGGCGTTTCCTTCATTCCGCAACAAGCGCTTGCAGACATTATCTCTCTCAGCCCCTGTCAATATCGTTCAGAACGCTCTACGATGTACTTGCATTACTTCGTATGAGACCGCCCACGATAGGTATTACAAGACCGATCTTGATGATCTGAAAGACGGGAGGAAACAGACTATGGCTTGCTTTAGACCTTGTCCTCAATCCCGGCGCGAACGCAACCCAGTCATCCAGTTTCCGCGCGGGTGCTGTCACAGCTGCCCCGGTCGTTTCTCGTGCAGGGGTGGATACCTCCCATATCACCGACAATCATTTCGCCTTTGGGCAGCTCACCTTGCCTTCTGCCACGGTATCCCTCCAGGTAGGTCTTGCAGGCTCTACGATAGCCGCTCGAAACCTGGCGGCTTTCAATGGCCATCACGGACGATATATGTACATGTTGGCCAGGAGATTTCAAGAATAAACTAACACAAGACCGAAAAGAAAGGCAGGTGAAAGTGTCTCTCAGAAGCACACACGAGGCCGCAAATTTTTGTTCATGTATATAAATATCTTATCTTACATAGGCGCCCCAAGCTCACACTGGCAACAGCCACTGACTGCCTGCAGCGCACTAACATTTAAAAGTAAACACCTCAGTTGCCGCCATCAGGCACCCCAGGCTACCCACTTTTCCTTCTCAGCCTGCCTAATACATTGTAAGTACAAGTACGAGTACGCAGTAATATCAGGAGTGCTCCGTATATTCATCTGCAAAGCTCGCGCACAAGTGGTACAGAAGCGCCAAGTGGGGACGCATAAGTCTCGCTCGCTCCTTCCTCGATTACCTTCATCACCTCGCCAGCGTCGACTTCCATTCAAATCTCGCTCCTGCAGCCGACGCCGCACTGATCACAAACGCGACTTCGACATTGACCCAGGATCGTTCCTGCCTCTTTTGTTCACCTTCGCATCCACCCCTACCTCCACCTCTGCGCCTGTCCCACGATAAAACCTCTGCCTCGCTTCCCTCCCGTCACGCGCGACTTAATACCCCCTCCTTCCCCCGACGACAGCCGCCCGCATCTCAAGACCAAAACGCAAACGGGCGCCTGCCCAAAACGAAACCAGCAACCAACCGAGCCGTCCTTGCCTTCCCTGTTCGCAAGTTCCTGCTCGCTCTTGCCTTTTCCTGTCAAGTCCGCAAACAACTTCGTTTGGCCCTTTCAACTCTCTCGAATACTTAAACTACGCTCTGCGCCGTCTTTGCTCGCCCCGTCATCTTTGCCCTTGTTTCCTCAGAGCTTTTCTTTTGTGTCTATTGTTTCTCTTTTGTTTCTTACAGGATACCCAACCTCCCTGCGTGAGTTATTCGGCCTTTGCTCCAACACCACGTCCCGTCGACACTTCCCCAGCCGTTCAGCTCGGTCGCCCGTCGTCTCTGCCGGCTCACGCTTGGCTTCTACCTTCTCTAACAGCCCCCCGGCCGCCCCAGCCGCGAGCAGCCGCTGCCCACACCATTCGAAGCCATGACAGCAATCATAAGGAAGGTGTACGAGTGGTGGTTAAGGATGTTCTGGTATGTGGTTTCTCTCCTCACCTATCTTGCGTGGTCCGTGAGGCACTCCAGTTGCTCAGGAGCTGCTCGTTGTTTTGGCCATCGGCCAAGTGAACCATGCGCCGGCTAACCACAGCATCCTTGGCCAGGGCTACGGAGATGGACGTGACTATGCTTGGTCTCCAGAATGCAGGCAAGACGTGCTTGCTGAATGTATTATCTGTATGTTTACTCTGTTCTCCGTGACTCTTGCCTCCAGCCCTGAACCTAGCTCAGTCTTTGTTCCCCCTCTGAGTCCCCCATTCTTCTACCCCACTACACGCCCTAATGGCGATCTAGACTTTGCTAACGCAGGCCTTACCAAATAGGGTGGTGATTTCACCTACGAGTAAGTTCTGTGAACCATCATCCGGTCAAGTCAGTGGCTCTGGGGGGCTAATCGCGATTTTTCATAGCACGATTCCCACGATCGGTTTCAATATGAAGCGGGTGCAGAAGAACAATGTCTCCATAAAGTGCTGGGACATTGGTGGCCAGCCCCGGTTCCGGCCAATGTGGGAACGGTACTGCCGTGGCGTGAACGCCATCCTTTTCGTCGTTGATATTGCAGATATCGAAAAACTGCAAGCGGCGCGGGAAGAGCTGCATTCCATCATGGAGCAGGAGTCGCTCGAGGGCATTCCACTCCTTGTTCTGGGCAATAAGTCAGATCTGCAGGTGAAAGTGTCAGTCGATGAACTCATCGACGCACTGGATTTGAAAGCTATCGACCACCGCGAGGTCTCATGCTATGGAATCAGTGCTAAAGAGGAGACAAACCTTGAGGCTGTGCTGTCATGGCTAGTCAAACGGGCAAACGAGCTCCAAAACAATTAAGTACCTCAACGCAAAGAGGTCATCTTGTTGTGGTTGGCTGTGGGCAAGGAGGCGCGTGTGTTTTCCTTTTAGCTTTTATTCCTGCCTGTCTGCTCTTTTGCCGTCTTTCTTTTGGTGTGTTACGATTTTAGTTACGTCAATCTATTCCCTTGGTAATTGACTGTGTAATTGTAATTCCATTTCAACGGTCTACATGCCATTTTCTTCGGCGTTTATTGTATATATCAAGTGTTTTAATGTTCAAGCGTCCGTAAGCTGCTTGAAAATGACAACCGTCTTCGTCGTCCCACCTGACTCTGGGGGGTTTTCTAGTCAATGTCTCTTTCGCAAACTCTACTTGTGTCTCCCAGGCTGTTTTATATCTCGCCTCTTCCGGCAACTCGACGATACTAGGAAGGTCCTTGGAAGAAGATTCTGTCTGGCCTGCAGCAGCGATATCGTAGAAAGTATAATAATAAGCTTCCGCAACAACCTCTCGCCAAAACAGACTCTTCAGGTGCGATTCAAGGGCACCACGACCGACTCTCACGATATCCATTATAAAAACAGAGGACAATATTCGTAATCCTCGGTTTCTGGTAGTGCCTCTCATATGTGCGCAGCGCACAGGAGTGTGGAGAGCATGGCACCGCTGGCTTTTGTTTTGGTCAAATCCTTTTCAAAGAATTGGCCAGAATAAGACCAAATATGTCGCCACCTCACATATTGTGCCAACACATATCGTCCAAGTAGATTACCGTGCAATTCAGTGAGCGAAGAGATTTCGAAAGGCTTTATTCACATCCGTATTATCGATACACATTCATATCATACTTCCATATTCATCAACCATTTTCACTCATACTCGTAGAGAACAGAGTGTCTACCTGCGGTATTGCAAGTGCATTATTTCATTAAAAAGCCCGTGTTTAGCATTTATGACAGCGGCCATCCATAAGCACATGTAAAGAGCAGACGTGAAAATGAGCACGAGAGCGTTGTGATGCTTCTCCAGGCGCATTCATGCTCGTTTACATATGCGGATTAGTACATTCCAGCAATACGGAGTAGCCACTTGTTGACCAGCGGTGGGGTCAGCTGTGGTGGTCTGTCACACCTTGCGAAAAACGGCTAACAATCAGCCGGTTCCATACTCCGTAGAGCTTTCCATTTCGCCCCTTATATTAATGTCAAATGCTATTTATCATGGACCTCGCTCCATTCTTGCCTCCTCGTGCGCGCCATCGTACAGCTCACCAGCACTACGACTGCCTTTCCGGCGCCATCCACCAACCGATATCCAGTGGCACACGGCTCACAGTTGCTGACACGACGTACCTGGCGATCTCTCTCTAGACACGATAATCGTATGGTCTAACATTCCTTCATCCCCGGCACAAGCCACGGCTTGACCAGACATCGGCCCCTTTCGGTGCCTGTCAATCTTCGTGTACAACGGACTTCAAGGTTCCTCGACTGTCATCCTGCCTACACTGCGTCTCTTTCACAACCGGCATTGGCAACCATGGCATCCGAAGCTTCCGGGCTGCTCGATGCATGGCCTGTACAGCTCATGGGCTCGATCTTCTTCCCACAAAGCCCGTACCTTGTTGTGCGCATCATAGCCGGCGTTTTTGTATGTCTTTATATCTCGTCTCTCCTCGGACACTGGTGGGCTGGCAAAGCACGTTGCCTGCTAACCTTGTGCTTTTCTCGAACAGGCCGTCCTCGGAATAGCGTTCGTCTTCCCCATCGTCTGCCTCATCGTCTTCGACGTTGGTCTTTGGATCTGGCGTCTATACTCTGTCAATCGCAATGCCTATATTCGACAACAGCAGCAAGAACAGCTGCGGCAACGAATAAATCGAGAGCAGCGCCGACAGTTGCGTGAACAGTTGCAAAAATTGAGTAAAGAAATGGACAAGGGAACCGCCGCAGCTACAAGCCCATAACTCGCCGTACCGACCGCATATTCCAGGACATTCTCGGCTCGACTCCAACCACAACAAGCGCACCAACGACACAACATGATACTCGCGAACAGACGCTTGGGAGATACGACAGAATAGCACCGTTTCTTCTTTTGTCTCTCTTTGTCCTTGATTTTGGTATGCTTACGAGTACGAGTACTTTGCCCGTTCCCAACATTGGACCTGTGTGCCAATGTGATATGATTTTTTTTACCCACCCTTTATGCAATTTGGGACAGGACCTTGATCAGGTCGCTCGTCACGCCCATAGCCGTCACTTCGCCGCCGGCACCGGCACCCTGGATGATCAGCGGGTTGTTTCCATACCGCTTCGTATAGAAGCTGAAAATGTTGTCGCTGCCTTTCAGCGCAGCGAAGGGGTGCGACCGATCGAACGATTGAAGGCCGACCTTGAGCGACTGTGTCGCCACATCGACGCTGCCGACATATCGCAGAACCTTGCCCTCCTTCTCAGCCGCAGCCTTGAGCTCCTCCATCTGCGAGTCAAACTGGGGGAGCTTCTTGAGGTACTCGTCGCCGCTGGCCACCGACTCCAGCTCTTTAGGAATCAAGCTTTCCACAGGAAAGGAAGTGGGCGACTCGACAGGCAGGCCAGCCAGACGTGCGAGAATAGTCAGCTTACGGGCGACATCCATGCCGTTGAGGTCGTCACGCGGGTCCGGCTCGGTATAGCCGAGTTCCTTGGCCTTGGAGACCTCTGCCGACCACTTGCCAGCAGCTGCGCCCGAAGGGCTCGCGGGGGCAAATGAGTTGAACAGGAAGGACAGCGTGCCGCTAAAGATGCCCTCGACGCGAGTGATCTGGTCGCCCGTCTCGACAAGGTCCTTGACCGTCGAGATGAGAGGAAGGCCCGCACCACACGACGCCTCGTGATAAACCTTGGCGCCCGACGCCGCAGCGGATGTGAAAATGTCCTGCCAATGCTTAAAGGAGCCAGTAAAAGCCTTCTTGTTGGGTGTCACAATGCTTATTCCGCGGCCAAGGATCAGCGGGTAGGCGTCGGCGACATCCTGGGAGCTGGTGTTGTCAACGAGGACAACCTTGGCAGGGGCGGCAGCGAGGTAGTCGACCACGGCGGGGATGGAGAGCGGGGGTTCGGTGGAAGCGGCGAGGCTATCGAGGGCACCGGTTATGGAGATCTCGCTATAGTCCTTGTTGTAGACGGCCTTCTTGCTGGTCGTGATGTAGCAGAGGCTCAAGCGGGTTGCCGGCCGGCGAAGGGCGAGATCGGCGAGCTGGCCAAGGAAGCACTTGCCGACACCTCCTGCGCCTGCAAGGAAAACCAACAGTGTCAGCACAAGCAACCCTACCAATTGAAACTCGTCTTTCCGTCCACGGCGGCAGCAGGTGCCCACGATCCGGGCACAGCGGCCGGGTCTGGGCTAACGGGCAGTGCAAACCCAGCGCTTCAACAACGGCGGAGGATCGGAAGAAGCTGCATACCAATGACGGCAATAAATACTCGGTTCTGGCTGGGCATTGTGTTTGCGATCGGGCAATCGAATGGCCGGCTACACGGTTCTTTAGGGTCGCCGTCGGGGTTTGTGTTATTGTGTAATTCGGTGTCGGATGAACAGTCACAAAAGAGCGCACGTCGCAGTTTTCAGATTTAGCAGATTTAGATGCGACTTGACATTTCTGGCCAACTTTTTCATACCCCTCATTGGTGGTACGAATTAGTACAATTTAGAGTCCGTCCGAGAACTCAGCCACTGAAATTATTACGGGACTCGAGATCTACGCCTCTCTTAATCGAAGTGGTCGTATCTCACTACATACGAGTACATCATCGCATTTGAAATCCTTTTTGGTGTCTTTCTGACGAGAAGAAAGGCGCTTCTAGAGTGGATACCGTGACAGCGTTCCTCTTATATGCGAGATTGGAGGCCGGTTTGCTCAGCAGATTTGGCGATACGAGTCATCGACACTCGTGACCAACGCACTCGCCAAGCCTCCAAGGAGGAAACGAGGGTCCCAGGAAGTAACCTGATAAAATATCACTGATAGCAAAACGCGAGCCAAAGAAAGGACTGGAACCACGGCAAGGCTTCGTATTGATGGGATGCCGTGCTGAGCGCAGGCTGATTCGACTTCCTTCCGACCATCTTCTGAGTGGCTGTGCCACTGCTCACAGTTCGAGAAGCTTTGAAATCCACCCACGGTTAGCCTTCTGTAACTGCTTTTTATCGTGTCGCCTTCGGTAAAGGAGCCTTCCGTACTCGTAGTTTCTGATGCCGCGCTACGTCACCAAGGTGGTCCTTCTAGGCCTGGCCTCCAGGCTGGCTGGTGCTGCTAAAGTAAGCCCGAGCGGGTGACCTCCGCCATAGCCACAGACAGAGCGGTTCTAGGGGACGCGCTAAGATACGCCTCCTTCCTCTTTTCTGGAACAACACACTGAAGATCTGAGACTAGTGCTGCCTCAGCCCACTTCTATTACTGCCCCGATTAGGCCTCCTACTCTCGACGCCCCCGTGCCGTCCTCCTTTATTATTCCTTGTCCCACCCACGTTCTTTTGTTTTCACCTCTTCCTCTCTTCGTTTCACATCCATCGCCATCAAAATCTCTAGATACTGCGCACCCTCCGCACCGGCAACCCGATAATCCAAGCGACGATTTATTCCGTTGTTCATCTTCGTCTTCAACACGCGCACTGCCTCTGGCTTTTTTTACTCGCCATTCTCGCAACAATGGCGCCTGCTCACCAGGTGATTGACGCGCTGCAGGCTCGGTATGTTTTTGCCATCCACTTGTCGCTCTCCGTCCGCCGTTGACTGTTGCTAACTGCCATCTTTCAGCGGGGTCTGTCCTTCGGGATACTACTACAGCAATGGCTTTTGTTACCGGAATTCAAGGTGGTACTGGTGGGGCCGCTGGGTTCTCCTTGGTGTCATCGTCTTCTTCTTCTTCGTCTTCCTGCTGCTCATGAGCCGGCGCGTCCGTCGCCAGCGTCGACAGGGCGTCCAGCCGACGTATGGCACGAGCTGGATGGGCTGGGGCCAGAGCCAGCCGCCGCAGTACAACAACGCGCAGGCCTACGCTGCACCTCCGCCGCAGTATAGCCAGCAGCCTCCTCAGGAAGCCAACTACACCGGAGCCTCCTACAACAGCAACCAGGGCTACTACGGCCAGAACACCGGCGCGTACAACAACGACACCCCCATTCAGCAGCCCAACAACACCTACTACCCGCCACGCGAGGTCAACGACTATGCACCGCCCGAGGGACCCCCGCCGAGCAAGAGATAAGACACTAGAATGCAACACGAGGTGCCTAGTCTGGACCGACCGAAATGGACCGGCGACGGGTTGTAGGATATGGCATTTGGAGAGGATGCCGGTCTTGTTGTTTGCCGAACAGACTGATGAGCCGCAACAGAGTGCTTGCATCCGTGAAACAAAAAGAATGAGCAGGTTCTGGCGGATTTTTGCTTTCCCAATAAGCTGGTTTCATATGGCACAGATTTTGACAGTGTCTCCTGTGGTTTATCAAAACTATGCCGCCCCCTTCAACCCCCTTCCTTATGATGACGGCGTTTGGGAGTATTGAACGCCGGATTTTGCGGGCGTGTATTTAATGATGGGTCTGAAACTGCTCGTCTTTGGATACCGTGGTTTGAGGTTGCTTGTCTTTAGATGTATGATTTTACGTTTTCTTCTTTGCGCGAAATTAGATGCCGTCTGCGTTGTGAGGCTACATGTATATTTGCCAAACCTTGGTGTATTTAGATGTAGGTCATGATTGGGATGCAAAGATGAATAGGCCTCGAAGCATGTATGTCTCAAAAGTTCTAGGTACGATAGGTGCTTGGAAAAATTAAATATGTTTTCTAGCACTTCATTCTCACTGAAACTACGACTTCGTTGCTGCCGTTTTACGTTCTCATTCCGCCGGCAGTACCTCGTATTGCCGCCCGTGCTCGCTTCTTCATCTGTTGATCGTCCCCGTTCTCAACGTGTGCGTTCCAATCTCTCTTCGTCTGCAGCGGAGAGCGCTTCGGTGATGTGGCCGGTGTGTCTGGCTCTCGTATATAGGCGTCGTCAAAATCAAACGCCATCACACAGCGCATTTCGTCATTCCAAGCCAGGTTGCCGTTGTGGATGTCGTCGTTCAACAGACCTGCCGCAAAAAGTTCATTGCACGTTTTTCCAGCCTCCAGCTTCAAATCCACACCCGGAGGCACCTTTTTGGAGCAGATGTCTGGGCCGGCATAGGACAACAGCAGCATATACGACACGTACTGGCAGTTCCGCAGAGGGATCGATCGCTCCAAGTCGATCAGCCCCAAGCAGACTGGAATTAGCCGGCCCTGGAAGCGTTCAAGGGCGGTGTAGATGGCGACCTCATGTTGCAAGACATAGCGATTCTCGGCCAGGACCGCCTTGGCTACAAGTGTGTAGCCAAACCCAGTTATCGTGATTTTGAACAGCACGCCGTAGCGGCCAAAGTCGCCGTCGAACAGGAAGCTTTTGCAGTCTTTTCCCATGTTCTCGGCCAGCTGCGACACAATGCGTGTTCGGGCTTCCCCAGCCGTGAGTGCATGGCGGTTCTTGCCGGGCGAGACGGCTTGGTGTAGCGTCACATTGGGACACTTTTCGTCCACCATGCCGCCGTGACAGAGGCTGCGGAGACATGCCTGCGTGCAGTACGGCAGAGTCGGGGGTTCCTCCACAAACGGTCCCATAGGGCGGGCTTGCTGTGGTCCGCGAGCTCCTGCTGCCCCGCCTGCCGTCGCCGACGCGGATCCGTCCGGGTATGGCCGTTTGGTGCCCTGGGTTCCGGGTGCAAGCCCTCCACCTCCGGCTCCGGCTCCGGCTCCGGCACCGCCGTCGGCACCGCCACCGGAATCGCCGCCACCATCGCCGCCACCACCATGTGGCAACAATAGAGGAGCAACTTCTGCCAACGGAGGCACAGTCGTCTTTGGCTTCGGCCATCGTTTCAGGTCGCCGTTTCTAGCATCAATCCATCCGATCGACCGTGGCGTGGACACTAGGGATAACATGCACAGAGTGGCGAGGTGTGCCAGCGCGGTTTCCCGAGGTTCTCGTGTAGCCGCCACGCCTGCGTTTTGATCCACGGAAAAAACAGACCAGAAGTAATAGAGCGTGTTGGGATCGTCTTCCCGAACACGGAGAAAGACGAGGCTGTCGCCTGCCGCCACATAGCCGTACTCAAGGCCCGCCGTAATCATATAGTGGAAGGTTTGGCTGATTGCCTTGGCCACGGACACTTCGCCGGGCACCTGGCTGGAAGTAGAAGCGTCAGATTGCCCTGCCGCCCGTAAGAAAAAGTCATCGCCCGGAGCAGATAGGACCCGGTTAACTTTGACTCCAGGGAAAACGTGCGCGGGTTTGATCTCCCCAACAAGAAGATGATGGCGCTTGTCGTCTTGGCAATAGGCAACCAACCACTGGTCAGGGATGCCCATGTCCTTGAAAGGCGACCGCCGCTTCCGAGCTGGCTCTGCCAAACTTGGGGGTGGCTGTTGTTCGCGCGTGACTATGCCGCCGGACGTGATCCCGTACGCGTTGCCTTTGAACTTGACCTCCTTGAATCTTTCGTGGCGGGTAATCTGAAGATACTTGGACACAATTGTCGCAGCCGGCTTCTCTACCGAGGCGCGGACGAACGGGCGGAGGTCCAATTCATCTGCAATTCTGGGGCTGAGATCCTGGCCGATGGTCTCGATGCTGGTTGGCGCTGGAAAGCATGCATTGCCGGCAAGGGCCGCGGTGAAGGCATCAAAGGTTTCGTTGTGGATGGCGGCGAAATCCGACCAAGGCTGGAAATGCTGCGGGTAGAATCTGCCAGCGACTGACGTCGTCGTGACGGAGGATGACAACTCTGGATCGGGCTCAATGGAAAGCGTCAAGAACACGTGCCGTTCAACGTGACGGATATAGTCGAGCAGTAGAGTCGGACCTAGACGTTGCTCTGACGCTTCTGCTCGTGCCTCTGCTCGTGCTCGTGCTTCCGCCTCTTCCGCCGCTCGTGCTTCTGCTGCTGCTACTCGTGCCTGAAGTTCCTCCAACAAGCGTTGGACGTCATCCGGGGTCGACATCGTGAGAGCCGGTCGTTTGTTTACTACTCCGACGATTCTTGTTTCCGGTAAGTCGTGGGTTGGGATCAACCATTTTAGGCTGCGGGTGCCTAATAGCGCGTACGCCTGCTCCCCCTCACCCTTTTTCTAGATTCACCACCCTTTGTCATACGTTAGTCCTATTATAGTAATTTTAGGTCACGTGCAGGTGAATTTTATCACGTGAAAGTGGCTCTCATCACGTTAAGTGGCTCTTATCACGTGCATGTGGTTTATCAACCCTCCCTCCCTTCTCGAGCTTTTTTTCGAAAACGAAAACCACGGCAGACCGACAGCGAGTAAGACTACTGTAGATTATATTTTTACGAGTACTCGTAGGCCGCTTTTTCGACTCGTAGCCGCACCGTGGGCTGTGGCCTACGCCGCCTCCACGCGGGTTCTCGTCCTCGCGGACCGCGGCGGCGCGGTGGCGTACGAGGTGTCGTTACGCTACACGCTGCGTACGATACTCGTACGGCGCGCCAGACGTGTTCGCGCGAGACATGTTCTCGATGATTTTAATCGATGTGGTGTGGTGAAGCCCTTTACACGTGACTTAAAATTACCGTAATAAGATTAACGTATGACAAGGGGGTGGTGAATCTACGAGTAGAAAAAGGGGTGGTGGATTTAGCCGGACCCCTCAGTGACCCATTGTATTATATAATCATAGTGCGTGCTCTCAGGGTAATAACGTCGTAACTTGTTTTTTCTTCCTTTTTTCATGTTTGTTATGCGCATCGGCGCCATTTTCTTGCGTCTTTTCCAGTTCAAGTTCTTAGGGCCTCTTAAGTTGTCGCTCCTACTTAAACTTTAATTCCCCAGGCACTTTAAAATGACGATGCGCATCATCCCGACATAGCCGATTCTTTCACCCAAGGCTCGACCCTGCGTCAACCCATACGAGTACGTATCTTACGCTGCGCCTTTTTCGCAATCCTCTGCGCGAGGCCACAATGATGGGAGGCCGTCTTAAAAAAAACCGGAATCCCGCGCACATTCGCGTACGAATCCGGCCTTTTCCCTGTTCCTTGGCAGGCATCCTCCTTTTTTGTCCCAGGCGGCATCTCGCGTATATGTACGAGTTCTTTGTCAGGTGGCTTGAGTCTTGCCGCTTCTCGACGCGCCTTGCCCGTTCCTTTACGGAATGACAGGCCAGCAGCGTCTTCGTTTTACTTCACAGCCACCTCCAGGTGGCAAGCCAGTTCGCAGGGAAGGCTGCCCTAGCGTATCGTTTTGATCTCGGTAGGCACAAAGTAGATGCTGCTACGTCGTAGTCTTCAGCGCTTACTGTCAACTTTACAGTAGAGGACAGCTCTCTACAGAGCCTAGCTCTGCCTGGCACGCCTCGTTTCGTCCCCATAACGGTGGTGCTCCAACCCCATAATTAGTGCTCTTGACACAAACACAAGTACGTGATAAGATACGTTTCTGAGTGGATCCTAGTCTGTCCCTGAGTATGTATTGTACCTGCATCTATGCGGAGTGATACCAACCGCGCCTTCCCCTTTTCTCCCCTCCATTCCTCACGAGGGCTTTGCGTCTGACCCCGACCCCTGAATTCTCTGGGCGTTTTCTTTCTCGCCATCTTTTTTTCAACTCGACGATTCATGGTCCTGCCATTTCCCAACAATGTTTTCTCACTAAACCCGACTTTTTTTCCTTTCGTTTGTTGTCCCTTGCGGCTTTCTTGGTTACGGCCGTTTTGGTCAGCTCTTTATCGTTTTGTCCAGTTGATTTCTTTTCGTCCTCTACCTTTCGATCCCAAACTTGACTCGAGCTGTTCCCATCGTCCATTGAGTTTTGTATCGCGACCGCCTCGACGACTATCTCCGGAATTATTACACGATTTCGCTGTTCGAACGTCTCACGGAAGAAAAACGCGCGGGGGCGGATCTTTTTCATTACGATTCGGCTATACGACGCATCTTTCTATGGACCACGGAGAATCGGTCTATATTCAAACAATCCTTTTCTCTGCTACTCAACGCTGCCGAAGCCTGATGAGTCTTTGCCTCTTGCCTGACGTTGTCCCTTCCACCTCGCATTATACGGAGTACACCGGAGCCTACTAGAAAGCGCCGAGCAAATCGACTTCGAGACGAATACAACTTCACAGCTTTTCGGGAACACAAGTCACCTACCTACTCAACTGCCTGAGAACCACTCCTTTCGATTTTTTCTGGAAAATCCACTGCTCGATTTGCGGCCCCCTTTTTCTCGATATTAGCCGTGATAGTTGTCACAAGGATGGGGCCAGCAGAGGAGAGTCTTCAGTAACAACGCCCTCTTCGCATTCCCTCTCGGGGCCTCTCCTGGGCCAGCACCCAACGACACGGGCTTTTTTGCGCCACGGCCCAATCTTCGACACCGAAGCCTCAGTTCTTCGCGTTTCCATTTCGGCCCGGACCCTTGCCACACCATTCTTTTGCTCATTTTTCCTTTCCTCGCAGGGCATTCTCAAAGCCGTCACGCCACGGGCTCAACTCTCGCCCATCATGCCATCTATCGACGTTTCTATGGTGCGAAGTGTGGCGACGAAAAGGACCGTACTCGACGTTATTGCCTCGGCAATGGGGCCTGTGCTATATGGCAGAGATGTCTCGGATGTTGAGAGCAAAATCACAGACGTCAAGACGGCCTTTTCAAGCTGGGACAATTGCATGAAAGCAGACTTTTGCAAGTATGTCGAGGCAGTGCCTGTTCTGGCCTCATCCACATGCGTGTACGCCCAGCCAGCTAACAAGACGTGCATCTAGGTGGCCTGTCATTGCCGTCATTATTGTCGGAGGCTTGATTTTGCTCTCCATTGTTTGGTGCATTGCCCGCTGTGCATGCTGTGGGCTTTCTTGCTGCTGTGAATGCTGCTACTGCCTCAAATGCTGCGGCAATTGTCTTGGCTGCTGTGACCCACCGCGTGGCCGGAAGAACAAGTACCTCGATGAGCCATACATCCCGCCGCATCAGGGATATCGCTCCGAGGCACCCATGGCCGCCGGGCTGCCATACAAACCACCAGTTCAGGAACCCCCTCAGTATGCCAGCTTTGATGTTAGCAAGACAGCAGGCCATGAAGACGCACTTCCTGCCATGCCAAGCTGGGAGGCGTCTAACAGCAAAAAGGTCTATCTTGAGGAGGAGGTTGAAATGGACAGTCTCAAGAAGCCAGACAATACCGGGCAAACAGCGCCACTCTTGAACACTCAGGGAAACTCCCCCGTCCACACGACCCCGAGCCCTCTGGGTAGCTCGAGCCCAAGCGGCCCCTACGGCCCGCCACAGTCTCCGGCCGGCGCCAATCTTGGCCCCAGTGGTCACCCGGCCGTGTCCAACGGATACCTGGCTGCGGGTGCCATTCCTGCCATGTCTGGTGCTGGTGGCAACGTCGGTAGCGCCGGTCCCTACAATCGGGGCGGTCCCGGCTACAACAGCCCTCAGCAAACCGGCATCGTAAATTATGGTGCTGAGCTCGGAGATGAGACCTATGGCTATGGTGCAGGTGTTATGGGACCTGGCAGACAGTCTCCGCGCCAATACAATAACCAGCGGCCTGGCTACGGCGGTATCAGCCCACCACCACAACAGCAACAAGGTGGTTACGGTCGACCTAACCAAGGTGGCAATTACTACGATGACTACCGTCAGAGCAACAACAACACCCCCCAGGGCTATGGCATGGACCGGCACTCCCCTCGTATTCCAGAGGTGATGGACAACCGTTCCCCACGCATCCCGGATGTCATGGGCAACCAAACACCTCGGATCCCGGATGTCGGTATGGATTCCAGATCGCCACGTATTCCTGAGCTCAGCTCAGGGAATGACGGCGTCGAATACGGTATGACAGCAGCTAGTGGCCCGGACCGATATGCCAGTCCCGGGCCTTATGGTGCTTCTTCACAATCCCCCGCCAATGGCCGTCTGATGAACAACCGACCACCACCTCAGCGCCAGTACACTGGGTCGTCTGCTGGCAACGACAGAACCCCTGGGTATGGTATCCAGAACAACGGCAGCAGCAACAACTATCCGGTGGAGATGCCGGCATCACCGACGCTGCGAAGCAATGGCGGTTTCGACTTTAGTGGTGGCCAGAGTAGCCGGCCTCCGGCACGTGCCCAAGACAACTATGGCAGCAGCAGCTTCCATGGCAACAACTACAATGGCGGTTACGATAACAACAGCCGCTCGCTGAACACCTCCACGAGCCCTCCGCCACTGCAACAGCCCCAGCCTGAACGGGCAGGCTACCCAGGGTATCGGGCATACCGAAGCTAACTATGACCATCTTTTTGGCTATGTTGTTTTTTTATAAAAAGAAAATGAACATGATCATGCTGAGGGACACCGGTTGTCCTGGACAGGCGACGAGTGGCGGTTCATACCTGGAAAGTTCCTTTTGTTTTTTTCTTCTCGGAGTTGCCAGATGCATTCACATATTTTGTATGTCGGATTTTGGTCATGTTCATTCTACATTGTTCTGCGTTCTCTCACGCATCATTCATACCTTGAGCTCTACGCTTCAAGGAGCCAGTGACACTTTTCTGATTCAAAATGCACTGTTATTGCTTGACTAAGAACAAAGACGAAAAGTGACTATGATGAGAAAATGCAGCCCGGAGATAGTACCATGCATGAGCCCCAGCCCACGACCGCTTCCCGTGTAGATGTATATATTTCTCCGAGTAGAGAAATATGCTGATGTGTTTCGTGTTTACCCTGCCGGCCCGTTAACTCGAGCCTACGTATAAACTCCAGACTCAAAACCCCCTCAAAAGCAGATATACATTCTTTCCGTATATATTGTACTCTCGAGTTCTTTCGAACTGGTGTGAATGTCCTCTAATATGCCGCGACCGGTATTTCTAGAAAATCGTGAATCGTAAACAACGCGTGGCTGGAACAATGGCCATATGATTGAAATAATTTGAAAAACGAGCGCAATGCAACCGTGTAGTGAGTGGTATTGAGATACAAAAGGCCGCTCCCCAGATGTAAGAGAAAGTAGAGACCGTTGGATAGAAAGGGGCATCAAGTAAACAAAAGAAATTCGTAAAGGACGACCGATATGCCTATTGCAGAGTGTGCCTTGCACGGGGCGGTATTGCTGGGTCTGGTTCATCATCGTCGGTCGGTTCGGCGGCATCCGCTGGCAAATTGACGATACGAAGCGGCCCGAGTTGCGGCCGCAGTGCAGGTGACGGCGGGTCCGGCGTAGTGTACCTGTACGCCTGAGGGGCCGGCAAGCTCGAGGGCGGGATGCCGGCCTCAGAGAACGCAGGAGGCGATTCTCCTTCAAAGTCGTTTGCCACCTCGCTCGTCATGCCACTGCCAGCGCCCGAGGAAGACACTCGCTTGTGTGGGGTCTCGCCATTTGATAGCCGAGCAGCCTTGCCGGAGTTGCTTCTCAGGCTGGTCCGTTGGCTGTTGCCGCCCACAATGGTCGAGCTGGCCGCCGTGTTGGCCGTCTGCGCGCTCCCAGAGCGGACGTGGACTGCACGACTATAGGGGGGCGAGTTTGGCGAGGCCTCTTGGCCCAGTTTACTGCCAAGGGGAAATGCAGGTGCGGTTGGCGAGACGGGCGATGTGGCCGGGGGACTCGTCGTCTTCGTAACAGTGTACCATGGGATTGGCGGAAGACCTCGCTCGCTCGGGTCGGTCTGTGACATGGACGGCTTCCGAAAGCTCGAGGGTGGCGGTGGCCCTGAATAGACGTTTGAATATATCTGAGGAGGGTTGACTCCGCTCCCGCTGTTGCTCCTGGCCACTGCACCATCAAAACCATGGCTGCGTCCGGTACCAAGATACGCGTAGTCCTCTGTGATGGTCTGCAGGGTTTTCTTGCGGGCCCTGTAGCGACGGCACACGTAGAAAATAAACAGAAGCAAGGCGGCTCCAAAAACGGTCGCCCCGACTGCAATTTCTGCCGTTGCAGACGTCGAGAGCGTTGACTTGTGCGTTTTGCTATTGGGGACGCTGGTGATGAGAGCAGCCGTGGCAGTTGACGGGGGCGACGATGCAGTTTTTGTGCCAGCTGACGGGTGTACTGTGGCCACCTCGGTCACTGTGAGGGTCACTGGACGGTGAGAGGTGTAGGTCCTGGTCGAGGTTGCTTCGACAGTGGTTTTGGCATCCAAGGCACTATTGATTGGATTAGTATTGTTGACGGTGGCCGCACGGTATGCACAGGACCAAACGGATATCCTTACACCGTGTTTGTCTGGAAGAGAGTCTCGATATCGACCAACGTTGTTTCGACAGTCATGGTAGAGCGCAGTGTGCTCGTAACAATTGTGGTGGCGGTTGTGGCTATGTTGATTGTTGTTGTAGACTGGGAGGCTGCCAGTGTGTTGGCTACGGCCTCGACGCCCCGAGGCTGAATGAATTCAGGGCTTTTGGCGTCGGTCGAGACAGCAGGTGTTTTTGTTGAGGCCAGGACCGGAGTTGCAGAAGAGGCCGAGAGGGCCTCTGTTATGCCGTCTGGGCCTTGGTCATTGTCACCACCGGCGTCTGTCGAGGGCTCGGCCCGCTTTCCAACGGTAATTGCGGACACATAGATCCAGTTCTACAAAACGAACGTGTCAGCGTACCATGGCATACATATTTTCTCTTGGCCATCTACACGTACAGTCTGCGTCTGTGCGCTAGTGTCGGTGACCTCAACGACCGAGTTGATGACCGAGCTCTCGAGGACTTTGTGAAGAACAGTAGCAATGTTCGTGACGACAGACGTACTTGTGATGAACACTGAGCTTGTTGCCGTCACGGTCTTCCTGTCAAAGAGAGATTGTCAGAGCTTGTTGGGCGTGGATCTGTCCCGTCTTTTGCGATTCGCTGGAGAGTTCTTTTGCTCTCCATTGTTCCAACTTGAGAAGCGAGATTTTGTGTTGTTGGTTTTTTCACTTACACTGGAAGATAGCACTGGCCATTGCTACATGTCTGGCCGCTGCCACAACAAGAGCTACCACAGCAAACACCGCCGGACGGGCAGCACCACTTTGTGCTACTGTCGTCCGAGGCAGAGCAACAAACTCCACAGGAAGAACAGTAGTTGCTGCTGTCGCCGAAGCAAAAGTTGGTTCCATTTGTGAGGCAGTCCCGTTTCTGGTGTTCGGCTTGCTGGGGCCGGCGAAATCCAACCTGGTGTGGACGGCCCCGGAGAGCCGGCTGCGGGCTGAAACCATCGAGCAAGGCATGGGAAAGCTCATCTGCGGAGCTAGATATCGCGTATCCCTCAGCGAGAGCCGTCCTTTGAAAAGGGCCGAAGCGGCCCAGTGCAAGGACTGCCAGTCGTCCTATAGAAACCGGCATCGTGGAGTCCTCATAGTAGGAAACAAGAGGCGCGATTGAGGGCGGAAGGCGAGCTGTCCAGATTTCTTGTTGTTGGCTTCCGTAAGCAGGGTGTGTGACGTGTGCGGGAAGACAGCCAGCATGAGCTGGTATATGGCAGACGTTGTCGATAGCCAAGTGAGGCCCGAATGGCAAGAAGAGAGCGAATGTTTCCGGCCACGAGTTAACAGGAGGAGGAGAACAATGAGGCCGGAGGGAAGAGAAAAGGGACAATAAAAGAGAATCGGATGAGACAGAGAGGAAGAACGCCCGCTGGCCTATGACCACATGAGCTGTCGTAATGTGGTGTACTTTTTGACGAGTATCAGGGATCCACCAAGTTGAGGAGGGGAGTACACAGCGACACCTCACGCTGAGGATATATCGTCAGCACCACAGGCCGCAAGCTGGAAGACCGGCAGTGCCAGAGGCTGGGTAGGTGGCGGACGGGTCTGGATACGAGACACAGCAGACGCAAGGCACAAGCAAAGCGCAGTGCCCGCAGCTTAGCTCCAAGCAAAAGCAAGGACGCCAGCAAGACTCGACTGAGTCGTAAAAACAGACATTGGCTGCACAAAAAGGCGGAAGAAGAGCTGCTGCCAAATGCACGAGCGGTGAGATTGCAAGAAGCGGAAGAAACACAATGGAGCTGTGAAAAGCAAACGGCTGCAGAAGCAAACGGCTGCAGACGCAAACAGCTTTGCCAATCGGACGCACCGGGCGAGTGGCGCCAGACCAGAGGAGCTGAGACGTGCAGGACAGACGCAGATGAGGATGAAGTATCACGCTCGAAAATGTGGTGGGAGAGGGCAGGATTGCCAGCCCCAGCGCAGCCAGAGTGGAGGTGTGTGAAGGCATGTGTAAGTGCCTTGGTGGATCCAGCGGGCGCGCGGAGGAGGAGAACAAAGAACCACGACGGCCAGCTGCCCGGCCGAGGTGAAGGGCAGACGATGATCTTCGCGAGAAATCGGAGCGACGATAGTGATAAAGAAAAACGAGGAAAAAACTCGTATAGAGCACGGCAAGCGTCTGCAAAACAGGACGAGGCACGGCATCGGGCTAGGTCTGGACGTGGCGAGACCAAAGAATCGAGAGGAAACGCACAATATTAGTCTTGCTTGGCCCTTTGGACTGTTTACCTGCGGCGTATTTTTGGTCAGTCCTGGTGTTTTCCCCTCTGCACCTCTTCTTTATCTGTCACGCCTGTCATTATCGCGAACGGCTGCACGAAGGCTGGGCCTGCATAAGCTGAAAAGCACTGCGCGGGCCCCGTCCCGACAGGTGACATTTATCCATGCAGTCCTCGGCATGACTTGCGAGTAGTGGGTGACTCGGCCAGCGCATTCGGCGCTGTCGGTTGCCGGTGTTCAGCTGGACAAGAACCTTCACCGGTCCGGCCGTGCTCGTTGTCTCCCACTCTTGTTTTGCTGGAAATCACAGCCGGCAGATCTACAGAGTACAGAAAATGAGACAAAGTCTCTTCACGGCGTCTGGGATGGGAACAAAAAATGCCATATCGGGGACCAAAGCCTCGAATGTGCCTGGATAGAAAAGTCAATTGAGCCCCGGCAGACACTTACGGTGAGGCTGAAGATGCGGGTCGTGCTCGGCCAGTACGGTTACAGCGATATCGCTACTCCTACACAAACTAACAGCTCCACCTGGTGACGCGCGTTTGTAGATTCTTGTCGCGATAAAAACCATTGCTCGGCACATCGTGGCAAAGCAGTGGGGAGCGCCGCATACCATATTCTTAACGTACCGGACGGCCAAAAGAAAATACTTGATACCTCACTATGGACATTGACGACATTCTGCGCGAGGTCGACCCCAGCTTCGACCCCATCGCCGGTCAAGAGACACATGACCTCCAGGCGCTCACACGCGCCTGGGTTGCTGAGCGGTCTGCACCCGAGCTGCTGGCGTAAGACACCATGACACTTGTGACTCGAGGGATACGCGGAGGAGACATGGCGGCCTTGGTCGATGGCCACTGGGCCGGAGAGGTACCGGACGACAATATGCTAACTGCATCGTTGCCCTGTTGCAGATGGCCCGCTGGTCTGTTTGACCGCGTGAACCAGCGCATCGCCCGGCAGATCGAGACAGTCGAGGACATGACGGGCGACATGGACCCCAAAACCAACTTTGCCCTCATCGTGATCCAGACCGAACTCGAGCGCTACAAGTACATTGTACGCAGCTACCTCCGTGCACGCATCGCCAAGGCAAGTCGTCAAAGAACGAACAAGAAGACCCCATACGGCCCGTGGCGGATGAAGCAACATGGACGGCATGCGCAGACACGCCGACGAGTTTGTCGATGGCTTCTGCCACAGAACCATGTGGTCTGAAAGCCAACAGACATCGGGCGCATCGAGAAGAGACGGCCTTGCTAATGGCGTATCGCGGTTCTAGATCGACAAACACACATTGCATTACCTGTCCTCCCCCGAGCTGCGCCAGCGTCTATCCGAGACCGAACTCGCCTATGCTACACGACACCAGGCCCTGCTCCACAACCACTACCTGTCGTCTTTTCTAGGATCGTTTCCGCTGTCACTGCAGAATCTCAACGACACGGCTGGCAATATCAGCATGATTGACGGTCCCGACCTGGACGAAGCGGTATTCGCACGGTTGCTTCGCGACGGCGCAGTGCGCGGCCATGGCATCGATGTGGACGAAATCGTGAAAGGCCAGGATGGCGACGTGCTGATTCTCCGCTGGTCAGATGCAAAACCGCTGGTGGAAGCTGGCGACGCAGAGCTTGTATAAAGGACCTTGACGCCAGCCCCCACCATTGCCGTGTTTTTGGTCTCTTTGGTTTGATTCCGTGCACTCGATGCACAGCTGGATGATGGATCAAGAGCCAGACACGGGCCAGGAAGGGAACTGAGGCGGGCCGTGCTGCCCAAAGCAAGAATGCTGAAAACGCCAGCTGGCGCGACGGCCTCGACGGCCTCGTCCTTGAGCCAATACGGCTGCAAGCATACCTTCGGCAAATTTTGTCTTTGCATCCTCGTTGACGGACTAATTCCGCGAGTAAGGGCTAAAGACGAAGCATCACACCTGTCGGAGTTAGGTCGTTTGTCCGGGCCGGACACTTTTTACGACCTGCCTGGCTTCATCTTACAAATCCATCGGTAGGCAGTAGGCTTGTACGTGGCTTTGTGCGCACCGTACGAATATATAATAGACGACGGCCAGCTCGCTCCCCGACACTATCTCATTGGCAAACGACTTTCTACGACACGCCTTTTTCTCACGACAAGAGCTCTAACGGGAGCAACGATTAACCAACATGGCATCCAAGACCGTTGCCATCATTACTGGTGCCAACCAGGGCATTGGCTTCGAGACGGCCAAGAGGCTGGCCACGGAGCACAAGGACTATGTCGTCATCATGGCTGGCCGGCGCAAGGGTGCAATTGAGGAGGCGGCACAGAAACTCCAAGCCAGCGGCCTGGCCGTCGAACCGCTCGTGCTGGATGTTGGCTCCGACGAGTCCATTGCGGCAGCGGTGCATGAAGTCGAAAGCAAGCATGGGCGCCTTGATGTACTCATCAACAACGCCGGCATCAGCAACTACTCTGATCCCAGAGCGGCGGGTTCCAATGCAGCGACAAAGGCACGCGCAGAGATGGCGGAGATTTTCAATACCAATGTCAGCGGCGTGGCAGCAGTGACGGACGCGTTCCTCCCCTTGATGAAAAAGTCCGTCGAGACCAACAAGCCGAAGCGCATCGTGTTTGTGTCGTCGACGCTGGGCAGCATGGGCTACAAGGCCGACCCCAAGTCCCAGACCCATGCCAACGTGGCGCGCGCATACACGACAAGCAAAGCGGCGCTGAACATGCTGGCATGGCACTACATGGTTGACTTTGAGGACGATGCGGCCAACTGGAAGATCAACTGCACCTGTCCGGGCTACTGCGCAACGAACCTTAATGGCCACCGAGGCTTCGACACGGCCGAGAACGGCTCAATCAACACCGTGCGGCTGGCCACGCTGGGACCGGACGGCGAGACAGCAACATTTACCAACAGACAGGGCACGGTCCCGTGGTAGTGTGACGGATGCGTGGCCTACTCTTGGGTGTCAGCCTTGCAGCTTAGGACGAAATTAAAATACAACTTGCTGAAGACAAACCCGGTTTTTCTGACGCAAACGAGATATCTGGGGAAGACAGTCACGTGGCCGTCAGCAGGCCCGTTTTATGGAACAGATTGACGCGGCAGTGAATAACATCAAGTATACAACTACTCGTAGAGACAATCAAGAGTCAGAACACACAATCGCTTTCCCAACAGCGCAACAGGTGTGTACTCGTACGAAGTAGTCACAGCTGGAGATGCGAGAATGGCGGACGCAATGGCGGGTGTAAGTGTGTTTTGCATGACCAACTACACATGAACGAAGCCGTTGGGGAGTGTGGCGGCTGCCTTCAAGATTTCACTCAAGACTACGACGTAGAAGCTGACAGGGTATCACCGGGCATGATGTGGATTGCACAAGAGGTAATAACAATGCACAGTCGGATGCGGAGTGGATAGATGGGCGGTCGCGATCTTGATTGGCTCCATTTTTGCCCGTGATGACGAGTTGCGAATCCTGGCCGCCATTCTGAGGGTCTCCAGGCTGACTGTTTCAGCAAATAGTAGAGACTTTCTTTTATTTATCTTTTTTTAGCTTAAGAATGCTGTCGGGTCCGGTATGACACATTCCATCCATTTACATAATGCAGGCGGAACAACGAATACGCTCCCACCCACATTTATTCTCACGATATTGTGTTTTGTCGATGATCCGGTGTTGAACCGCCAGCCCCTAAAAGGTTGAATACGAGGTGTTGGGCAACGCTGCTAAAGTCAGGGAAGCATCCAGCAGCAGAGAGGTGGTTACACGGTACGACGTCTTGCTTGGAACGTTCTCGATTTCTTGCCACTTTTGCAGCCCAAACACGAGCTTTCTACGTGTCAAGTACCCCCCTGCCTACTCGGTTTTCTTGCCCTCTGGCCCCGTATTTTGATCGTGCGCTAGTCGAATGCTGGGCTTCCTATCCGCACCCCTTGATTCACCCGCAATTTTAAAATTTTAAGCATCTTGGCATACTAGATTTAAAGACAAACAGGAGTGAGATTTAACCAAACAGTAGTTTGTAGGAAAGCATACAAGTACGAGTAAGAAAGAAAGGGACGGACCTCAAAAAACCAAAGCCGGCCCAATCAGTTTCCTAGAAACACCAGCACTTGCCATTGAATACCTAATTTTTGGCTTCTATTTTGTGTCTCTGCTACTCTTGGCAGCGTCGTTTCGTTTCTTCGGGCAGAAGCACAGCAGCCAGGCACCGAGGCATGCAGAACCTGGTTGTCATGGCACGGAGTCGATCCAAGACAGGAGAACGGTGCAGAAAAAAAAAGCACATATGTACGAGTACATACTCGTACGAGTATGTACGCCGTATACATTATGTACGAGGCACATACGAGCATGTAAAAACGCGTATGTACGAGTACTGTCGTAGAAACGCGTGCTCACTGCTCCAAAAAGCTCCTCGGCGCAGGGGCAAGGGACCCATGACAGAAAAAGCCACTACCCGGGCTTTCAGACGAGGCAACCCATGTTCAGAGAAATGAGCACGATCGGAGCAAATGGATCGAAAGGTATCTTGAGATGCGAGTACGAGTACTTGACTTTGTGGTCCCAGGAGCTCACGAAAATGTTGGCTGACAACGGCAAAGGACACTCCGACTTGGTCTAACGAATGACGACCGTCCTGTTGAAATGCACTTTATTTAGATATGCAGCTCATGCGTGTTGGTAAGGTCGAGGTAAGATACTTTATATCCCACATCACGGGCAATCTCGTTTACCAACGTGCTGTACTACATATACTCGTACATATGTATATGTACAAGTACTTGCATGGACGAGGAAAGGATCGCAACTTGTCTGTTCCAACAGTCGCCAGCTCACGCCCCCTGGCCTCGTCACATAGGGGAAGCCGCCTTGCCGTTCCCAATACAGGGTAGCGGATGGGGAAGTAGCTGCATTGGCGCGTACCTGCTTGCCGTGGCCAAGAGCCCAAGCGGCGATTCCAGCAAGCAATACGAGAGCAAACTTGTTTACTCGCTTGTTTGCCTCTCCCGTGGCCTCACAGATTCATACTCTGTATGTATTTATTATTAGTATCTGCCTGGCCCCGGCTTGTTTCTCCTTCCCTCCTCTTACTTTTCTTACGAGGATAACATACGATATCCCAAGACGCTCGTTTTCTACACTCGCTCTCTCCTCTTCCCACGCTCGTTCTAATCCTTAATTATTTTTTAATACTTACGGCAACTCTCGCTTGTATCCTCTTCATACAACCGCCAACATGCGCTTCTCTGCTGCCGTCTTTGTCGGCATCTTCGCCGCCTTCGCCACGGCCCAGTCTACCTCTGGCGGTGCCGCCACGACCGTCTCGACCGCCAGCACGGCCGAGTCATCTACCCAGGCCACCATCACCAAGTGCCTCGATGCCTGTGCCGCCGACGATGTGAGCTGCCGTGCCAAGTGCATTGCGGTATGTGTCTGCCCCTGAACACGACGAGAAAACTCCCAAGTGGACAAGATACTAACACCGCCACAGGTCCCTGATCCCAACGCCGCGCAGGCCAACGCCACCAACAACTGCGTTGCAGCCTGTCCCCAGGGAAATGGCACGGCCTCTGACAACCTCGACTACGCTGACTGCGTTGCTGCTTGCATTGGCGCCAACTACTTCACCTCGACTGGCACCCCTGCCCAGACGACCGCTGCTGCTGGCTCTGGCGCTGCTGCCACTGGCACTGTTACCGGCACTGCCACCGGCACCAAGACCGGCTCCAACTCGGACAAGACGGGCACCGGCACTACGAGCACCGGCACTGCCACGGGCTCTTCGGCTTCTGCGACAGCGGCAACGAATGCTGGCGAGGCTCTGCGCGTGACTACATCTGCGTTTGGTCTTCTGGGTCTCGCTGCCGCCCTTTTTGTTTTGTAATGGGGAGTTTGCTTGGAGCATGGTTCTACAGGACGGGGCAGGAATGGCGCACGGGGGATCGACTGGGGGCTGGCTGCGCCGTGCATTTTGACGAGGAATCTGTACACAAGCTTATCTGCACACTAATGTCAAACGGACGGTCGAGGGTTGCTTTCTCTGGTCTTGGCTTGAGCGTATTGGTCGGCACTAATTAAATGCATTCTCTTCATTGTCGTTTCATTGCGTTTCCTCATAAACCAGCGGCTTCAGGTCCGAATGCCATGGCATCCGCTGGCTTTGTGCCATGCCGTCAATAATGCTGGTATCTTGGGAGGAGGCTCGACGCTTTACTGGTACTTGACGAGCTCGACTGGCTTGACATCGCTCACCCACGGCAGCCCCAGTTTGCGCATCTCCACGGCCAGCTGGAAAAGGTAGTCGTAGCTATACTCTGTCAGCACAGAAGAAAGAGGAAGGGAACGCCTGCCAAGGGGGAATACACACCATTCTGCAACCACCTTGGCCTTGTCCGGTGTATCGGACCACACATACACACCATGGCGGCGAACCAGCACCGCATATGTGTCGGGATAGTCCTCCAGCGCCTGCTCCAGAAACGGCGTCAAGTCCTCCTCTTCTGGCGTGTTTTCGATGACCGGGATGCACAGCGTGTCATGGTATCCCATGTTGCCTGTTCTCTGATAGCCACGCCGGAAGCCCTTGATCTGCTCAATGTTGTTGATGCGAAACTCCTTTCCGTTGCGGCCCTGGCGGCCATCTTGCTCAAGAAGCAATGTCACCAGAACCGCCCACTGGCTGTGCGTGTGGATGCAACAGCCAGCCTTGCGGCGTGTAAATGCTGCCAGGAACAGAGGCGTGCACTGTGACGGCTTTAGGTTCGTGGGGCTGCGGAGGTACGTGCGCTGTGGTCGACGAAAGTCAAACGTCCCGGCCTTCTTATGCTCGGCCTCAAACTTGGCCTGCTCCTCAAGCGACATGACGTAGATGTCTGTGTTTTTCATGAGCTCCTTTTGCACTCCGGAGGGCGCAATGTAGACAAGATCGCTGGGCGCCCAAGGTCAGCCTCGCCAATCCCGCTGCTTGAGCTGCCACCCGGCAGTCGACTTACCCATCACGGATCGAGGCGCCGCCGCCGGTACCTGTCACCCAGCCCAAGGTCCAGAATGTGGCACAAAGAGATGGGACCAAGTTTGCTGGATGTTTCGGGTCGTCCGAGACGACAAGATGCTCGTTGTTCGCGGTGGTCACGGGCCCTGAGAGGGCGCCCGCCTGAACGGACATTGTCCTGCTCTGTCCGTATCGTTCTGATTGACTCCTGCCTGCTGCCGCTCTGAGATGCCTCTGTTGCCAAATAAGCTTCGGCTGGCTAAAGCAGCTCTCGTACGATACAGGACAGTCGGGGCGGAACGGTGTTTCAATTGCCGGCCCTCGGTCTGGCGGCAGCTTGGATGGAAAGGGCACGGGGACAATTCGATAGTATCGGCAGTACGAGCACGTACCGGCCTTTCTGCTGTATCTGAATCGGTCTCTGCGTCGATGTATTGCAGCGTGTCTTTGAGCCTGGCTGCGAGAGGGTTGAGCAGTGAACACTTTGAATATGGAGACTTTGCTCTACTCGAGTAGTCTCTTTTTTTTAGTCCAACGGGGGGCCAACGTGCGCCAATGATGGCAGGCTATCGCCACCAGGCGCGCGATTCGCGCCATTTTCCTCCACGTGGTGTCGTTCCAGATTGAGATACGCGGGATGCTCTGCGTTCAGCGGCGCAAAGTGAACAGCTGTCTTTAAAGGTCGCACATCTGCCCGATCGTCCACCGACATTGAACTTATTCTGCCAGCTTTCTTGACCGTCGCGCACGTCTGGGAACCACTTTGCCTCTCTTTATTCACCGAGCAAGTCGATTTGACAGTAAGCATTGGTCAAAGGAGCCTCTAGAAGGATGCCCAGCATCAACCCCCATAACGCCAGCTTTGTCGAAAGTCCCGGTATCACACTCATACAATTCGTGTTTATTCGTGGTTTCTATAATACGCCACAGCACGGGCTCTTCCGGCGCGAGATACCAGCATCCTCAGTACGCTGCAGCATCCCTTGGTTGCTCATCTTTTGGCCATTGCTTCGTCTCGCGGCCTCCTTCAAGCCAATTAACAAGGGAACTATCCCATATTCTTATTAGCAAGCACGGGAGTGTCAGTATCGTGTGCAATCGCGCCTTCCCTTACGAGCAAAGATCGAGCGCGGTACTCGTATGCACGTGCTCAGGGACGTTGATTCTACGCAATATGTAGAATGTTCGAAGCTGTTCTAACCACAGGCCAACACGTCCCACTTAAACTCGCTAAAGGGCCGTAGTTAAG
Organism: Sporothrix cf. nigrograna; assembly: GCA_019925305.1. Classification (NCBI taxonomy): domain Eukaryota; kingdom Fungi; phylum Ascomycota; class Sordariomycetes; order Ophiostomatales; family Ophiostomataceae; genus Sporothrix; species Sporothrix cf. nigrograna. Next base: position 341,160 of record JADHKR010000013.1, on the reverse strand, counting down.
CACACATAGGAAGGTGCCCCGCACTTTTCTGTGAAGCTTGCCCGTTTCACAAGGCCAGAAGAGGCCCGACACAGGGGTTGTTGGCCAATCAACAACCTGCCCGGCAGAGGTAGAGTGCTAAGACACAGCGAGGACAGCCGCACTGCGAAAAAAGGACACGTTGGACGATTCTGCAGCCTCGACCAACAGCTTGTGTCCTGCCGTCTTCCCAAATCGTTCTTTTAAGACTCCTCCCCACAAAAACACTGTCTGTCTTCTCCTGCCTCTCTTCTGTTTCTTTTTCCTTCTTCAAACCGGCGCCCGTCGCTTCACAGCATACCTCTTGTCTCTGCTTTGTTTGTCGGAGAGAGCTCTTCGCTGTTTTGCTCTTCTGGCTGGACTTTCTTTGTTGCAAGCAATCAAGATCGTTTTCGTCGCTTTTGATCCTTCCTTTCGTTTCATCTGTATCTGCGTCTCCCTCTTCCACACGCCGCTATGCGTATCAACTCTGTTGCCGCTGCGCTCGGTGCAGCACTGCTGGCCGGCAAGGTTCACGCCAAAGATGTCCAGGATGACAGCGCGGCTGCTGCTTCGGCGTCCTCCTCGGCCCCGGAGCTCCCGACATTCACGGTAAGTTTGTTGGCTGCACCGATAGGGTTTGAGAGTCTATATATATGCTAATTGGCCCGTGTAGCCCACAAACCTCAAGGCCGACTTTATCGAGCAGTTCACCGACGACTGGGAGAGCCGGTGGAAGCCGTCCCACGCGAAGAAGGACATGAAGAGCTCTGGCAAGGAGGAGGAAGAGTGGGCCTACGTCGGCGAGTGGTCTGTTGAGGAGCCGACCGTCTACAAGGGAATGGAGAACGACAAGGGTCTCGTGGTCAAGAACAAGGCCGCCCACCACGCCATTTCGGCCAAGTTCCCCAAGAAGATTGATAACAAGGGCAAGACGCTCGTTGTTCAGTACGAGGTCAAGCTGCAGAGTAAGTTTTATTGCCACCCCTGCCTTTGGCTTGCGTGGAAACTAACGAGCTTTCCAGACGGTCTTGAGTGTGGTGGCGCGTATCTGAAGCTGCTCCGCGACACCAAGGCTCTGCATCAGGACGAGTTCGCCAACACCACTCCGTACGTTATCATGTTCGGTCCCGACAAATGCGGTCACACCAACAAGGTCCACTTCATTTTCAACCACAAGAACCCCAAAACCGGCGAGTATGAGGAGAAGCATCTGAGCAGCCCGCCCACTGCTCGCATTGTCAAGACTACGGAGCTGTACACGCTTATTGTCCACCCCAACAACACCTACATCGTGCAGCAGAACGGCGAGACCGTGAAGGAGGGCAGCCTTCTGGAGGACTTCACCCCGCCCGTAAACCCGCCCAAGGAGATTGATGACGCCAAGGACACCAAGCCCGACGACTGGGTCGACGAGGCCCGCATTGCCGACCCCGAGGCCGTGAAGCCCGAGGACTGGGATGAGGATGCTCCGTTTGAGATTGTTGATGAAGAGGCCACCAAGCCCGAGGACTGGCTCGATGAGGAGCCGCTGACCATCCCTGACCCTGAGGCCCAGAAGCCCGCCGACTGGGAGGACGACGAGGACGGTGACTGGCTCGCCCCCACTGTGCCGAACCCCAAGTGCGCCGAGGTGTCTGGCTGCGGCCCGTGGACCAAGCCCATGAAGAAGAACCCTGACTACAAGGGCAAGTGGTCGGCTCCCCTCATCGACAACCCGGCTTACAAGGGCGTGTGGGCTCCTCGCAAGATCAAGAACCCCGACTACTTCGAGGACAAGACCCCGGCCAACTTTGAGCCCATGGGCGCCATTGGCTTCGAGATCTGGACCATGCAGAACGACATCCTGTTTGACAACATCTACATTGGCCACTCTGTTGAGGATGCCAGGGAGCTTGCTGAAGAGACCTTTTTCAAGAAGCACCCCGTGGAGCAGCTGCTTGAGCAGGCTGACAAGCCCAAGGTTGAGGAAAAGAAGCCGAACCTTTCGGCGTCTGACGTCAAGTTCCTCGAGGACCCTGTCCGCTATGTCAAGGAGAAGGTGAACAAGTTCATCGTCCTGGCCTCTGAGGACCCTATCGAGGCCGTCAAGAAGGTGCCTGAGGTCCCTGGCGGTATCGTCGCCCTGATCGTTGTTCTGCTGTCCGGTGTGTTTGTCTTGGGCAGCAGCGCCCCCGCTGCTCCTGCCGGCAAGCCTGCTGCGGCCCAGAGCAAGGGCAAGGACAAGGCGGAGGCATCGGCGGCTTCGGGCGTCGACACTGGCAAGGAGGGTGCTACCAAGCGCGCAAGCCGCAGCCAGTCGTAATGACAAAACTAAATAACTTGTCGGTTGGGGAGAAGAAGATTCTTTAAGACCCAAAACAGAAAAACGGAATCACACAGACTATTGAAAGAAAATGGAAAAGCGGACCAGAAAGAGAAGGCAGAGGGCAGACGTTGTCGGCGGAGTGTTTGTGGATCTCATTTGTTTTATATCATGTCTTTATCTGCTTTTTCGTTATCACGGCGCAATGAATGTACTCTATTTGCCATAAATGGCCCATTCCCAAAGCGGCAACGAATCAAGAGTCCTGGCGGTGACGAAGCTTTTCTGTGAACAATTAAGTTTGAACGGAGAACGTCGCTGCCGACCGTCGGCCTGGAAGTGGGGTCCATTACGATATGGGATTGTATTACGGTGCTCATACTGCCGAGGACAGCAAGAGGGCAACGCGGACTTGTCCGCCATCTCCAAGCCACGCAGCCGCACACGGCAGACACGTGGGCAGAGTGGTAAATCTTGCTGTGTGCCCCGCGCTGGGTTGAATAGAGCGCATCCACCACCAACGCAGCCATGACTTCCCCGCGTAATCTTTCCCTCCGGATGACCGTACCAACTTTGCCCGGACGCTCCTGCCTCGACTGCGCTGGACTGCGCGTCCTCGCAGTTGCCGGTTTTGCCCCAAGCATCTCTCACCCCTAGCGCAGCGCGATTGGCCGGTGTTAGCCAGCCATAGCCAGCTATAGCCATCGGCTTCTCGCTCCTCGGCATCCTGCGGCTGTGTCCTTGTGCCGTACCCCACGCTTTCGTCTCGGCTCTTGCGTTTGAGAGTGTGTTCTGTTCGCTTAGCCGCGCTTCTGTGCATTGCCATGCGTGAATCCGAATGAGAGACGCTGGAGTTCAACCCGAAAGGCCAGGGGCCAAAAAGGAGGAAGGTGCAATTGCATCAAGTTTAAATATCAAGTAGCACGAAAGAAAAGAGGCAGGTAGACGGTAAACGATGAAAGGGGAAGGCATAACCGGCGCGCAAGTTCTCAACGTCTCCGCCATCGACAAACTGCTCCAAAACACCCCTCAGGCGCACACACCCGCTATCGTTCTCCACCCTACATGCCGATACCCACGGTACTCCGTATACCATCCGCTCTTTGTAGCGTCTCCTTTCTCCGTTGAGCACCTAACGACCGACTGTCGGTGGCCCTGCGGACCCCATCTCTTTTCCCTCGGCGTCTTGCTCCCTTGTTCTGTCCTCTCCTGTTTCTCTTTTTCCAGCTTTCCTCTTCTGGTTTTCTATATACCCCTCCTTGCTCCCCCTTCTCTCTTCGCCGCTCACCTCCTCGCCACAGACCCCGTTCTCGTTTTTTGCCGAATCCGCAGCCATGCGTCGTTTAATATCCAGAAGCGCTGCGGCCGCTGGCTGCGCCCGGACCTCCGCTGTCTTGCCGGCCCGTCGCCTTGCCGGCGCCATGGTACCCCCGCGCATGGCCACCCGGAGCATATGTGCCTCCGCGGTGCGCCGCAGCCCGGCCGAGTACAACGACGTCCGCCTGCCGAGCACCGCCTCCAGCTATCCTACGGAGCACATCACCAAGGCGGCTGACAAGGTTGCCGACACACCTTACTTTATCAACAACCGCTTTGTCGCCTCCGAGGCAACCGAGTTCATCGACCTGCACGACCCTGCCACCAACGAACTCATCACCCGTGTGCCGCAGATGACCGATGCCGAGCTCAAGGCCGCCGCTGCTGCCGCCGAGGCTGCTTTCCCTGCCTGGAGCGCCACGAGCGTGATCCACCGCCAGGCGCTCATGTTCAAGTTCGTCGGGCTTATCCGCGAAAACTGGGAGCGTCTTGCTGCCAGCATTACCCTCGAGCAGGGCAAGACCTTGGCCGATGCTCGCGGTGACGTCCTCCGTGGCCTGCAGGTTGCCGAGGCTGCTTGCGGCGCGCCTGAGCTCCTCAAAGGCGAGGTCCTCGAGGTTGCCAAGGATATGGAGACTCGTAGCTACCGCGAGCCTCTCGGCGTTGTCGCTGCCATTTGCCCTTTTAGTACGTTGCTCCCTGTGCTATGTTTTTTATTTGTTCTTATTTGTTGTTGTTTTTTCTATTAACGCCCTACTAGACTTCCCTGCCATGATTCCTTTGTGGTGCATTCCCATTGCCACCGTCACCGGCAACACACTCATCCTGAAGCCCTCGGAGCGCGACCCTGGTGCGGCCATGATTCTGGCCGAGCTCGTTCGCGAGGCAGGCTTCCCCGAAGGCGTTGTCAACATCGTCCACGGCGCTCACCGCACCGTCGACTTTATCCTGGATGAGCCCGTTATCAAGGCCATCTCTTTTGTTGGCAGCAACAAGGCCGGCGAGTACATCTTCACTCGCGGTTCGGCCAACGGCAAGCGCGTCCAGGCCAACCTGGGTGCCAAGAACCACGCTGCTGTCTTGCCCGACTGCAACAAGAACCACTTTATGAACTCGGTTGTGGGTGCTGCTTTCGGTGCCGCTGGCCAGCGCTGCATGGCCCTGTCGACGCTGGTGACCGTTGGCCCCGAGACGGAGTCGTGGATTCCGGAGCTTGCTGAGATGGCCAAGGCCCTGAGCGTCAATGGCGGTTTTGAGGCTGGCGCCGATCTCGGCCCCGTCATCCACCCCCAGAGCAAGGCCCGCATCGAGAGCCTCATTGCCAGCGCCGAGGAGGAGGGTGCCACAATTCTCCTCGACGGCCGTGGCTTCAAGCCCGAGAAATACCCCAACGGCAACTGGGTCGGCCCCACAATAATCACCAACGTCAAGCCGTGGATGAAGTGCTACAAGGAGGAGATCTTCGGCCCCGTCCTGGTCTGCCTGAACGTTGAGACGCTCGACGAGGCCATTGACCTGATCAACAACAACGAGTATGGCAACGGCACGGCCATCTTCACACGCTCGGGTGCGACAGCCGAGACCTTCCGTCGCCGCATCGAAGCCGGCCAGGTCGGCATCAACGTGCCCATCCCCGTGCCATTGCCCATGTTCTCCTTCACGGGCAACAAAAAGTCGATCGCCGGCGGCGGCGCCAGCACCTTCTATGGTCGCCCTGGCGTCAACTTCTACACGCAGCAGAAGACGGTGACGTCGTTGTGGCAGTCGGCTGATGCCCTGTCGCAAAAGGCTGACGTGGCCATGCCAACGCTCCGCTAAAGGCGCGTGTCTAGGATGAGATTTGCAAACTTGACAAAAATAGAAGAGTTTTGTTTTTAAATCCTACTTTCCAAGCATGGCACTTGACCAGCTCGGCTTAGACATGCGTGTTTTGAGATTTAAAGGGTTGTTTTGAGAGATACCATATCTGGTAATTCATTGTCAACAAAAAAGCTGAGATCGGCTCCTCGCCTCCCCGACATCACCGTCAGCCCTCGGCCTGAAAGGAAGAACTATAATAAAATTTAAAGGCACCTGCTCGCCCACCCGTCTTGTATCGAAGGCCCTCCCAGGACCCAATATCCCAGCCGTCCGTGTATTCTCCTCCGCCGTTAATCTTCCACACTCCCCACGTTTTCCACGCTCTCCACGCTCTGTACTGCTCGTTCGGCTTTCTCTGGTGTTTTTGGCCCGTCAACTCCAGGAGCATTGCTGTCGACTGTTGTTGCCTTGGACGGTGCGTCCGACGCACCTGATCGATCTGAGAGATCGGCAGTTGATGATGCAGACGAGACATGAGGCTGCGGGGCCAATCTCATTGAAGCAGTGCCCGTCGTAGAAGAAATGGACGACAGTGACGGCGTGGCACTGGCCGGCAGAGACGCGGCCTCGGCGGATTCGGCGGAGGTCTTGCTCCTCTGTTGCTGGGGCCTTTTAAGCTGATGTTGCTTGAGTTTTACCTTCGTTTCCTTCTCCGCTCTCCGCTTCTTCTTCTGTTCCCCTCTCTCGGCTTCGCTGTCCGTGTCGGAGCTGACCTCAATGTCATGAACATCATTGGCATCGTCGGCATTTTCGTCTCCAAGGCCACTGTCACTGATGTCCAAGTCCGACGGGGCAGCAGCGTTCGAGTCCGAGCCCAACGTCTCATCGCCTGTTTTCCTGCCAGTCTTCTTTGGCAGCTCTTTAGCAGCCTCCTTCATTGCCAAAGAGGCATCTTTTTTTGCGCTCTTGGCCTTGCCCGTCGCCTTCGCCGCCAACCTTTCTTCCTTCTTTTTCTGCTCCTTTTGTTTCTTGCGCTCACTGCGCCTCTCGGCCTTCTCCTTGGCAGTCTTGGCCTCGGCAACCCACTCAGCCGCTCCGTTCACGGCACCTGCCGGGTCACGCTTGTGCCTCAGGAGATAGCCCTGTAGCTCAGCCAGACTGAAAGTCAGCTCTGGGATCACGGCAGAGAACTCCTTTGCAAACCCGTCAAGGCGGGCGGCAGCCTCGGCCTCCTTGGCCCCACAGTCCTCTGAATCATCACCATCGCTGCGGCTCTTATCCCCCTTTCCAGTCCCATTTAGCGGTATATCATCGCCCTCGAGTGTAGCAAAGATGGACTTGAAAAGAGCCTCCATCATGCTGCGGTCAGCAAGATCAAACTTGACCATCATGTCGACGCGGCCGGGCCGAATGAGGGCCTTGTCAAGCTTTTCAAGGTGGTTTGTCGTCATGACGAGAATGCGGCCTTCCTGGCTGGCAACACCGTCGAGAATATTGAGCAGGCCGGAGAGGGAGAGCCGGCCGGCTTTGTCCTTCTTGGAAGTGTCACCGGATTCCTTGCTTCCCCTTTCGCGGTCGGCCTGTTTCGTATCGCCGCTCCCATCCCTGCCTTCGTCTTCGTCCTCGCTGCCATCGCTCGACCCACTGTCACTGTCGTCGCTGTCGGAACCTCTGGTGTCGCTTTTGTCCTTGTCCGGGGAGTCTCGCGTGTGCGTCAGGCCCGCTGTATCGATATCCTCGAGAAGAACAATGCAACGATGCGGCAGGTCATTGAACAAAGCAGCAAGGGTCTCTTCTGTAGCTGCCGCACCGTTCAGACTGACAATATAAATGTTCATATTGAAGTGGCCGGCCAGAGAAACACTCAGCGACGACTTGCCAGTGCCGGGTGGACCGTACAAGAGGTAACCGCGGCGGTAAGGGATACCACGGTTCGCATACCAGCGGCGTGTGGCAGGGTCGAGATAGTCTGCAACATCAGACACGAGGTTTTTCTTGACCTTTTCGTTGAGGATGACTGTGGAGAGCGGCCGAGGGTTTCGAGCCATGCAGCGCATCCATGTCGGCTCGCCGGCACGGTACTTTCCGCCACGGCTGCTACCACGGTAGATAACGGTCTTGTGGTCATCGCGGCGCATGTACATGCGACGTATTTCGAGCAGCAGTTTCTTGAGGACGGCGGGGTTGCGGCCAAAGCAGGACACCGAGACGGTTTCCTGCTGCTCCGAGCCGACGACGGCATTGTTGCGGTTGTCGGTGCGGCGGAAGATAAGCAAGCTCCCGCGGTACCAGAAATAGTAGGTGCCAAAGGTGGGAGTGTAGGAGAGGACCTTCTTTTGCTTCTTTTTCTTCTTCAGGCCTTCGGGAGACGTGTCCGCAGCAGCCTCGTCGTCGTCGGCGTTGTCGGGGTCCTCGTCTTCTGACTCATGGGCATTGCGGCGGCGCTCCTCGTAGCGCAACTCCCACACAGACCACGAGCGTGAGCTGATAACTGTGTTGACAATGAAGTGGCGTGCATTCTGGGCAAACGGTTGGCTCACAACCCAGCTCATGAGCATGTTGTAGACCTCGTCATCGTAGCGGATATCGACAGTGGACATAAAGCGGTTCTCCAGCTGGGTATAGAGGTAGCTGCTGAGATACTGCCACACAAAGGCCACGCCCCACAGAAAGACAACGAGTGGAAGGTAGTAGCTGAGGTCGATGCGAAGGTACCGCTGCAGGGCACCGGTGAAGACAGACAGGCCCGGGAAGAAGAAATCGAGGAGAACGGCAGAGGGCGCAGAAGGCTGGCTCGCAAACGCCTCTGACGCCTGGCTTGCAGTGGCCAAAGGGTCTGCCATGGTATTGCACGACGCGGTAGACTCCATCGTGAACAGAAGCAGTCTTTATGATGTAGACTTTAAGTTGTAGTGTGCAGGAAAGGCGCGCTGGTCCAAGGCAGAGTGTATATAGAGGGGACGAGTGTGCTTCTGTCAAGTGCAAAATGAACAGGCGAGGAAACAAAACGGGCAAACAAACCAATGAGGACGAGATAAAAAAGGCAAAGGAATGGAGGGGAACAGACCAGTTATACAAGTTATACCGTACAGCAACCAGCAACATTGCAACTGCGTAACCCTCGGCAGTCTTGCCCAAATCTCGGCGTGTGTTTTGAGGCAGCATCACGGGCAGGCAACACGCTTGCAGGCCCGCAAGGCTGCCATCCTCTCTTTTCGACTCTGGTCTATATGTATTCAATTCGCACCGGACAGCCTTTGGGCCAACCACCTCACCGCATGTCGCTGGGGAATAAGCAGGGTGCCGGGGAGGCAGGGCAAGAATCCTTGCAGTATCGTACTTGGTGTTATTGGTAAGACGCCTCCAAGCCGTGGGACCTTCCGGAGAAGGAGTCATAACTGCGCAGCACACAGCGCCAAGAGGCATGATATGTCCTGCACCAAGAATGTGACTGCGTTGCTGATGCTCAATAGCGGGACGCATTGGAGGCCCATTATGTTGACCATAAGACCGGGTTGCAAAACAATCGGATTTGGTAGTTAATACCGTATACACCCCTAGGTATGAAATGTTGCAGAAAGATTCTGTCGCCTAAGGTACGAAGTAGAAGAGAAAAGCGAGAAGAGAGACGAAGAAAAAAAGACGAAAAAACAAAGGTAGAACAAAAAAAGGCATAAACGATGCGTAAGAAATAATTTGATTTTTACTGTCCTTTTTTTTCCTGATGTTTCCTTCGTCCTTTCCTTTCTTCTTTTACGATAATTCGTCTTTTTATTCGTTTTTCTTCTTCGTCCTTCTTGTTTCTACGATACACGTTCCCGTTCAGGGGTCCTTAATATGGTCAAGGTCCCGCCGTAGGCAGAAGCCCCGCAGAAGCAAACCTTAAGTACGATGTAAACGCTTGAATATTTAGGTGTTGTACAATGTATTATCTTACGTCGAATTTCGGATCTGCCATCGCAGTTCTCTAGCCTTGTAAGAACACTCCCACAACTAGAGACAGAAAACGGCGGTGAAGCATCGTAGCCACGTTTGTTGAGAAACAGGGCGACTGCCTTGCGTGAAGGCCTCGCGGCGCACACTGACCTCTTCTTTTTAGGCACTTGTTTTGGCATTTGATTCGTTGAGTCGCTTTAATGCGGATACACCTCCCAGGCAGCAACTGCAGCCCAAGAGGTGTCCAGTTGGAAACAGCTGCAAGCAGCTGGACTGTCGGCTCTACCGCGGTGCCAGGGAAACAAGACATCTGACCGTGGCTAGTGCGGCTCTACGAGCGTCAAATGTAGGTCAGGCTGTGTGGATCGATTCGTTCTGTAATTGGTGGGCATCGCTAGTTTCTCGTCACAGGACATCCGCGAGGCTGATACCTAGTACCTTTAAATATTCTTTCCGGCGAGAGGCAAATTCAAGAGGGAACGACGGGAAACATACAGAGGACTATACAGATCACCAGAGAGAAGTAGAGATCAAGAAACTGGCAACATATCCCTGGACGATTGTGACAGACGTTAAAAAAGGATGAATAAGATATGTGGAAACTCGGATGAAAAAACCCAGAATCATAACGGGTCATTGCTGGACACCAGACTCAAGCAACCTCAATAAAAGGCGCAAACGATAACAAAAGAAATGCCGTATCAGTTGCCAAGAGTGTGGGAAGAAGCCGCAAACCTCGCGGAGCTGTTCAGCAAAAAGGCCGAAAATTTAAAGCAGGTCGAAATAAAACCCGACAAAACCGTAGTGAGAAAAAAGAGGTAGGAGAGCAGTAAAAAAAAGAAAAGAAAAGCTGCAACAGAGGAGAGAAGAAGAAGACGAAGAGGAATGTGAGATAGAGCTTCAGCTAATCTCGTTGACAGGAACAGCTCGGCTCATCAATCTCAGCCGTCAACAATCATCGGCTTTGCACTGGGTTCGCCAGGGCGAACGGGGCCGCCGGTCCGAGGTACGCCTGGCTTCGTTCCTGGAGGCGCAGCGCCAGGACGAACGGGACCACCGGGCAGAGGTACGCCTGGCTTCATACCCGAAAATGTAGCACCAGGACGAACAGAGCCGCCGCCCGGGGGTACGCCTGGCTTCATACCGGGAAACGGGCCTCCGGGGCCAGGCATAGTGCCCCGAGAGGCTTGACCCCCCAGGCCTCCGGGAGGAGGCCGTTGTGCACCGGGCTTCGCCATTCCGCTCGGCATACCTGGCATACCACCGCCAGGACCACCCGTGCCGGCCGGCATAGCAAATGCTGCCCCCACTGGGCCGCCCTGTTGTCTGGGTGCCCATGACGGAGGTCCGCCATATTCAGAAGCACCGTCGGTGCTGCGAGAAGTGCTGGTACGGTGGCCTTTCCAACCACGAGCTGTTGGGGCGCTGCGACCCCGTGAACTGCGTCGGGACGAATAAGTGCCCTTCTCTTCAGACTCTAGATCATTGGGGTTGACCTTGACGAAAACATAACGAGACTTGGTCGGATTCAAAGATGTGCCATTGCTGTTGCGTTGTCCACGTCTGGAGTGGTCTGCGTTGTCAGAGGGGGCCACGTCGACACGACGAATGTGCGAGACAAGGCCTGGACTGCAACCAGCAAACCACACAATGCACGACAAGGCCTTGCGGTTCCGAGGCAGCGGGGCCGTGCTATGTTCGGGCTTCACACCGAAGGAGGGCCGACGTGGGCTCGAAGATTGAGAGCTGCTTTCGCTGCGGCTGCTGCCGGATGACGAGTACTGTGGGGTTGGCATGGCGATGGAATATGGAAACAAGGTATATGGGAATAAGATTCAAATCGAGACTGGATGAGCCTCGGCGATGGCCTTGCCGTATCGGCCTAAACGAATCCGGCGAAAGAAGACCACAACGAAGTCCGATGTGAGCGCAGCTTTCCGAGAGAATGTGCTATAAAGAAAAATGCGTGGTCTGGCCGAGGAGCTAGCAGGTTGGACTGGAGATTGTCGAAGCTGACAAGGCTATTGGGATCAAGAAATCCGAGGGCGAGGGTAGGAGCTATGTTTTCAAGCATCAAGCAGCCGTTCTCACTACCAGCAAAAAAAATCAGTGCCGCCGGTGCATATGCTTCTCCTGTGGCATCCTTTGACGCAACAAAGCGCACAATGATAATTTCCCAGTGTAGCTTTGGATGAGGTCTGGTGGGCGGCGGGCACCTGGCGGAGCGGGCCGAGAGGGTCAATATATATCAAAGGCCGGGGTGCGAAAGACGCCACAAGTGACAGGGAATAAATTAACTTTTGGTGAGAAAGAAACAGTAAACAATGTTTGACAACCCAGAAAAGTCGGGCAGGACAGAGTAGGGGAAGAGAGCATGTTGACGGCGGTGGACCTTTGGCATATTTATATATACAGAAGCATCTCTCAAGTGGGCGGGCGACCGGACAGACAGACCGTTGCAAACAGAGAGACTGACGAATACAGAGAGCCGCAGACAACGTGTCCGGGTGAGAGACATCGCAAGAGGGGGTGAAGGCAGCCCCGAGACACAGTCCTGTGCTCTTTTGGTACTCTGTCGCTTTTCCGGCCCTTGTTGCATATCTGCCGTCCCTCGCTGTGGCTTGTATTTTTTTCTTCGTTGTGGATGCATGCTGCCCTCCTTTTCACGGGGCAACAAGAGATTTGGTGCTGCATACATGCACAATGTGCTCCGCAGGGCTCCGACCACCATGTGTTTGGGTGCGGTGGTGCTGATTCTGATTCGTAGATGCTCATGTTTTCGGCAAGCCAGGCAGACCGGGAAGAGTGAAATCCCCCTATACAAAGGCTCCTGCAGAGCGATTCCAATACCTCTGCTGGCTCTCGCGTCTAGCTGGTTTTTGTCGAGTTATTTGATTGCTGTCTCTGGATTTCCTTCTAACCTCATCTACCTCCTCTCACTTCTCTCTCCAGCTAGTGGTGATTTGATATGCCACGACACTGGCATGGGCGTGTCCCTTCTTGTCCTGTTGATTCGCTTTGGGACACTCGGACTCGAAAGCCTCGTTGCTTTGGATGCCACTCGCGACACATGGCCATTTGTGGTCGTCCTACGAGGCCCGTCTCTGTGAAACGAGTCGTATCAAAACGACACTGTGCATCCTTTACCCTTTCCACCACTTCTCTCTCTTCATGTCACGCCAGTTGCCTTTATGAAATCTGCACATTGGTCAGCATGGCTTGGCGTGCGCACGATATGCGACAAACAACGCGTTGCTAGGGTCCTTTGGTTCTCTTTCTCGGCTGGACGCTATCGCAAAACCGCGTTCTTGCGTTTGGTTGCAGACAGAGTCCGCTCGCCGATAAACCTCATATTAACGGAAGAGACAGAATGCCAGGGACGCGAGGAATGAAAGAGAAAGGGCTTGATCCAGACGTCTGGGGTGGGCCTTTTATTTTTTATTTTTTTGTTGTTGTTGGGCGGGGGGAGAGGAGGGGGAAAGGGCTGGTTCAGAATGATTTCTGCACTTGTAAGTCGTATTTTTCGTCAGCCTCATTTTCGTCGGGCAACAAACAAAAAAGCACCTTTGCTCTTACGTGCATAGTCCTTGAAGTTGGAAGTGACAAGAGGCGGTGAAGATGTGCTACATACTATATACTATAGATATAGTATTGGATATGAGTGGCAGACACTTAAAGCCACAATACTGTTAGGAGAGGAGGGAAAGCCGAAGTGAAACGGTGCTTGGTGAGCATCTTGGCGAGTCCGGATGGAAGATTTCTGGTGACGTTGTGCGGGGTGAAAATCGAGCATGCAAGAGGAGGGGACGATGGGGATGAAATAGGTGATAACCAGGCAAGAATAGGCGGCAATGCCAGGAAGAGAAACTCTGAGCAAATTGTAGGCGACGTGCAAGGACGCTGATGCTGATGAGAGACGGTAAGGAGACACGGGATACCACCGTGAGGATGGTTTTCTCACCCGCTCTTTCGGGGCTAACGACGTCACATATCATGAACGACCGTCCGGGCACACGAGCAGTAGAAGCAAAGCGTCAGTGTAGGCAGCCGCGTATCAATGTGTTTTTCTGCCAGAGTTAACCGCCGTGCTTCTCGGGGCTATTGAGAGTGACGATGCAGACATTGAGGCCTTCTGCTCCGAGTATTGTTTTTGTCCGTCAAGCAGGACAAGTCGAACAGAACAGTAGACGATAAACGATGAGCAGCAGGAGATGCCTACGACGCATATCGGCAACGTCTTCTGGTGTTTACTTGAAGTCAAGGAAGGTGTCGTTGCTTTCAGTTCGCGCTGGAGGGCCGCAGCCCCCGTCCTTCTGCCCATGAACGTTCCTTGCGCCGGTATTATCTCACGACGGCCCCTTACGGGGCAATACGTGTAGACAATGGGCGACGTTGGTCCTCGATGAAGACGGTCCGGGTCACGCATCTTCTACCGCTCGTTTAGAACAATAAAGAAGGAAACCATACGTAGACATGCTGGTTACTGGGCCAAGCCATTTCGACGCACTCTCGAATGCCGGCAGACGGTGGCCAGAAACAGGCCGCATCCGTTTCCATAAACTAAACGTGTGAAGGTCGCCTGTGTGATTTAGATGCATAAAAGACGAGACCAGGAGACAATGTGAAACTTTTCTTGGCGTTTCGTCTTCTCCCTTCTCAGGGATCTGGCAATTCTGCTGCTGTCTTGAATAATGTGGCCTGGTTTCGATTACCCCGTCTTTACTGAGTGTGCAGTACATATGTGTAAGAACAAAAGAAGCAGACAAAATATGATGGGAGACGGTCACGTTACTACATAGCCCCTTTTTCTTCGCTAGCGACAAGACGGGAGCATCGCATAAAACGCAACTTAAATCGTATTAAGGCTCTAGGAAGGCCGACAAGCATGATAAGTCGCCACAGGGCTGCAACGGAAAGGCCGTGGTGGAGTACGTGAAAAAAGCCATCATGGAGAATCACTGCCAGAAACAGCCTTTACGGCGAATACATACGGAGTACAGCTGTTCGTATTGTCACTTTATGGAAGGGATTTGCACTCTCATGATACGGGCCAATCAGAGAGATTGAACACGGGTCCAATTTGACCCGTCTTTTTCACCTGCTAAAAGGCGCAAGCGGCACAGCACGGACCAAGCCAATCACTCCTTGCTTTGCACCCCATTCGAAACCGACCAGACCGCCCCTTCTTCTACTTTGGTTTCTTTTGTTCCTGGCCCCAGCATACTTATCGCCTGACTAGGCGTCGCTCCTTCCCTGTTGAGCGGCGCCGCCTTGTCTTTGATTTGGTATTTCCGAGTAAAGAGACCGCCAATTCGCCCGGCCTTCCAGTTTCAGGAGGCGGAGGAAGATCACGAATGCTCGTGCTGACAGTATATGTATGGGGTAATAATCAAATGACAGACTCACGATCCAGCCAGTTCTGAAAAACGGTGCACTCCAAAACAAAGACGGGCTGGGGGGTTGTGCGGCGGGCGCCGGCAGGAAAAGCCGCTTTTCAATCCTGTACGAGTACGAGCAGATGGCAATGCATTCATCAGTACTCGTAAATGATATCTTGGCCCTCGCATTGTCGCCCTCGCCAATAATAACAAAAAAAATACACTAGACCAGTCCCTGTTTGTGCAGGTATCTTTCTTCGCATGGCGTGGCTGGCCAGCGCCCTATTTGTGCAGGTACACACTAGCAATACGAGAACACTGGAGTGCGGCCTGGTAGTCTCCCCTCCCCCTTTCCCACTGGCTGCAGACACACACAAGCGCTTCTTTTCCTTCCTCGCTCCGTTTTCCTCTCGCATCGTTTCGCCGCAAGTCGCAACCTTGTCCACAATCGCTATCGACGACCGCGCAACTTTGCGAGTCCAGCTTCCGCCGCCCCTACCAATTGGGCATTCTCTCTCTGAATCATCGTCTTGCCGCCGAGGCCGCCGTGAAATCACCTGAAACCGGCCCGCCAATGTTCACAACGCCGTGAAAACGCTGCGACCGACACGCTCGACACGCATTGCCTCTGCCTCACTTCTTCATCCAGCGCCGTCGTCGTATCCCAGCACTCGTCTTGCTTCATCGGATGCATTGAATACAACTCGGCACCGCCCAGAGAAACACAACACAAGCGGCGCGAGAAAAGGGCGTGACAGACTTCTCAGCCGTGGGCGTGGGCGTCTCGACTGGAAGCGCAGCGGCCAAGAAACCCACCGCTCCCAACGGCTGCAGTCTGCAGACCGGCGACAGCAAAGATGGACCATTCCGACAAAAAGACTTCTGAATTCGAGAGGAGAGCCTCCAGACGGCTTTCGCGGGGGGTCACAATGCATGCAGGGCCGGACGCGTCCGAGGGGGCCGACGACGACGTCTATATGGCTGCCATGGCCATGACTGTGTCTGACGGCTTCAGGCCGTACGTCGAGACAACAGGGCCGTCTGCCGCAGCGCCCAATGCGGACCACGGCCCCTCCCCCCAGGCCATAAACTCGGACATCAGAAGACCATCCGCGTCAGACGAGTCTCATTCGACGACAGCGGCGGCGGGCGTTGCTGCTTCGTCCGTCTCCTCCGACGCCTCCTCGCATCCTTCCTTTCTTTCTTCGTCTTCCACATCCGCATCACAGCCTTCCGACCTCTCGGTCTCTGCAACACAGCAGACGAAACCTGCTGCCTTGTCTGGTCCAGCACCCTCCGCCGCGGCCGCACAGCCAAGGCCTGTGGCCGCACGCCCATCAAGCATCGCCAAACCGCCCATTGAACACGCTGCCCGATCTCCGTCCTCGACCAGTGCCTCGGCCAGTAGTAGCGGCGGCAATGCTCGCCCTCCACACGACGTTCGGGCGAGCGCGTCAAGCAGCGTCGTGCCAGCATTGGAGGAGGAGCCTTACCAAGGACCTTCGGGGCCCTCTTTCCCGTACCATATGTACCCCCAGAACGTGCGCGTCACCAGAACATTAAGCGGCATCACAACGTCATCTGGCCCGTTATCCGACCCATCCTATACGGGTCCCCGCCGCCCTGCTTTCCCATACAGCATGTACACGCAAAACACGGCGGCAGGCCCGAGCGCCATGCACGGGCATGGTGTCTCTGTTGGGTTTCCCGGCATGCCGGACAACTACCAGCGCCGCATGGGTCCGGATGGCGAGGATGTTGCCGACTTGATTGGCCCTGATGGTCATACTGAGCAGCTTCCTCCGTATACGAGATATCCGGACGAGGCATATTCTCGAAAAATTGCTGCAGCAAATGCACAACTCCCTCCCGACCCGTCAGCTGTCCCGTTGCCGAGTCCGGGGTCAACCCCAATGCCCGCCTCAATTGCCGCTCGCAATACCGTCCCGATTGCTCTACCGGAATCTTCGGCGGCCGAAGCAGATCCCACGGCTCCTGCGTCTCCTTCAACACATACGCCTGTGGCAGAACCGAGCCCCATGCAAGCCATCCCTGGCGCGGGGGGTATTGGATTGGCATCACACAACCCGGAGTTTGACGGCCTAGAGGACACCGAGCCACCACGCTCTCGCTACTCCTTGCGGAGCTTTAACTCGGACGGCAGTGGTCATGAAATCAATACAGCAGCACGCAATATTAGCGAAAAGCGCAAGCACAGAGCCCCGCACTGTATCCGACGATATGGCGGAAGACGGATCCTCGGTATCATCCCGTACTGGGCATTATGCCTCGTGCTCACAGTCCTTTTAATCATGGGCATAATCCTAGGTTCCGTCATTGGAACATTTGTTGCCAAACACAAAAGGGCACAAAAGCTACACCATCAGTGAGTCGAACAGTCTCACAGCAACGAGCAAGCTCGTTTTTATCCTTGAAAATCGCTGACGTTTTTTTTTCTACTATTAGGAATAACAACCCCGTGTCTGTCACGGTAACGGTCGACGCAACTCCCATTCCGACTCCGTCAAATCTTGCACACCTCCCCACGGGCACATTTGGGTTGCCGCTCCAAATCAACGAGAGCCCAGGCTCTTGCTTCAACGATACCACACAAGCTCAAGCATGGAATTGTCAAATCACAAATCAAATGGGCATGACTCTTTCAATTTCCAGCCTTCCATTGACACCCAACGGGCCAATGTACAACATCAGTATCAACTGCAACGAGTCTGCCAATATCGCAAACGACGTCTTCTTTTACGGCGAACAAGCACCGACGATCACACCGACACCGATGCAGCTTGTGAACGATACACTGGATCCAAACCGGGGCCCAGCTTGGTTCAAGATGCTCCCATACAACAAAACGGTCATTGTGCAAGAGAGCTACTTGTCCGTGCCAACACCTCAGCCTACGTCGTCGGCAAGCAGCAGCAGCAACAACAAAAAGAGGGGCAATGCTGACCTCACTGGCACGGTTAGCCTAGCCGGTCCTTTCGGCCGCAAAGGTGCCATGACTGCCCAAGCGGGTGAGAAGCCATGGGTCTGCACATGGCCAGACACAATTCTGGAAATCTTTATCTATCCAAACCAAAACACGAGCCTATACAGAATCAGCCTCTCTTCGACGTATACGCCACTGACAGCAACGCCAACGCCAACACCAACAACTCCTACGTCATATGCTACAGGCGTGTCTCTCAGCGGAGCCGTCGCTACGCCCACGGGCACGACAGCCTTCGGCGCACCTGTCACTCCAGGACAGCTCCCAAATATGCCACCGCCATATCCAAGAGTCGTCAAGATGGAAGAGCGTCGTATGGCGAACTCTCCCGAAGCGACATGCGTCCAGTATGAGCTCAAGTCTGACGTCACGGGTCTCAAGGCCGTGCCTTACCTGGATGCAAACGGACAGGTCACCAAGATCACGATTGCTGAAGTCGAATCTGGCCCATCCTTGTTCTCGCCAGACAAGAGGGATGTCTTTGGTGCCGAGGATGTTTTCGAGAAGCGCGATGAGACTGGCCTGAGCAAGTGCGGATGTCTCTGGATGGTGACGTAAATTGTAAAATGCATTTCCCCCCACCCCCACCTGACTCTTTTTATATATAATTTTCTCATGGGCAAGCTACTACACCCTTTCACTATGTACGGCCATCACTTTTCATGGTTCATACATACCTCCTTGGTGGCTTTTTTTTGTTGCCTTGTTTCAAGTCATGTTCTGTACAACGGTTATACTACTTTGCCGAAGGCCTGGGTTCATTTTCTCTGTCGGCGTTGATCATTGTCATTCTGGCTTTTTTTTGGCATGGGATATGGAGGCAGCAAAATATCGGGTTTTATGTTCTTTGTAATGTTCTCAATCCAATGGTTTACATCCGACAGTGTGTTTCATTCAAGGAAGTCGTAGCTGGTACATTGGCAGAATGGTCTTTGGATCTTATACAGGCCTCTTGGAAGCGGCTGCTACCGCTTCGAGGGGAATTGACAAGGTTTCTTCCTCAAGTGCCTTTAAAATCATCCAGTTACCGGTTCAAACAAGACATCTGCTTTCTGAATTTTTGCCAAAAAGAGACTTGATAGGGCGGCAGAAGAAATCCTCCGCTCCGAATCAACTGGGCAATCCAACGAATGACCCAAACAGACTACTTTCAGATTTCATTCCAGATCTATGCCTTCTCTTTCTGCGCTCCGAACAATATAGTTTCGAACCTGAGAGTAGCCAGTTAGCTTGTCTTTGGCACGCCTTCATTCGTCTGTTGTTTCCTTATGTACCTCTTTATCCGGTGCAAGATCCAAGGCAAGGAAGCCGGACTGATCTTTTTTGCCCGTCTCTGCGCCTGCTTTAAGCAAAACTACAGCTGTTTCTCCTACAAAAGGTTAGATACTTGTAAAAGAAGCAAACAAAAGGCGAATATTAGCCGTGGCAAATATTCGTGAGCCGTCAAAAAATAGGTCTGTACCGTGTCCTTCAGCGATAGCATGGTGCAGTGCCGTCTGGCCTGCACTATCGGTAGCGTTTAACGGGCTGCGATGCTTCAACAGCAATGTCACCATTGGCGACGAGCCGACAGCCGCTGCCCGGTGAATGGCATACTGTCCGCGCTTATCTCGAACGCGGGCCGACGCAGGCGGAGAACCTTCTAAAAGCTTTCTTGCAATGTCCATGTTGCTCTTTGAAGCCACAAAGTGAAGAGCAGTCTGCGTGATCCAAGTCAGATTAGCTGCTTTTTTTTTCAGGTGAAAACAACCCTGTTTTCAGAAAAGGAAAAAAAAGAAAACCTCGTCAGCTCGCAATCAACATACCTGGCCATTGTTATCTAGGTCGACTTGTTAGCTGGGGTAGAGTCATGGAGCGGAATGTTTTGTTTTGTCCACTTGATGTCAACACACTCTTCTCGTCGATGTTGGCCCCTCGGTTTAGAAGAAGGTCGACAATTGGCTCTCCATCATTGATGCTGACAGCAATCATTAAGGGCGTCCACCCGCTATCGTCCTGTTATCTCGAGTCAGAGTTATAATGAACCATACACATGACGAGACAAGCAGAGGTAAGGCGCGTACCTGGACATCGGGGTCGAAACCTTTGATTTGTGTAAGAAGACGAACTATATCTAGTCTGTTGAAAGACACTGCCCAGTGAATGGGTAAACGTCCATCATCGTCTTTGCGGTTCGCGAGCTTTGGGTCTGCCTTTAACGCAAAAATTAGCTCCTCGATGTATTAAGAGTATGTCGATAATTTTTGACATCTTACACTGAGCAGAGGTTCAACCACAGATACTGAAGCAGCGTCAGCCACAAATGCTGTAATCGTGGATTTATGGTCTGGGTTTAATACATACATTTGCCTTCGCGGCAAGCAGCGTGAATGGCGAAGGGGTCTGTCTGATGACTCATTATGGGAGAAAAGCGTTTGTAGAGTGAGGAGGGGAAATTCGCAAGTGGGAAAAAACAGTAGCCTCTTTACAAACTCATTTACAGTACAGATTTTGATGAACTGTTGAGTTGGGAAGTCGGGCGTGAAGACAAGAAGCAGGCTAGGACTGAGGTCGCCACGAATTTTGTTTAACTTAATAATATGCATTTAAAGGCCTTTCGCTGTTTTCCGCTCCACTTAATTTTCGAAGACAGAATCGCGTCGCCGTTTGAATAGTTTTGAGGCTATCCTTTCCCAGCATTCTCAACGGTCAGCAACCCAGGTGTTTTTATATCAGCAGACTTGACTCGAGAGAACATTCTCATCCCTCGAATCTACCGAACTATCTCCAGAATTCAGACCTTGTATCGCATCTACCGGTACCCTCGTTCGACTGGCTGTTGGGCCCAGAGAACTCGAGCGATTCGCGATCATGGCCACAGAAGTGGCTGACCGCCACGCTTCCTCTGAGACTGGCGATCTTGCTAGTCTCATAAAACACAATTCCCAAGTCTCAAAATCACTATACGTCGATATACAGTCCACCATAACTCCAGGCGGTCGAAAGCGTCTTCGACTCGACACGGCAGCCGGCAGGGACCCGGACCTCGACGAAGAAGCTCTTTCTGTTCGATTAAATGCCGAATACTCCGATGTTCAAACTCTCCCAGACGCTCTAGCTTCTAAGCAAGCCGCGGCGGCGGGCGCTGTCGCCGCCCGGAAGAAGACGCAGAAAAAGAAGGCTGATGATATTGAAGCGGAGGCCGACGACATTGCAGCGAGGAAGATGATTGAAGCTATCCAAGAAAGTGGACAGGTGGAAAAAGGCGGGAATGCAGGGAAAAGTTTGGGAGCCGGGAAACAGACAACAGCCCTGATGCAAATCAGGAAACCACCCGGGGTGCGGACAGGATCGGGTGTTGCAAACGGCCAACCGGGGCAGCAGTTGATTCGCTCACAGGACCTGCACACACAACCACGGCCTGACTGGCACCCGCCGTGGAAGTTGATGCGCGTAATTTCCGGCCATCTGGGCTGGGTGCGCAGCTTGGCAGTAGAGCCGGGCAACAAGTGGTTTGCGAGCGGTGCAGGCGACCGAACCATCAAGATCTGGGATCTGGTGTCTGGCCAGCTGCGCCTGACCTTGACGGGCCACATCTCGACGGTCCGGGGCCTGGCTGTATCCCCACGACACCCGTATCTCTTTTCTTGTGGTGAGGATAAGATGGTCAAGTGCTGGGACCTGGAGACAAACAAGGTCATCCGTCACTACCATGGCCACTTGAGCGGAGTGTACACACTGGCGCTACATCCAACACTCGACGTCCTCGTCACTGGCGGCCGTGATGGTGTCGCTCGTGTTTGGGACATGCGCACTCGCAGCAACATTCATGTTCTTGCCGGCCACACAGGCACTATTGCCGATGTCAAATGCCAGGAAGCAGACCCTCAAGTCATCACAGGCTCCCTAGACAGTACGGTGCGGTTGTGGGACTTGGCAGCAGGCAAGTCGTCAGGTGTGCTGACGCACCACAAGAAGGGAGTCCGCGCACTGGCCGTGCATCCTACTGAATTCACGTTTGCCAGCGCAAGCGCTGGCAGCATCAAGCAGTGGAAATGCCCCGAGGGTGCGTTCATGCAAAACTTTGACGGCCACAACGCTATCCTCAACACCTTGTCTGTCAACGCCGACAATGTGCTTTTCTCCGGTGCTGATAACGGGTCTATGAGCTTCTGGGATTGGAAGACGGGCTATCGATTCCAGTCACTCGACACGATTGCTCAGCCCGGTTCCCTTGATGCCGAATATGGCATTATGAGCTCGACATTCGACCGGTCTGGCTTGCGCCTAATCTGTGGCGAGGCGGACAAGACAATCAAGATCTGGAAGCAAGACGATCAAGCCACGCCGGACACGCACCCGGTCGACTGGCAACCGGAGCTGGCTCAGCGACGGCGGTACTAAAACCACTGCCTTGCGGGCGATCGAGAAGAAAACGCAGTGAATGATGCTGTGCAACTGAGGCCATATTTATTTTGATATACTTTGGGAGAAAAAAAAGGCTCGGCACATGGCGTACATTACGGGATTTAATTAGACTTTAGGGGGCTATTGCCATATTTGTTATGTGTCTGGTTTGCTTGACTGATGTGTCATGTTCGGTGTCCTGTCTAACGACGCTGACAGAACGACCATCACATAAAAAGACCAGCCGCCTTGAGGTCCGGATCGTCGCGAAAAGCAAGCCTCACGTCTTCGTCGCTAACAGCAAGTCTGATTTTGCTAGGGCGTTCTACCCTGTGACCTTCGAGGTAGACAATACCCGCACCAGCAAGCTCCACGGCCGCACTCCCAAATCCAGCGAGTCGAACCCCCCTTGAAGCTGCCAGGGCTGCCGCCTGTTTTTGCGACTTGCTGTCAGCCAAGTTGTGTCCCGTGAGAAGCGTCTCCAGGGGCTGTCCATCTTTTGTGCCTATCGCTGTGCTCACTGCAAAGCGAAGGGCACGTTGGGTCTCTTCGAGGACGTCCCCGAATGTGCTTTCAGCGACGCCCGTCCGTTGGGCACGAGCTAGCAATGCGGCCAGCAGAAGCCGTGCTGAGAAAGATAAAGCTCGGAGGTACTGCTGCAGAGGGCTGGATGTCGCCTCAGCGATGGCCCGCCGAATCGTGTCAATGGTCACACGGCCAGCTGCAGCTCTTTTTTTGGTATCCAGTATATCAGCATGACGTTTGATACCTTTGGTTGGGGTCTCGGGTAGGCCAGGTGTCTCGTTTTGCTGGCTCTCTGCCTCTGCAAGCTCCACAGCCCTGCGACAGATATCCAAGGCACGCCGTGCATCACCGCTAACAGCAGCGACTTTCCGGCTCGCAAACTGGATTGCATCAGGATCAACAGTAGCTCCAGGCACGCCTTCGAGGCGAGATTGAATGATCTTCATCAGCTGTTCATGGTTGTAGCCAGGGAATGTGATTCTGGTCAATCCTTTAACAGATAGGTTAGCGACAGAAATAATAGGCAGCAAAACGCGAATGGGTACAAGAACGAGGGGGGGGCTGCTACTAACCAAGGCGGCTACTGATTTTGTTGCTCAGAGTACGCTCTGGGAGGTCCATAGTGTTGGCAACAGCAAGGACAATCAGCCTGCTGTGCCGAAGTCCCGGCCAGTTGAAAAAGTTGTACATGACCCCTTGGTTTTTGGTGACCAGTTGGTCCAGCTCATCCATTAGCACGACGCATGGGACACGGCGCGGGTTAGGATTGCTGAACTCATGTTCCAGAAGGTCCAATGCTTGACCGGGGCTCACACGCTGGCCCTTGAGCGCTTCCCATAACAACGAGTAGGCTTGATGCGGATCTGTGATTTTCATGCCGTTGATTTCGACAAAGATAAAATCATCGAGCTCGTCCGCTTGTACCGCAAGATCAAGGCTTGTGACCACCTCGCGCACAGTAGCAGTCTTGCCAGTGCCTGGAGTCCCGGATATGTAAATACAAGACCCTGTTCCCTCGGTAATTGCCGCCTCTAGATGGGAATACACCATCGAGAACTCGGTCTCTCGACAGGGGAGGCTCGTAGGAACAGATGCGACATGCAGCTGAGCTCGCGCTATCTGGAAGGGCGAGGACTGGTAGTGATTTGGAGAGAGTGCGCGAGTAGCTAATGGTGTAAACTCAAGATGCTTTTTCAAAACGATGCTAGGAATATTGTTAATTTGATGAGTGCTCGGACAAGCCAGCAAGAAAGCTGGCAGGATCATAAGGGAAACGCAAAACGCACCGTCGATGGGAAGGAGTTAGGAACTTCGAGGCGCTCATTGACTTTGTCGGTGTTGTTGAAACGTCGAGGACTTTCGCCTTTTTTCTTGGTGTCCGATATCGCACCTCTCCGTCTGCATCGTCATCGTCGTTATAATCGCGGTCGTCGTGATCGTTGTTCTTGTCACCTCTACCCTCTTCCGCGGAGTGGTGACTGGCCGAGCCATTCCTCGTTTGCCTTCGTTTACGAGTCGCCTTAGTACCAGTCTTGACCAGCTCGATCAGACTCTCGATGTCTTCGGCTGTCCCTTTGTAGATATCCTCCCACACAAATTCATCTGTGTAGCTGGCAGTTCGAGTATTGCAGCCTCGGCGGCAGATAAAAGTTTTCCCGTAGTCTTTTGAGTGGCGCCCGATGCGACCGCTAGGAAACTTTTTGCGGAAAACATCGGGGGACATAACGTTTGCCCTGCCGTTGATGGATGTCAATGGATTGACATCCCACGATGGAGAGATGTACAACTCATTCTGGAGTTGAAAAAGGTCAGTTGGTATCGAGAACACTCTTGAACCGGCAACTAGCGTAACTTACCGGCATAAAGTCTGTCCTCTTTTTGACTTTGTTGCGGATCTCCTTCTCCGTCGAGAACCACATGAAATGCGCCGCCTTTTCATCTTCCTCGCCGTCGGCTTCGATAAATCCGCAAATTATGCCAACCCATGCTTCATTAGACCCTTCAGCCTTCAGCAACACAGTATCCCCGAGAAAGCATTCAAACGTGCCCATGCGGGCACCTATGATGCTTCTTTCGGAAGGATGACGCTTTCGCTTCCGCGGCGATTCATCGCTTGGTTGCTGGGAAGATGGCAGTAGTTCGGAGTAGATCCATTCCCAAGGATGGTCGAGGTCCCCGAGTTCGTCATCGGAGTCATCACGGACAACACCAGGAACAATTGCTGGTGTTCTTTTTTTTCGTGCTGGCTTATTTGACGTCTGAAGGAGAGTCATTTTATGTGCGTGAGAAATGTCTGCCAGAAGACTATGAGGTCGAGTTGGTGGTGTTCGGGAGCTCGGGTGGCTCTACAAAACTCGTTGTCGTTCAGGAAGTCTAAAGGAGTCCCCTGTCTAGTGGATTGACACGTCAAGATGTACCGCGAATTTTCGCGTTTTAGTTGACCTTTGATTATGTCATCCGTTTTACAATCACTACTCGTACACAGTACATGTAGTGGTAGTATCTTATTGGACTTGGTATGTCCTATTTTTTCAAATTCATTTAAACAATCTATGATAGAAAAGAACAGGACTCGTGGTGGGCCTCGAAGACAAACTCCCGTACGGTGAGCACTCTGTTCAGAAAATATCTAATAATAATAATACTGTATTTTAACCAGACTTCATGGTTGAGATCACATCACCTTAATCAAATTTGCGGGGAGGAGCGATCGAGCTTTTGGTAGTCGCTCCTTCCCTTGGACAAACTTTTGTCAGCTCCCGCAAATAAACGCGGTTGCCATCGATTTGAAAGCCAGTTGGTATCTTGTTTATCTCCACCCCTCGCCTGCAGGGTATTTTTGAAGATCCGTTCGCCCATCGTCACAAGTCTTTTTGTTGGTAGACACAATAGGGTCGGCAAGAAAGAGGGACTCAATCACGATGTCACCAGCAAAGAAGCCCGCAAAGCGCCCTGCAGGTAGAGCACTTGTCTCCGAACGAAAATTGAGACAGCCCACTGTTGAGGTTCCTCCAAGAACCGCCAACCATCTCCGGAGCTCTGCTGCCAACTGTGTCTTAAAGACAAGTTTCAGTGCCGGTGCGGCCGGGTCGGACCCGGTCGTCCCATCAACCGGTGTCGTCAGCTCGGATGTAAGAAAACGGGGGTTCAAGGTTAGTCTTCTTTTTATCCAGGCACCGTCTTCCATGCGCGTCTCGTCTTACAACAAAGCTTTTTGTTGTCGGTCCGTTCGATGCCAGTGGTTCAAGCTCGTTAGGCTGCCAAGAGACGCTAGATCTCTTGGACCTCGTGAGGCTCCGACATGACGTGCAGATTGAACACGACATTTCGTGTCCCAATAGCCTCACAATCTGCGGGACGTCCTTGGGTAGCATACGCTCGGCTCACATGGATATCTTTAGCCATATGCACAGCCTTGTTTCGCCTTTCAAAAACCAAATATTTATGGTTCAACCCTCGGACAACCACAACAAAAAGATTGTTCTCACGAAAGACGCCAGTAATCCCGACCTGGTGCGGCCTTCGTTGAACAATTGCACTCGTGGTGTAACGATTGAGCCCGCCGAGGAACAGGTTATGTCACGGCATGCAGCAGCCTTTCGGTCGCATTTCGCCAAACTCTCCTGTGTACTTCAAGAAGCACCATACAATGTCCATATGCAAGTCCACCTTGGGAAACTTTTATTGTCTATGCAGGACGGCCAGTACCCAGTCGAGCCCGGAGGCGCAGCAACGCAGCTTGATTCTGCATTGACCCAGTCAGCTGTCGATGGCAGTGTAGTGTTTGACCGCAGGTGAGAACATTTAGTTCCGCGATGCGGTTTGGCCTCGCTTTGCAAAAGAACAAGGATTTCTGGCGACTAAGATGTGTTAACATTGCAATAGGATAGGTGGCATAGAAATGTTCCAGGCATTCCAACACCAAGTCTACCAACACCGAGACGTGTTTTATCCCTGCTCGTCAGTCATTGAGGACCTCCATGACGTTCAGCCACAGATGTTTTTAATTGGCGTCATGGAGAGCTTTCGTTTTGAGTTGGAAATTGGTCCGCCGGGCTCCGCTCCCGATGGACGCTCTGCAATGCTCACAAGTCTTCGCGTTTTCCAAACTCTTGGGTTCGAATGCAAGGCTGGACTCACGACCGCATGTCCTATGAAGTACGTTTTGAGCACGCACCTAGTACGGCCTTCAGCCACAGGATCTTACCCCGAAACTGACATAGTAGCCATACGGACTGGAAGCTCGAGACTATCCCAGAGCTTGATCCGAAAGACATACCATCGAGTATCACTGACTTTCTTCAGTGTGTCGCCGTTGTTTATTCCGAAGATCACCCCGAATTTCCCGTGCCAATTGTCAGTGCCGGCGCGGGCAAGGAATACAAGGTCAAGCAGTTGTTCGGTAAAACATCTTGGACCGTTGGTTGCAAAGGCACGCATTACTTGTTGCATCTTAATATTTACCATAAATTTTCAAGAGCAAACACACCAGATAAGAGTCAAGACAAGGCGATGATGGGAGTTTCTGTCTCAAGTACTTCCTGGGAAGAGACTCTCAAGTCTCCGGCAGGCACGGGAAAGCCTCGCGACCTCGGTGCGAACCTGACCCGGATTTTTCAGCCAGGCATCACAGTTTCTGGCAAGGACAGAGACGGTGTTGTCACTTTACTGAGGCTGATTCGACTGATCCTATCTCTATGGGATACGGCCTACAATGGAGTCTCCCAACCTGCGATCGAGATGCTTTCCACGGAGCATCCACCTCTTCCAAACCTTTCATCTCCATGTAATCCACCAGTGGCGACGAAGTCTGATGAAATGGGCGCGAACATTGATACTGTGACTGCCAAGAATACCAAAATGGCGGCCCTTGTTCCAGGCACCCAGGAAGAAGAGGATTTGCTCGTGTTTGATTGACAGCATGGCATATGTGGTCGACACATTGTCCGAATCTTTTTATTTTATTTTTGAAGAAATTGGTGCGTCCTAGAGATTGCATTCCACGTTGTTTGTCTGGCATGGTGCGCTCTTATTACCAGAGCTTTGTCGGGGTTATGTGTATCACGAGAGCTGAGTGTAGATGGATATGAACACGAAAAGATTATCAGCCTAATGGGGAGATCCATCAACAGATTAACAAGTACGCGATATCTCTTCGATGTTGTAAAGATTCGGCATGGGTGAATCAAGACACCACCCTTGGTTATTGTGTCGAGCCAGCTAGAACCTTCTGTCGCAAAACTAAACACTTGTCAGAAACTTTAATAAACCATTATCTGTCAAAACAAGCAGGAGCCTTTGGGGCTGGAAGTTTACCCTCTTCTACTACTCTGAGAGTAGACGTCTTATTTTGCACAATAGCCTCAAGTTCTTGAATACTGACAGTAAGATCCTTGATCTTGCCCTCGTAAAATTGTGCCGCTCTTTTCGTGTCCTAGACAATGACTACTGTTAAAACGTCGCCACATATGTCTTGGGAATTGTAAGCCTTTTAAAAAACGGAATAGCTCCTACCTTTTCGACAAAAAATCCTGTGCCAACATCAACGATGACATGCTCCGGATCATTGAGGGTACCACCCACGTACAACGAATTTGTCAAAGGAACAAGCACTTTTCTATCCGCCTCTTTGATGACTGTCAGCTATACGCATCTTTTTTTGCGAAAGTGACTGGCTCTTACCCCGTGGCTTGCCCTCAACGCAGCGAAGACATTCTCGGAACTTGCTCTGGGCGGCCATCAACTGGGAAAAGGACGTCGAAAGGTGTTCAACCTCCTCATCCAGCTGTTTTTTCACTGCACTCAGTTGCTGGGGACTGAGGCTATCAAGGTTCACTGAGATTCGGGAAAATTAACACATCGTCCCGACATGAGTCGGTTTAACAAGAAAAGACTGTACCTGATTCCTGGCGGCCCGCCATTGCCAGTGTTTACTTCCGACTAATCTAATATCAAAAAAAAAGCCTTTCCTGGTTGTATTGTTATTTTCCGAGGTCGTGAAGGAGTCGATAGAATGTGCTAACAAACACGGTTTTAAGACGCCTAGCTAAGAGCGTGAAAATAAGTTGAATGACGAACGTGGGGGATATGGTTGATATGGCAGATATGCGGCTAAAAGTAAATCGTAAATATTTACTAAAACGACACAATGAGTAATCGCAGACAAGTAACATCACCAACCCACAAACAACGAACATTGAGCAATCGACGACGACAAGGCCACTGCGAATAACTTTGCCTCAACGATCGACTGGTGAATTCGACGAGTTTTGAGCCACCATGTATACATCCACTGCACCAATCCCACCACCCAAACCTGGCAGCCATGATGTTAGCCGCCGAAGTACCCCAGCCACGACGAATTCCCCACGACAGCCACCGTTGCCTGCAACTCCAACAAGCTTCCCAGAAGCAGCGACAAACACGCAAGTATCAGCATTGCCTAGCATCGAAGATCCACGAGACGCATGGCTTCCAAAACTACTCCAAGACAAGTCGTAAGTCCTTACCACCACAAGCATGTCTGTGCAACACCTGTGCTAACCATTTTTTATCACAGGAAGCACGATTTGTTAGATATACTCTCCTCTCAAGATCTGCTCGAGGCCCTCACACATTCGACTCTCACCATCCACCCCTCCCTGGCAGCCTCTCATGCAGCGCTGCAAAACGCCTTGGACGAAAATATGGAGTTAGCCAAACACCTGCAAGAGCTGGAGGCGCGGCTAGGTCATCAGAGGTCGACTACGCAGGCTCAAATTCTGAGCACGCATGCGTTAGAGCGCTCATGGAGAACAAAGCAGGCAGCTATGGATGCGGCCTTGACACCGTTTGCTCCCGCAAGCCTCTACCAGCAGCTTGCTGCAGGCGTCAACGAACAGGAACAGGTGTGCCAGGCGCTGGAGGAGAGTTTTCTCGAGGGCGATGGCAATGGATCTCTAGCCAGCGAACGCGAGGCTACGGAATGGGTACGACGTTATCGCGAAGCACGGAAACTTTATTACCTCCGACAAGAACGGAAAGAGAGGTGGGATGAAGGTCGTGTGGGTGGGTGGCGGTAGATTGGGGAGTTTCGGGCGATTCCAAATTGCCGTCAAGCAGCCACTCTCTACGAAGCAGCCCACCGTAGCTGCCATCATCGCCCGCAGCTTATTTCGTGCCGGTGTAGATAGCAGCACCTGCCGTGGCCTTTCCTCAAGACGCTCGCAAAAGCCGTTCTGTGGTTTTGTATCAGCATCTCCGAAAGAAACCGTATCAGCAAGAATAAGAGCGCTTGTGTCTCGCGCCGAGTCCTACGGTCTCTATAGGCAATACATGCCCAGGACAGGATATGCGTTGGTCACCTCTGCTTTTTACTGCAGACCGAAAGGGGCGCATCCGCCTACACACAGCATTGTTCTCGGTGTATTGCCTGCTCACCCGCCTTCAAGAGCTACAAGTAAGGGGAGCTGAACAAGAGGAAGGCGAAGGCAAGGTCGTCTCCGGGGAGCGAAAGAGATGGTGACGAATACTCGTACACCCCAACCAGCCATTTCTATCGCCCAGGAAGACAGAAATCGATTTCGACAAGCTGCCTCCTTTAAAAGTGCGGCTGTTGCGACAGCTGGCATTGCTGCGGTGCCTGTTCCAAGTATGTATTCGGTGGCTATCCCCCAAGGGCTCCTCTCGCATCTCCGGTGACAAATCGGATCGCAAGACTGGGTATGAAAAATCGGTGCTCCTTACGTCGATCTTACGAGCTCCGTGTTAGTATATTTATGCCGGAGCTGTACTGAAAGAGAATGGCGAACGAGCCCATGTCATATGATATTCGAACAATTACGATGTGGGTTCGGCTTTTCTTCGAAGACCCTGATTCGGTATGACGGAGTATTATAAAGCTTTCTCATTGCCTTCACTTTTTTTGCACCAGCCGTATCACTGTTGTCAGAGTACGCGGGCCGACTACGAGTAGATACGAGAGATAGAGTCGCTAGTTTTTGCTTCCCACTTACGTCGTATTACATCAGACGGAATGCCTCAATAGGGTGTGGCCATTTTCGCGGTTTCGGCCGCACTTTTTAGTGGATCCCGGCCAATTCTGCCGATTCGTTTGGCCAGCAGCTATCAGCGTCATTACTTCGCTGTATATATAGTACGAGGACCAAGTAGGAGTATTGTGCGTCACTAAATGTACGTAGGCGATTTCACACGCATTAGCCTGCAATGCCAACAGTCGAAATAACCGCGAGCTCCAAAGGCGACACCTCGGCGTGGGGTCTGCTCGTGGGGCCACGATCTGCCCTGCCTTTGCTTGAGCAAGTGGATTTGATCGGGGCGTGGGGGTTGTCCGAAATAACATTGAAACTCGGATGAAAGAATACAGGCTTGGTATGCCATTTCTTTACCAGTAGCTACGTTGTAATACAGGTGCCAAGACCACTCAACTGCCATGGCCAGTTCGGGTCATTTGTTGAAGCTGGTAAAGCTTAAACACACGTTCGTTACTCGACAAAGTACGAAGTACCAAGAGAACAAACACCATTGTCCTAGAGGCTCATACGAGTAGAGTGAATGGGCCTCATACCAGGGTCCCGAGGACTCAGCGACAATTCAAACAGAGAATAATCCTCGATCCCCAAAACCTGTCATTTTGGTTGCCCTGTAAGATACAGTATGATATGGCCACAATGCATGGCGAAGAGCTACAGCCATGCCGTTTTACTTTGAGAAAAAAAGGTGAAAACGAGTTGTCATTTTATGGGGATGAGAAAAGGAGACATACAAGTACTGCGCATAAACTGTCAAGACTAACCTTGCAACGTAAAGGTCAGCCTCACACGTAGGTTTCCAGCTTGGCTACGACATGTAATAATAGGTATCATACTCATACTCATACTCGTAGAGTGTGATGTGGGGATGGCCTGAGAACAGCGGCGTCTCGGCATGTGGCACGCGCCTGGCCCACATCTGCCACGTTCTTGCGGCGTAAATAATTCCCACTGCGAGGACTACTGTGTATGAGATCTGCGCTTTTATGCTTTCTGGTTATTAACCTAGTTGCTGCAAAAACTGCTCGTAAGAATGCTTCGTATTACTGGACAGACCTCACAGTCTGTGGTCCCGTGCTCCGACAGTATTTTCTCCAAACATATCCATACTTCGTAGCGGTGGAAGTGCCTGTTATATTGATAACGGGCCACAAACATAGGGGTTTGACACCGCCTTCCTTAGCTTTCCTTTGGAATGGCTCGCATGTCCGCACGTGGAAATAAATATGGAAGAGCGTGCAGATATGTCGAGAACCAAGCAATATCTCCGCATGTTGTAGGTGCTAAGTGGCACGAAAATGTATTCCGTTCATACATTTATGCCTCTGCAAGATACAAGGCTTGCCGGCCCAAGGTCTAGATATGGTATGAAACATCGTAGACAGTTTATATCCATGGTTGTGACAAAGAGGAGAGGTGATCTAACTGTAATAAACGAGGGCGGGTTTTCTCGTGCCCGGCTCCTATCGCCATCGTCTTCCCCTCGAGCTGATACGATGCTCAGTGTTCATTGACTACCATAATTACGATTGTTTATTTCCCATTAATACTAGGTCTGGCCCAGATGGACCGCGATAGTACGTGTGTTATTTACTGCGCGTTCGTGTGTCCATACCTTAAAAGAGTGTCATTGACATTTACAATTGCTTTACCAAGATAGAGCCGCTCGAGGAATACTCGTACACAAGTCCGAAAAAAGGGGGGAGGCCGCTTTACGAAGCCAGCGTATTGCTCCAGGCCCGCCACGAAATATTGCCAAAGTCGATTTTTCTACGAGTATTTGTTAACAACAACAACGGCCGGCCAAGCCAAGAATTGCCGCCCGGCGTCTTTGCGGCATAGACAGCGCGCCCCTAGTTATCCACCCAGACGGCCGAGTCTGCGCCTCTGCACGGAGACTACATATACTCGTACCTGTATATCCGGAGTATCGTATATTGGTATGAACATGTATTCTATTCGTATTTTCCAATCTAAATGTTCTGCAACATACGCCCAAGATACAGTAGTAAGGAGCAATACTCCGTATAAACCAACGTTGTTGACAAGTCCCCAGTGCTTACGATTTCTTCTAGGTAAGGCCCGAGTCTGTTCCGATCCCAGGCTTATAAGATGCACAAGCCGTGGCAAGATGTCGAGCCGAGCTGTACATACTGTATCTACTCTGTACAGTACTGTATGACGTACACGTACATATATATCTCCATTTGTGCCAACAATGTCTAACTACATAAACCGTACATACTCATTCAAAAAGTGCGACGTTACTCTAGCGTCGTTCTGATAATCATTTAGAGAATGTACTCGTAGCGTGCGTCGGTCGTATCTTACCCCGAGCTGAGCAACTTCACGCAGTGGTTTTTTCGGCAAAATACTCGTACGAGTAGTTTACACGGCCTTATCAAGCCTGTAATACAGATTGTATTCCGAGCATGTGTATATGTACGTACGACGTACCGTAAGTCTGCAAGTTGTATGTACATATATATGTATATGTGTATGTGTTTATTCGTACGTGTGTATGTGTGTATGTATGCGTATGTACATATAATGTCTTGTTTCTCTCTTCCAGACCTTTACGATGGTCTGCTGTTTCATTGGCTGCGGCTAAATTACGACCTGCGGCCAGATGATGTACAACGGTCGAGAGCTAGGTCGCGGCAAAGTACTCGTGACCTTGTAACTAAAAACAGTGAAAGATAGGCCGACGGCACGTCAACTTTTCACTACATATTATATATGTTACATACTCGAAGTGCATCGTGCTGGGAATAATTGGGTTCTTAGCCATCGGGGCGTCCAGCGAGACTCTCAGCGTTCAGGCAGGTGGATCTGACGTGATGTGGAAAGTATCTGGTACATTTCTGTACCGCCGGCGGTACTTGTGAACAGGGCCGAAAGCCTCCCATTGCAAGAGGGAGGGAAGGAACGACAAGGGGATGTGCCACGGAGGAAGCGTTTCGATTACTGGGGTACATACTCCATACTAGACTGGTACCTAACATACATACGTATTTCTCATAAATTGAGGTACATTCTGGGTTCTTTTGTGGGACCTTTAAGTAGCTTGACAGGGCGAGACCCGCCCGATCTTCTGTGTCCGCCTGGCCCGACATGCCTCCCCACTATTACGCCGGCCAAACCGCCGTAGCCACTCATCCTTTTGCTGCCATCCGCCATTTTTATTCTTCCCCCGTCTTCTTCCCCCTCTTTACCCTTCCCGTTCGCTATCTCGCTATTCCGCGTTGCGATGGGGTCTGCACCCACTTGCCAGCTAACCCAACTCGAACCCACCCATTCAAACAATCCCACCGGCCTTTTCCCTTCTCGTTGAAGTACGAGCACGAGCGCTGCATATTGTCCGTAGTTCCACTAACCCCCCTGGAAAAGCGCCGCATCGACTCTGTTACACTTCGTACATCCTTTCTCGCCCATCACTTTCTTTCTACCCTCCAATATTCTGTCTTTTTTCTCCCTTCGACTTCTCGCTCTTCGTGCTTCCCAATTTGGATCTTCAGGCGGCTTTTCATCTCCATAGCGAACACAGAGAGGCTTTCCTCCCAGTCCGTTTCTCCTTTCCTTCCATCCTCTTTCTGTCTCTCTCGTCTTCCATCAATCAACTGCCACTTTCGGCTTCTCTCTGCATCTGCCCACCATTCCCATACTTCTGACCATCGTGTCAATCTCTCTTTCTCCAATTCACCACTCGGCCTCTCCTGTCCGTTCACCTTGCGTCTTGCGCTCGCACGACTTTTCAAACCGCGACATCGTATCTCATCCTCCAACGCTCTCGATTCTCCTTCACCCTCAGCCGTACATCCATCACGAGCTTTCGTTCTTTTTTTCGTCTCCATCGCCGACAATAATATTCGTTCCGTCTTCTTGCCTACGCTGGCGACAGACCGTCACGTCTCTCGACGCCTGGCCTTCCTCGATCATCGGTCTTTCCCCCATCGCGCGACACATCGAGAAGCGTCCAACAGAGTGTCTTTCAGTGGCATCAATCGCGTCGTGTCACCAAGTTGCGTTTGCCTCGGGCTATACGTGTCGTCAAGAGATCAAACAAGTCCAGCCCACGCGCCATATTCTTACGAGTACAGTCCGAAAGCTTTTCGTCACAAGCCGGACTTGAAAGTTCGATTGCCACTTCCACCGCGATCTCCTTCATATAATGGCTTATTTACCATGAACAACTACACCTCGTAACGTTCTGTCGCGCTTTCGAAATCATAGCCCAGCGTCCCGGCTTTGTTGGAGGGGACAAGAGGCGTCTTGATCTTAGGAAGCTGGGGAAGAGCACTGCGCCGCATCGCCTTTCCCTCACTTATCTCCTTACCCTTCAACGCTAAAGATGTCGACGCCACCTGTCCGGCCGATGGTCATGGACCCTCTCCATATCACCGAGTTTGCCTCCGATCGATACTTCACCAAATTCAATCAGCAGCAACGACAGCAGCAACAGCAACAACAACAACAGGACCACCAGCAGCACCAACACCAGCCGTCATTACCGCAAAACCATGCACAAACTCACGGGAGCGGCTCAGTGACCGCGGTCGGCGAGCCTTACGTGCATATTGCGGCGCAGTCCTCATCTCCTTTCTATCTACCCCTGCGAGATACCTCAAAGACAAAACAAGAACCCGTGGACGAGAAGGAGAGAGATACGCCGCCGGAACTAAAACCCAGAAAAAGTCGCTTTCATCTCAGCCGGCTGCTCCATTCAAAATCACAGCTACCTGCACCGCTCGTTCCGTCGTTACCAACCACATCCCCGACTCCGACAGTTGACAATCTTTCTGGCCATACCCCTGAGGCTCCGCCCGTGTCAAAAACGTGAGTAAATAATACAACACACAAAAAACTCTGGCTATCCATCGGCTGTCTAGTTCACCTCAAGTTGTTTTGCTTTTGTGCCATATTTTCGCTAACTGCTTGCAGACCGAGCAGCTTTGGCGTGCAGTTTTACAATCTCCCGACCGAGCTACAGGTTCAAATCATTGCGTCCATGCCGCTTGCTGATATTCTTCAATTCCGTCTGTCATCAAAGAGCATGCATGCCATGGTTTCGGCAAACGAATCACCGATCGTCCGCTACCATCTTCAACACAACATTCCGGCATACGCCAAACGACTTTATCCCCCGGACTATTCCAGACTGGATTTCCGATATCTATGTGGCATCTGGCATCGACTACATGTCGCTGCTAAGCTGTCGTCGTTCATTTGCCAATGGGTGACCAAAGAAATTTTTCTACGGACAACAGAGGCGCAAAAGCTTGAATTTGCTCCACAAAACGAAAGGATGCGCCGGCGACTGATTCCTCTTCTCTTCACCATATTCCATTTCTTCGAAGCATACCGCGCCCGCCATCTTCAATATATCATTGACCACGATGGAAAAGGCCTTCAGCAAACGCCCTACACAATCAACCCCATTGAGGCCGAGATCATGAACATGTATGACGATCGGACTCTTCTCCAGGTGCACCAGGTGTTTCCTCTGGTAATTGCGTCTTTCTGTCGCAGACTGAGACCGCCATCCTACGTTGGCCGTTTAGAAAAGTCGCTCAGAGGGTATATCAAGGACAAGCCTGCAGATGAAGTCCATGTCGCTACATTATGCATTGGCGGTTTGCGCCAAGTTGAGCGGTTTTGGGAAATAAAAGGCTACAACGCTCGGCGGAATGCAGTCGACATTTGGTACAACACTGTTGCCAAAGGTCTAGCTGAGTCGACTACGAAACCGCGCCGGGCACTCATGGGCCTCGGCCGTAAAATGTCTTCACTGGCGATATGTGACGACTCATCCCCTGTCCCAGCGTCACAAAGCTCAAAGGCCTCGGTGGAAAGTGCCAACACGGAACGGGGATCGATGGATGAAGACTCGTGGGAGCGCTGCAACAATCTCATATTCAACACCAGCTTGGCCGATGGCATGCCCATGGAGCTTTTGCCCAAAGATCAGCTTCGTTTGTTGCTTTCAGATCTTCCCGTCTTGCAACAACTGTGGCTGGTGACCGCAGAAGCGCTTATTCTCGAAAGAAAAATCGTTGAGAGACCGGCTGATATTCGACGCAACGCGCAGGTCATGCTGGAACTCATCCGCGAAGACGGTTTTGCCGAGGAGGACGAGTGGTGGTACGGACACGGTGCTCACGACTCCATACGGCCACCACTTGACTCCATCGAAGAAGATATTGCAGAATGAGCAGCCTTGTTTGGGCTCTTTCTACTTACAAACGAAGATGCATTCTGACGATGTCATATTTGAGAGGTTTCTCTACAGCCACATCTACTTTCACGACATCATTCGCATACATTTACATTTCCATTAACCACGACTTTCCTTTGTCTACAGTGCATTACCGGCGTTTGGCCCGGGGCAAGCTGGGTTGCCTAGATCCAAGTGCCTCCAGGAAGCACAATTCCAAGCATGACGGTTCATTGTTGTCATACAGACGGTGTACCCTATAAAAACTTCTTGCCCACCTTATTTCCTATACTTTTGCATCTACATTATTGCGCGTGGCGGCTGCAACAAGATAGCAACGTCTATCTTTCATTTATTGTTTCCTTTGTGTAGTCGTGTTTCATTATGGGAAATAGAATTGTACATTTTTTCGGTCCCAAGGTAAACAGGTACAGGGAAAGGATTGATCCAACAAGATCAGGCGTTTGTCGGACTATTTTTGGATATATATAGCTCTTTGTAAGCATCGGCTTGTACTTCCATACTGTCCTCTTTCCACGGACTGGCAGGCCTTCACTTTTGCTTCATGTTTTTGAAGGAATCAGGTCCATCCAGAATAGTGTAATAACATTTACTTCTCATTTCTAATATGTCTGCATATCTACTAATTATCACTGCTTGGTATTATTTGGAGTCAGGCGCAAGAAGCAGATGCTGACCTATGACCCAGTCTTCCTCCCGTTGACGGAGCTAATAGAGCAGGAGAATCAAAACAATAAATAACAACAACAAAGAACCACCAAAATGAGGATATTGTTTTCCATGTCTCGGTCATCAAAATATCACATACAAGTAAGGAAAATACACAAAGGACGTAAAAGATGACAAGTTGCGTAGTTAGCGACCGAGTTAACAGTGGTAAGCTGGCACCATGAGATTGAGAGTAAAGGGCAAGACGGTATCCAAAGCTGATAGTCTTATATAGAGGCAAAGGCTTGGAAAACCAGCCCAAATTCGTTATCGACGGACACCATAAAAACGGTCTCGCACCCCGCCTCCCAAACTTGTGTCAAAAGAATGGGTAGAAGAGGATGTACCAAAGCTTCCCGCATTGCCGGATGTTCTCGGCACACCCCCAAGGCCATATGTAGCTGGGCTACTCAGCCCCAATCCGCCTCCACCTCCGCTCGCATCGAGACCTATGCCATCAAACAACGACGGGCTATCAAAACCATGAAAGCTCTGCATCCCTTGAGCAACGCCCCCCACATTCTGCGTGGGAGAAGTACCTGCTGAATTTTGTGGCCTCGTACTCAAAAAAGAAGTTGAGGCATGGTGGGTTAGAGCATGGGGTGCAGTGCCAGGAGGGCTATATATAGGACCCAGGGGGGGCGATCCAACTTGGCTTTGGCGCCTGTTTTGGTCGTAAGCCGGCGAGTTGAAGCCCATTGATGCAGCAGATGGGGTTGTTCCATACGACCCAGGACTTAGCCTCATAGATGTAGCGTTGGATGTTGGAAACTGTGGTGATCTATGGGCATTACCTTGGCCCAGAAGTCCAAGTGAACTTGAGCCAGCGCTATGCGAGGCATGTCGATGTTGTGATGGAAAAGCCTGCTGTTGCTGTGGTTGGGGTGAATACGGGCCCTGAGGTTGGAAATGTGTAGAAAACTGCTGTTGCTGCTGCTGCTGTAGCGGTTGTGGCAACGCCTGACTAAACCGGCCGGTGTTTGCTGATCTGTTTTGTGTATAAAATGGTTGAGATACCCGGCTGGGCCGTGGAAGCTGTTGGGCTGCAAGAGGCCCGGGTAGCACAGGAGTGGCATTCTGTGTCCGGGGGCTATGTTGCGAGGGCGTCGGAGTGTTAGCACGCACAGACTCCTGTTGATGGGCATGGAGCCGCTGTTGCATCTGGTGAGAAGACTGGTGTGACTGATGGTGAGTTTGATGTTGTGTGGTCCCCCCCAGACTCTGTACCCTATCGGTGCTCTGGGACGGAGGGATCAACAACGTAGACTTCTGAGCGGCCAATGGCTGTTGCGGCAGGCGTGAATTGTGCTGGGGAGCCAATTGGCTATTTTGAAGTGAAGGGAAGTCGTGGCTATGACTCTGACGCTGTCCGTGTACCTGAGTTGATGGTCCATCTGGTTGCGTCGACAGGACTCCAAAGACCGTGGCTGTACTAAACCCACCCTGTGGCCCTCCGCCAGAATCAAGAGGTGGCATCATCGATGCAGCAGTGGGCAAAGATGGCTCGGCCTGTTCAAAGCCAACGGTATTGTTGGCAACAATGCCAGGAATAGGGGATGTGCTGCTGTTGGCGTCGTCCTGGACAGGCACTTTTACATCCACAAGCGTCTTCTGCTTCTTCGATTGCCCCGAGGAACCACGGACATGATCTCCCTGCTGGCTGCTGTGGCTACCGCCTTCCCTTGCAAAAGTTGCCAGCTCCGTAATAGTAGAGATGCGAGCTTGCACAGTATCTTCCAATGCACTGATATCCTGTTTTGAGGCCTTGCCTCTTTTACGCTTGTTCCCAGCCGTGGCCTGAGAACTGCCTGGAGGAAGCTCTGCGCGGTGAACGTTCGAAGCAGAATTTGACATCTCGTGATGTTCTTGAATCTGGGCTGGATCTGTAGATGGGCCACCGTCAAGAACTTCAGCAGTCGAGGGCTGGTCAGTGTCAAGTCGTAAATCAAACGCTTCGGACTTCTTAGTTTCTGGCTTCTTCTGGGGAACCGTCATCTCTGGAACTATCGGTGGGGGAATCGGGGTGATCGTGATAGGACCGCCAGCCACAAGGGTATCGTTGCTGTGAGCGGAAGCAGTCACTGCCGAAGCTTTTGGTCGATTTTTTGAGCCTTTTGGCCTGCCTCGTTTCTTGCCCGCCTCCATAGTGTGATACTTTGTGCTGTTGACTGCATCAGAGGCTGCGATACCGTCAGCCCCCAATGCTTGGCTTTTTTTCAAACCCAATGGCGAAGTCAGATTCCCAACGTCAGGTAGGCTCGTATTTGAAACAGTTGGAAATAAAAGGCCGTCTCCCACGGGGCCATCAAGCATGCTATCATCACCAGCATCCACCCAGCTATCCTCTCCGTGGACTTCTCGAGAAACAGGTGCTGTATGGAGGCCGAATGATGGCTCCGTGCGGGTAGGCGAAGAGACGGGCTCGGCCGAAGGGTCACAAGCAGAAACCGTTTTACGATCTTTGATAGGGCCCTTCTTAACGCCCTTGTCGCGACGTGCCTTGGTTGCTTTGCTTCCTTTGGGCCGTCCTCTTCGTCGCTTCCCAGTCTCAGATAGAGCAACATCTCCCGGCAAGTCAAAAGCAGAGAGCTGTGCGTCAGTCAAATTTTCATCCTTTGGCAGGGACTTCATGGCCTCTGTGGTTTCGTTGGGCAGTCTTGGGAAGATTTCGGCGATCCAGCCAACAAAGACACCACCAGCCCCGTTGGCCAGTTCACTTTTAGGAAACACACCATCGGGAGGCGGTGCCGTACCTGGAGCCCCTCCGAAATAAGATAGTGCCTTGCAAACCTGGTCGACTACAGACGACGGTGTGAGTTTTCGAAGGAGAACCAGGAGGCGGGCTTGCTCCTGTTTGACGTCAGACGGCGTCAGCGGCTGCGCATGTGTTGACGGCGAGGCGGGTTGAGCAGCAGTAGCTGGAGTGTTGCATGAATCGCCTGCCGCAGAATCGTCGGACACCCGGACAAAGCGCTTCATGGATGACAATCCATGGCCACTTTGGTAAGCCCGCATGGCGGCCAGCTCTGTACTTTCGCTGGCCCGTTTTGCGAGCTCGTCACGTTCGAAAGGCGACTCATTGCCACCGAGGTCCATCTGTAGGATGCCAAAATTGCCGCTGAGGCTACTCATTTGGCCCTTGAGTTTCTTGGGTATCGGGTCCTTGACGCGAGCGTCTCGGTATTCACCAGGCGTAGAAGAGCTGATGGTTGGAGCGGCAACGATATTTGAGCTGGCAACGATAGCATGCTCGTTGCCGGCAACGGCCAGAGTGGAGAGAGGAGGCAACTCCACGGTAGACTGAAAAGAAGACATATCCGATGTTGCTCAGTGCCAGTCTTTAGACAAAAATTTCGGCCCGCTGTCTTGGAGTCTTCTACACCTTCGGAGCGCCCCGGTTCCCGGGAAGTTTCCTACCGGTGGGTTGAAAAAAGGCGCTCTGCTAGCTGTCGTCGAGATCTTTCACCGTTCTTTCAACCACCGGTTTCTCACAGAAATTTGGCCGACAACTTGGCAATGCGGCCGCCAACACGGCGGCTGCCAGGAAAGAGGTCCTTCAAATCCTACACAACAGTCGCATAGTCACATGCAGAGACGGGGAAGACGCTGAATGGGACTGAGGCTGGGCGAAAAGAGGCAGGACTTTGACAAAGCGTACGTTCGGCTTGGACGAAGCGTTGGTGGGAACGACGAGTCGTGCCTACTTTCCGAGACTGACCGCCGACGAGTCGAGGCTGATGTTGCCGCTCAAACAGTCGTTGAAAGGTGATGGAAGGAAGGCATGGGCGTGAGGGCGGGCCTCGGAGAGAAAGCTGAAGCCGTGGGTGGCCTTGAAGGAAGGATTTTGGCTGGAAATCGGATGATGAGTGGGCGACGACGGTATCGATCGGAGAGTTGGAGCGATAAAGAAAGAAGGAGAAGAAGAAAAAAGAGGCAACCAGAAAGCAAAAGCGCGAGCACAGGGAACCAGTCATGGGTCAGCTCTGCCACGGATAGCACCAGCGTGTTCTTCCCATATTTTCCGATTTATTTTGTATCTGCGGTGGTCCCGAGTGTGCAACAGGTAATAAGGCGCAAGCCACCAGCGCCAGATGCTGATGCTGCGAACAGCAGAGGCGAGACGGCGAGGAGGCGCACAGTCGTGCTTTCGGAGGAACGGTGTGGTGGTGAGGACAGAGAAGAGGCTCAGGTTTTGAAGTGAGGCACAAGCAGGTTGATGAAGTCTTGTCAACGTTTTGGACGGCTTTTTGTAAAGTACTCGGTACATGCAGCAGCACTCTCTGGCTTTGTGCTTGCCGGCTCGGCTGTGTAGTTAGCCATCCGGTACGTGTACCTGGTACATTACCACGCCTAACGCTAGTTGCCCCGCTAGCGCTCGGGTTACTGCCACTCGTAGCGCCGCTCCATACTGTAGGAGCTGCTGCCAACTGCTGCCAGCTGTGCTGGACGACTGTGACGTCTCCTAATATCGCGCCTTGGATGGGCAGCCGATGCTCCTATTTCTGGTTAGTATTATTATTATCTTTCACCCCCACTAGCAATGCTTCGGTCAGGACTAGGTAGGTCGAATTTCACGCAACCTGCCTCCTTCCAACAACCAAACTCTTGCTCTCGAGCTCCAACCACACACATTGCGATTTCTCAGTTCATCAAGCGAACCCACCAGAACAGCGACTCCCTTGCCGTGCATTCTCTTGCGCGGGCTGCGAATGACCTTCCCTTTATAACTGCGTGTCCTAGCCACCGCCATCGCTCGGTCCGCATCCCGACCAGGTTTCCCCTGCCCTTGCGTTGAATAAAACAACGGCACAGACGTCAGCAGCAACTCCTCGATATACGCTCTGGAGCACATTTCCGTCTTCCGGGCACCGCCACCATAGTTACCGACGTCATGCCGACACCGTCGAGATACGCCGTTGTTTCTCTGCCCCTCCGCATCTTCGATTCCGGCGACAGGGAAGGCGCCCTGTCTTCGCTGCGCGCCACAGTGAACCCCGACAATGGAGCTGTCCAGCCTTTTCCTACTCCCGAGTTTAAGATTGGAACACTGGACGCGCTAGTCCAACAGGCTGATGACCTGGCCAAGCTGGATACTGGATGCGAGAGCGTTGTCTCTCGCGTGGCGGACTCTCTGAAGACTATCCTCGATGGTGACGAGGA
This sequence comes from Sporothrix cf. nigrograna, assembly GCA_019925305.1. Taxonomy (NCBI): domain Eukaryota; kingdom Fungi; phylum Ascomycota; class Sordariomycetes; order Ophiostomatales; family Ophiostomataceae; genus Sporothrix; species Sporothrix cf. nigrograna. Next base: position 298,379 of record JADHKR010000013.1, on the reverse strand, counting down.
AAAGCTTGCACAGCACAAGATTGTTAATGACAGTAAGCAGACACACGCTTTACGTTTTTCTTACCCGCAAAGCCGCGGGAGATGCACCACATCGCCAATGAGAATTCTAACCAAACTCTCGCAGAGCCCACGGACCACTACTTGCAGAGCTTCTCTTGGAATAAGGTGCGATACCGGGTGGACCGCCCAATTGGCGAGATCATTGATACGTTGCAAAAGGTAGGCAGCCTCAAAGAAAATCCAATGGGCCGAACTTACTTTGTGCTTTCGGAGACTGATCTTGTGCCTGTCCAGGAACTTGTCAATATCGACAACGATGTCAAGGGCAAGTTCACTCAGTACAATTCTGTCAAATCCAACCTAGCCTCCATTCAAAGGAAACAAACGTGAGTTTCTGGTCCTCTCGGCAAACCTGGTCTCCCTTCGATTACAATGGCCGCGTGCAAACTCAGTGAGCTGACCTGTATACACTAAGTGGGAATCTTGCGACAAAATCTCTGACGCCTATCGTGAAACCGTCGCTTCTTGTACAAGATTCTGAATATCTCGAGACCCATCTGATCGTCGTCCCAACTGGCTCACGAAAAGAGTTCCTCCGCGAATACGAGACTCTGGCGCCAATGGTCGTTCCGCGGTCTGCTGTTCAGGTTGCAGAGGACGACGAGTTTGCGCTCTTTGGCGTGACAACCTTCAAAAAGCACAGTGCGGAATTTCTGCAGAAATGCCGTGAACAAAAGTGGACACCGCGTCAGTATAGATATGTTGAGGGTGGTCAGGAAGAGGAGCAGCGCGAGTTGGACCGCGTCGCTCGTGAAGAAAAAAAGGTCTGGGGCGAGGCCTTGTGGCTGGCGCGTACAAGCTGGAGCGAGAGTGTCATGATCTGGATGCACGTACTCACACTTCGGGTTTTTGTTGAGACCGTCCTTCGCTACGGCCTGCCGCTGGACTTTGTGAGCGTTCTGATAAAGGTAGGTACAACACGCCTCCCCCGGCCCATGCAAGCTCCGTCGGCATTATATCTGCGCGTTTTTTTACGGTGGCCGCCCGTTGCCTGCTCATATCTATATACTGAGTGAGAGGATTGCTAACAAGCCAGACCTCAGCAAAGAACGCAAAGAAGGTGAAGGCGTCACTTGATTCGGCATACTCATATCTTGGAGGAAATGCGTTTGGCCGGGACAAGAAGGGTAAGATCACCAAGGACGATGCCTCTTTGTCGTCTGAGATCGCAGCGGCCGGTGTCGGACTCGGAGACGGTAACGAGTACATGGCATATGTGTACTATGAGTTTGAATTCCCTTGATACGTGGTATATTTTCTATATCTTGCTATTGCTAGGGATATTTCGCCTCGGCAACACAATTTGTGACCTTTGGGAAATGCGGCTCTTGTTATGAAGGGTTTTTTGGAGGGGGGACTTGTCTTTCCTGCATTTTTTGGACTTCTTGGTTTGGTTTTACTCACTTTGTGTAGTCGCTTTCGTGGTATTGTCCACGCCTTTCTTGTGCGCCTCTTTGCTTTAGGGTAGACACTCTCATTCTACATTGCTTGCAGGTGTGATTTGTGCCGTTTTGCCTTGAGACACAGACTTTTTTTACCTCAACGTAGTACTTCGGTGTTTTCACGTCAATTGGGTTTCCTTTATTAGCTCTCCGAAAGGTACACTCTCAGACAAGATTCATTGACGCGGGTGGTATTGACGGGAGTTCATAACGTGCTTTTAAAGCTCCTGAAGTCTAGAACTGTGGTATTTAATGATTCCTTAGCATGAAAGAACAGTCTCAATTCCCAAAACTCTAACTATATTACAGTACCGACATTATGTATTTTAACTAACTCGACGTTGCCGGCAACAGATCCTTGCTCCGGAGGTAATCCACGATCTGAGCAACACACTCTTCGACAGTGCTTTCGTGTGTACGGATCGTGATCTCTGGCTGCAGCGGCTCCTCGTAAGGCGCCGAAATACCAGTAAACTCCTTGATTTCACCGGCACGAGCCCTCTTGTACAGGCCCTTGGGGTCCCGTTTCTCAGCTTCCTCAATGGGGATATCAACGTACACCTCGATGAACTCCAGGGGGCTATTTCCAGCCTGGCTCGCATCGTTATGCAACTCACGAGCCAGCTTGCGGTCTGCACGGTATGGAGAGATAAAGGACGTAATTGCGACAGTCGACGAGTCGGCAAACAGCTTGGCAACCTCAGCGATTCGACGGATGTTCTCATTGCGGTCTTTTTCTGAGAACCCAAGGTCTTTGTTCAACCCAAACCGCACATTGTCACCGTCGAGGCGGTAGGCGGCGACGCCAAGGTGCAGCAGATGCTGCTCCAGGGCCGTAGCAACAGTAGACTTGCCCGAGGCTGAGAGGCCGGTGAACCAGATGGTATAGCCTTTTTGACCACGCGCTTGAAAGCGCTCTTGGCGGGTTAGACCGGCATGCCAGGTGATGTTCCTATCGATGCAAGTTAGCATTTCTGTAATAGCATCGTCGCTGTGCCCGTCCAGTCGTCCTTGTGTTCTCTTGATGTCGTCTCGCTAGCCTTCCACGTCCGCCACGTTTTGTTTTCACCACCTAGGATATCCGCACACGCCGTTCGCCGTACGTGGTGGGTAATACGTACGTAGCCATCGTTTTTTACTGATCGTTTCTCTCCTGGAGTGCTTCAAGTTGAGTTGGGACAGTGACGATTGCAGCTCCGTCTAATTCTGACGCTCGAAAGAAAACTCGGCCAGACGCAATTATCGGTTATCGGTGGACGAATGTGGTGGGGCCGGCCCCAGCACGTCATCTGTGCCGGTATTGTTTGCTCCGGACGGCACATTAGGCGCTAAACCAACCGTCTACATACAGGTACGACTACGTGCAAAGTGTGAGGGCGCTATCCCCTCTTTGTTAGGCCAACGGCAGTAGCCCTTCGAGCATAATGCACTCGGCCACAGAACGCTTGTGTCCAACACCCTTTGCTTCTTATTGGACTTTTTTAGAGAACGAACATACAAAGTCTAAACAGTTTACAGCCGGCCGGCGGTCCGTAAACAATCTATATTACATAAACACGGTAAAAACAACACCGAGGCCAGCAATGAAAACCACACTTCCGGCCCCAGGACCATACAGGCCGTCAGCGCCGTTTACAGTAACAGTTCCGGTTGAAGACGACGTAGCGGTAGCTTGGGTAGTCGTGGCCGTTTTCTTGCTGCCGCCCGTTGTCGTCGCAGTAGAGTTCTTAGATGACCGAGTACCAGTCGTATCAGTGCTGTTTGCCGTTGATGTTCCCTTGGATTCCTTGGTGGTCTTTGTCGAAGCATCCTTGGTCTTCGTCTTGGTCGCCGAAGTGCTCGACTCCTGTTAATTTATGTTAGCTCAGGCAACATGCCACGGCAATATGGGAGCCTGCCTCCCATAATTTTCTTACCTGAGCAACGGCAGCACCCGCCAGGGCCAGAAGGGCAATCGAAGAAAACTTCATCTTGATGACGGTGGTGGGAAAAAAAATAGTGAAAAGTATAAAAGTTGTTTTTAGGGCAAGATAGTTTTTTGAAGTATATTTTGTAGCGAGACGTGCAGTAATGCGTTGGCAGTGTGAAGGTTGTTGAGTGGGAAGGCTGGAGGATTCTGGAGGGCTGAGTGGTTGAAAACGAAAGAGCTATGATTTGGACAGCCGTGATGCCCACGGATATATATACGTGAACATGTCTTTATTGCAAGGATGTAGAGTCAACTTCTCACAAGTATTGAGCCGGTGTGACAAAGATGCATTGGGGGTGCTCTTCGCTGAGCCCTCGTTGAGCCCCTTTTTTCAAATGTCCCTGCCTGGGAAGACTGTCTATCGAAGACGTCAAGATGTTTCGTCCGCTGTTTTGTCTAAAAAAAGACGTCTTGAGAGGTGACACATTCTTGCGGCAAACAACAGTATCAGTAACCAAATATGAAGAATGGTCCACGTAACTCTGGGGCGCGCTCGTTACAGAGCTAGGCAAGTGTCTACAAACACGAATGGGTACTTAGCTGAAGTGCTGTTTACGGGTATCAAACGGCTGGAGCTCTCTTCTCCGCAATAACCTGGTCAGACTGGAAACAAAGAATAAATCATTGACTCCTACAGGCACGTTTCGGAACAAGGGTGTGACAGGTTACAATTGTCTTAGATTGTGCTACGTCGTACACTGGCAAGCCGGAGGTATCCACTTTGCATCTTACCCATCGTCTGGCATCGTCTGGAAATAGCACCGCTTCAGCACATTATCTTGCGCTATGTGGTAGTCAAAGCTGTCAACCGGAGCCATCCCCGCATGGAAGGTCCATGCAGTCCAGTAATAATCCACATAACAGTTTCAAGAAACATCCAAGGCCACACATTCATTTTCTCTTATTTGTTTCTTACTTCCTAGAGACGGGAATTATGCCATGCGCTCTAGCTGTCTTACGTTGTCTTGTCTCATGTATTGCCGGTGGAAATTCCAATTTTCTCGCATCATCTTCTAACACTTACGAGTAGAACGCAATTGTCTTCCGTGATCAGCCGTACCATAAGCGCTTTCTTCGAGTTTCAGCACCTGGGGTTATTATCAGGTTTTTTGACGCTTTTGTTACATGTTAATCGTAATCCCCATATATGTTTATTACATTAAACGTACAGTGGGCGTTGCGCCAATTACGAGATCAAATCGTTTGCACCTCAACACACGGTGGGCGGAGGGGGCAAAACATATACATCAGACATGCCGGTGCATACAACAGTAAAAATAGAACAAACACTAGATATATACGAGAAGTACGAATTAGAGCCTAATATACCTGGGTTATGAGGTGACACTCGAAACAATGCACGAAGCTCCAGATGCATCACAAGAAGACATGTCGAAGCACCTCCCGGGGAGAACGCCACGCCGAACCCGAATCCAGAGCTTCTGCCATTTTAGCCAGGAAAAGGCGTGACTGGTTCTCATTTCCCTCCAGCCTCTCAACGTCGTGTGCCCGAGAGTGTAAGCAGACCTTGGCAAGGCTCGCGCCTTTTCTCAGCAAGTGGGTAATTTGATGGGCTCGCTCAATCAACGCCACATCGACACCGCTCATGGCTGCACAGTAGCAACCAAAGCTCTCGGAGCTTTGTCCCTCCTGGAGTGCGTAAAGAAACCTCACTTGGTTTTCTGTGCGTGAGGCTCTCGGGCTTATGGAGACACCCATATGGTACATTCTGAGGTGAGGATGATGACGGAATCTACCGTGCTCAAATATCTCATGGAAGTGAGTTACGGCAAGCACCTTTGGCATGCCATTGGAGCTCGGCCCAAGAAAATGATAGAGTAAGGCATCGAATAAGGCCGCGCCATCTGCTGTTGCCGTACCTTTGCCGAACTCGTCGAGGAGGACAAGGCTTCTCCGGGTTGCGAAGTTCATTGAGAAGGCCGCCTGTCGTAAGTCAACTCCAAAGGCGCTCTCGTCGCGTGATACACTTTCACGGGTTGCAATTCTCGTCAAGATCTTGTCCGTTATGCCGATTATGGCTGACTCGGCCGGAACAAAGCTTCCCACGTGTGCGAGAAACAAGATTGTTGCAACCTGCCTCAAGTAGACACTCTTACCGGAGTGGTTTGGCCCGGTTAAGACAGCCATTCTGGGTTCGGTATCTGGCCTATTAACAAACGTCTGCGTGTTTGTATCGTCAGGATCGATGTCGCCGCCCCCAGCTAGTTGACAGTCGTTTGGCACAAAACCGGGCACTCCATCTTCCTGGAGTAAGTGGCGACCCTTTGATATCCGTAACACATTCCTCGTAGTCATTTGTGGACGGGTAAGGTGCATGCGTTTTGCACCGAGAGCCAGAGCAAGCATACTGTTAATATCGCCGACTGCATGGGAAGCATCTAAAAGTGCGCTCTGCCTCTCGAGAATCTCCAAGCTAAGAGAATGGAACTCTCTCACCTCCAAATCTAACAGTTGTCAGTGATTCAAGAGGCCATATGGTGAACACACAGTCAACCGATTTCTGCCTGTCTCCTTTCCACTCACCGATTATTCGTCCTGCCAGGTCACCAAACTCCGTGTCAATTGCACTCAGATCGTCTGTTTTGAAATAGACAAGCCCATCCTCTAGCAGAGGATCAGCACACAAATCCAAGAAAGGCCCCCGGCCCATTGTGAGGCGACTTGAGCCATGGAACGTGCGCATTCGAGGATTGTCCGCCGCAACAAGAAGATAGCCTTTCTGAGGGTGAAAGACGCACCCGACGATTTCGTCTTGAGCTTCGTCTGGAAGCCGACTTCTGTATTCTTGGCTTATCCCCCAGAGGCGATCCTGGAGCTCGTCGTAGGTAAATTTGAGAGCGTCCAGCTCAGAATTCACTCCGTTCGCAATCACATTTCGACCGGCCGCCCCAGAAACTTGAAAATCGATGGTTTTTAGCAATGTCTTCTGGAGCTCTAGAATTGCCTGCTTATCTATCGCAGTAAGAGCCTTAGGTTTGAGAGGCGTTAGTGAGAAAAAGTGACAGCTTTTAAACATCAGCAACATACCTGTTTGACAACATCACAATCTTCGAGCCACGAGTCGCCTCTGATCTCAACGAGTCGCAGTGCTGCCCCGCAAAAATCCTTGAGATCCGTCCATGCGCCTTGTCTCAACGAAGAAGCATTTCCAGGAAGGTAAAGGCCTCTTCGAAGGTGAGCCAGTGCATGCTGTATGTTTTTTATTTCTTTCAGAGCTACTTGGATAGTTTTGACGGCGGGTTGGTTTTGGGGATTCAAAAGACTCGCTACCGATCGGTGCCGCGCATCGATGACCTTGAGGTCAGTGCTAGGCCGGGTGAACATTTCTCTTAATCTACTGCGTCCCTGTGTGGTGAGAGATATGGATTGAAAAAGGTCGAAGATGGATCGTTTGTTCCGTGATGAACTGCCCCGTTCGTCTGGGTTCGTTTCTCTGCCAGTAGCGCACCGTAGATCCGGACGGAAAATCTGCAATGACAGAAAGGTCTCTGCAGCAATAAACATGCATCTGTCGTACGAAACAGTTGAAAGAGACCGGATTTTCAGGCAAGGCATGCCTGAGAGGATGGACGTGGATCGCCCTCTTTTAAGACTGCGGACCAGCGCACCGGCACAGCCAAGCTACGATGAAAAGTTCCATATTAGCTACTGCGTCGGGTTCCCGTCCCAAGATAATAGACAAACAAAAAAGGGGGGGTATACGTACAGATACTTGATCGTCTAGATTGACGATGGATCCAATGTTCATCAAAATGCTCCGTCCAACAACACCGGCCCCTGGAGACACGCTTGTATCATTGGTAAGAACATTGTCGCCCGCCTCGTCAACGGCGGTGGTAAAAAAGGCGGAAAGCTGGTTGTCAGTACGTACGCCATCCAACTGGGATAAAGCTTGCCGCCCATATTCAGGGTTGAAGTCTGATGAAACCAGCGACCGAAGCACAAAACTACAGCCCTCGTTCATAGCCTCATTGTCTTCTCCTGTCTCATGAGATAACCGGCGGAGAAGGTCCACAAACTTATCCGGTGCACGGCTGGGGATGATGACCGTTGTCGGTTGGGCTTGAAAAATCAAAGACTCGACCAACTCCGGCCCAGCAATCCGTGTATCGTTCAGAAGACAGAGGGTTTCGGTGTTGGTGGTATAGTAGGCACACCCGATTGTGCCGTTGGTTCTCATTTCAAGTGCCATGTGAACCCCTCCGGTATCAACTGCGCCTTCGGAGCCAGTATCATAGATACTGGCAGAAATAAGTACCCCAGATCTGCTCGTAGATGCGGAAACAGCGTTCGATGGCCAGGCGCTGTAGGGCAAGTCGTCAATGGTGGCTGTCTCGTCGATGGGCGATATAGCATCGAGGCTAGTAAAAGGTAACGTCACATCATGTCTTGTTCCACCCGGCGGAATGGCCGATAGATCGTGAGATGGGACTTGATGTTGCGAAATGGGGAGGCCCGCGAGTCTCCTGCGATGAAGGCGTCGTGATGAGGACTTGGGGGCGAGCTGCCGCCTCGTTGTACCCGAGTTTCGATGGGCACCCATTGCCCGGTAGGTTGGGTGACGTGACGATGGAACTATTCGTATTGGTCAAATGTACTCGTACACTTCGGATGGTATGTCACCATCGCACCATGGACATGGGATGGGAGTCGGGCGAGGATCTGAAAAGAACCACAGTTTCCAATGTGCAGCGCTGTCCTGACAATTTCAACTATTTCTTAGATGGGAAGGAGCGGCCGACCAGGCATTCCACACAAACATGTCATGCCAATACGTTTATCGACGGAAAGTATTTTCTAGCAATATGTGCCCGTTCATCTTTGGAGAATTGTTCATACCAGCGGCGTGCTGTTGTCCTATGGTATTAGCAACTTGAAAACAACGGAGCATTTGTTCTCCGATCACGATTGGTATCAGCTACGTTTTGCCAAAAAAAAAAGGTTTGTTTGCTAGTAAGCCATCCCGCCCTCCCTGCTGTTTCAAGCAGAGAACAAAAACAACGCAGAAGAAGGCATCGCCAGTGCAATGCCTCTTCTGTCATACACTTCCTAACGTGTCGCCCAGCGGCCTATTTCGCAGGTTCGCTGTTCCGAACCCAGTCCCCAAACGCCTTTTTCTGGCCGCGGATGTCGATAAAGCCAGGCCTCGTCTCAAGGAAACGGAACGGATTATCAACGCAGTCCTTGGTTGGATCGTTTTCTGCGTTTTCTGTCGCGGTAACTCCCTCGCGCTCAATCTTGCCGGCCCAGTCTTGCCACTGAATTGGCTTTAATTGCTGCGTTCCCAGAACAAGGCCGAAACTTGCAATGAGTAGTGCTGCCACTGTCTCGATGGCAATATCGATAGGTAGGGCGGCTGACCCTATCTGTGAGACGCCGTTTATTTTATGCGCTTGGAACGTGGTGAATTCTTGGGCAGAATAGCATCTGTATGAGCGGGAGAAGAAAAATGAGTTAGAGATCCCTCCCAAATGTTCCGCGTCGTTTGGGGGCAATTGGGATGACGTTGTTCACATACGAATGCGTGAGCATAACGAGACCAATGGCCGTTGTCAGTTTCGAAAACCAGGTCATTTTTCTCGTTGTTTCATTCGCCGTTCTATAATGCCCTCCAAGGCGCTGTTAAGGACGCGAGTCCCAGTGATATATCGCTGGCTTCGTAGATGTTGTCGCGTGTTAAAAAGCTTGTGGGGTGAATTGACGCCCAGATAAAATAGGGGACGGCTGATATACATGTACACATAATTGTAGTTAGGCGATCTAGCAGTGGGAGGTTTTGAGAAATTACGTCAGCTATTTCCTGGGCTACAGACTCGGCGAGCGGCCACGGACCTGTACAACTACGTACGATACTTGTACGAGTAGAATAGATATCATACTAATATTTTTTTATTATATTGTATATTCATATATAATAATATATCATAATAGAGAGTTGAAAACGCTCTTAGCGCAGCCTGTGAATAAAACAAATGCCCGCATTCTTAATTACTCTACGGTTAAGGTGTGCTCGACCGATTGGAAATTATGTCCAATATTTGTAGTAATATGCGATAATTGAAGAGTACAAAAACCAGGCTCTTGTTAAAATGCACTTCTCAAGGTAAACCAGTTTCCAGAAGGGTTGTGTTCTCCGCAACACCGGTACTCCGTGAAAGCCAAACATGAAAGGTAGAAATGGGTTATAGGACAAGAGAGGTGAGGGTATATGACCCAGGACAAAAACGGCGGCTCTCGACTGAAATCTCGTCTGAATTCACTATTCACCCCCCCAACCCTTGCCAATCATCAGCGTCGGTGACGGCATCAACCTTCCAGCTCCCGGTATCACCCTGCAAATACTGCAGATGGGCTTCCGGGATGAGACTCTCCTCAACCTCAGCAAGGTATGGGCCAGGGTACATGTCAGATGTTTCTGGCCCAGCGTGTAGATTGTGCTGCCACTGGCTTTCAGAAAGCCCACCCACAGTGAGCACGGAATTCGGCATGTTGTATTGTGATATGCTATCCCGTGACATGAGCGAAGGATCAATCTGTTGACCAACGCCGCCGACTGGATGCCCATGGGAATGATGGTGGTGCGCAATGCCAACGTTTTGAGCCTGGGGAGGGTACTGTCCGCTCATGTCGAAGCCCCGGTGACCCGCCGGATGGTGGGCTGAACCCATCCCAATACCCATGCCTTGCTGCGCCGTGCCGGAGTACGACACATTGTCTACCTGGTGGTGGTGGCGGTATTGGATCCTGCCGGTAGCATATTCTTCCGTTTCGTATGGGGTGGCGGTGTGCCTTGTCGGATTTGGCATTTGCTGCAAATGTCTGGGGAACCCTGGATAGGACTGTGGATCTGGGATTGCCATCGTGGAGTATGGGTAGCCGTAAGACGCCCCGTGGGGATCCATCATTGGAGTCTTGCTTGCCGACCGGTATGTCGGGTCCTGGTTCCCGACGTTGTCCCACTCAGCACCATCGCCGTCCGATTCCTCCCCGAGCCCGTCCTTGCCCTTCTTCCGGGGTTTTGCCGGAGTGAATTTGTATTCCGGATGGGCTGTTTGATGGTTGATTCGCTCAATTGAAGCCCATTCTGTAAACTGCTTTTTCACAGAGGCATCTTCTCTCCCCCAGCTGTCACCGCATATCTTGGAGACGGCTTGGTGGTTTCCAGATTGAGACCATCTTTTTGCATGATCCTGGTAAGCCTTCCTGTACAGCATGAAGGCGTTCATGGCACGCTTGACCTTGCCGGGCTCCTTTCCTCGCTCAACCTCCTCGTGACGCAGTGTCACGGAACGGTGTACATAGGCCTCGATGTCCGTAGTAGGCATGTCCCATTGCTTGGCGTAGAAGCTGAGTGGCTTGTCGATTCCTGGGGCTGTGCTACTGCTGTCTGGCTTGGAAAGTTTCTCTTTTTTCGTCGCAGGCGGTGAGGCAGATAGAGACGTCGTAGCCTTTTTGTGTGCGGGAGTTTTCGCCACACGGCCTGCCTTGACAGCGAGGACCTTCATCCCCTGTGTTGCTCTCTGTGGAGCCGGCATCCTGGACATTCCCGGACTTCCAGAGAGCTGCTGTGGCGCTGTTGGCGGCGATGCTTCTGGTGTGTTTAAATTGTACAGCTGCACAGCCAACTGTTAGTGGGTAGTTCTCGGTTACTGCAGCAGCACATGCAGTTTCTCACCGGAAACTTGGTAATGGGGACGAGCTTACCTGCGGTGTTGACGCTGTATGTGCCGTCTCATGGACACTGGTATCTTCGTCCGAATGAAGAGCTGGGAACTGGAGAGAGAGCCCTTGATGGGGTTGGTTGTACGCCATGCTCAAACTGGCACTGTAGCCTGAAATTTGCGTTTCAGGGGTGTGGTGTCTGGACGACGAGCGAGAAATATGCTCAACGGCTTCAATCAAAAAGCTAGAGCACCGGGGCTGTGACGGGATATCGTGTTGATGTGTGGCTGGATAGAAGATGGTAGGGGAAAACTCGCGAACGGATGGGGCAGGAGACGGAGGTATGACACGATCCATCGGGCAAGAACATGCACGCCTCGTCGAGTATATGCAGATTGACTGAGATGATAAGATGAGGAATAAAAAAGAGAAAGGAGGTGGATAGAAATGAGAAAGTGATATGAAAGGAGGAGGGTGAGAAACCAAAGGAAAACGAACAAGGGCACAGAAACGGTTTACCGTATGCTATGTAGAATGTGCAATGCGTATGGGGGCAGGCGCTGAAGTCGATTGGTAGAAGTAGGTGATGAAAATAGAAATGAGAGAGACAAAGGACAAAGAAGCCACGAGACAGCTTCGATGAGAGGCTCTCAACAGACAAGACTGCTGTTTACCGGTAAACAAGATAGGTTTCTGTTGGCGCGTTCTGTGCCGGTTGGAGAGATGGAGGCACAGCCTGCTGTCCAGAAAGCAGAAGACCCGGTGAGGTGTTATGGCTTGTGGGCGAAGAAGGCCCGAGGAGTGGCCAATGACCGTTTCCGGCTGCGGCCGTTGCAAGTCGGCGTGCCCTGACTGTATGTTCGTACGTTCTGTCCCGAACTCTCTTTTCAATTTTTACCTGTCTCTTGCTTCTGGGACTGGTGTTGCGGCAAATTCTGCATGGGCGGTAGTAGGTAGGTTGATCGGACGGTTGCGGTGCCACGGAACCGGATCCGGGCCAGACAAGAACATGCCGTTTGTTGGTCTATTCGCCGTAGTGATGCAGGCGGCGCTGAGGGAGAGGATAATATGGTCTACCTGCAGCCTCTTGCGTCCTGCTTGCACTCTTTGTATGGTCTGGCTGCGAGGCCTGCGTGGCCTAGTGTCTGATGTGGACTATTGTCTCTGCTTGCGGTCTGGCGTACTAATACCGGGCCTGTCAGATGGAGCTGCCGGGACCCAGTGCCTTCATATGAAGACTTGATGCTTTCACGCCAGCTTCCGGTGACGATGAGTGAGGCCCGGGAGGGGTGGCTTGCCGGCAGCGTCAACGAGGTGTATCGTTAGCGGCTGCATTTAGTGGTAGCCGCTTGTACAAAGTACAGGATGTTCTGGTGGAGACGTGGTCCAGCGTCTTCCAGATGCGTCTGAAGAAGCACCTTGCGGCGCCGCCTTTGGTGGTCGTTTGTCTCTTTGGCGTTGGTGTTTCTAATGTGTCTTGGCGGATGTCTTGCCTTGTGAGACAAGCGTGGGCACCCATCGGGCTCTTCAACTCCCCCCCCTCCAACAAGCTTTCTTGTCTCTGCTTCTGCGACTCTCAAACTCTTCTGTGGATGTTAAATCTGTCTGTTCTTTTTTTTTCCAGTGCGCTGTTTTCTGCCTACCGCAGTCTTGGGGACATACCTGTCTCATTGATCTCGCTCGTCTCTTGGGGATCTCCGTCACTCTTCCCTCTCGCAACATTTGATGGCCCCCCGGCGCTGCCCGCTGTGGCCATTTGGCCACTCCCTCTCCATATTTGGCTGCCGTGTTGGCCGGCTTCGCGTTTAGCGCATTCTTGCGCCTTCTCTTTGACCCCCATCCCTTCCGTCGCCTGCGAGTACTTTCCCTTTTGTACCGGCTTGTATTCTTTGTTACTTGCTCTCCATTTGCCACCAAGCCAATTCTTCCCGCTGCCTGGGCATCTGCACATTGCGGCTTTCCCACTCTTTTCTCTCCAGCTCCTCTCGCCCTGGCTATCCGGTCCCTGCCTGTCTGGTGTTTTTGTTGTTGTTGTAGTTGCCGTTGGTGATGGTGGTCTCCCTTCTTTCTTCTGTTGGCTTTGCCCTGCAGCCGCAGCTAATGCACAACTAATGCGGCGGACCTGACCCTGTGCCACTACACTACCGTTTTCGGCGTTAAAAGATAACAAATATCAGCCGCTAGTACCGATGCACGCGCCACTTGCCCCACTGAGAAAGTGGCGCTAATGCAATCCCACACATCAGCACCCATGCTTTACTTGGACGACATGCGTGAAGTCGAGACGAACACTTGCATACGCCGTACATCTAGATGCATTATACATATACTATTTTCCTTTTCTTCCACTCATGATGTAGTTTTGGACAGAGGCAGAGGCTCACAGTTTTGCATCTACGTTGTATGGGCTTAGGTACCCGTAAGAATACGGACGGAAGTGTGCAGAGTACAAAGTGAGCTGTCATGGCAGGTACTCCCCACACTAATGAACAGCAGCTAGCAGATCTGAGCGCCAGACAAGCGGATGATCGCCGGACTCGGATAGCTGCCTCTTTCCCATCAAATGTCTAACTGGGCCAGCCTCACCAAACACTTTAACGACTGACGGCCACGTAACTGTAATGTTTTGGCCTGTGTAACAGCACGGGATAAGAAAGTGCTCCGGTTTACTCGGGTCGGTTTATTTACGCACTGGAATGCAAAAGCGTGTGCCCGAAAACGTCCACATTCCATTGACCATGGCTACTATTCATCCCCTCCGGAAGGGACCAAAATAAACCATTTCTCATTTACCAAATGGCTGCTTTCGAATTGTGGCCTCCCTTTGCTTGGAAAGGACGCAAGCGGCAATTGCCGCAGCGATACTGCAATAGGCATGAGGACAACGGTCGTCTCTACAAGGAGTGAATATACCTACCTGTATATATTTTTAACATTCAACATGAAGCCGGTGATTTCCATCCCCTACCCCTAAAACTATGATATTTATAGACCTGTCGTACCTACACTAGAGTCAAATTTGGCCACAAACTATGGACAGGCTGAAATCTTATCTTGACCTCGTAGACAGCGTAATAATCTTAAAAATGGTCCTTGCTACCGCAGTTAATTCTCCGATCGACGTGGGGTCGAAACAATATCCGTTGCCAGACCAGAAAATGACTGTCGATGGGCTAGACCTTCTGGCTTGACTGGCGGAGAGAGATTTTGCTCCGGGATCGAAGGGGGAAGAGATGGAAGTATGGACGACGCCAGGTTGATACCGGGAGAGACGCCTGCTAGGTCCCTTGAAATCGTAGGAGAGTGCTTGATAGGCGATGGGCCACCAAATGGTGGTAGAATAGGAGATGAAGACTGTTCGAACTCGGCATCTATTCGGGCATCTCTCGATAGGTGACGAAAATGGGGGGTTGTAAAAGACGCCGGGCTTCGTTGAATGGATGGCTGCTCTGTTCTATCTGCCAGTGTAGCAGCCCTCGATGTGGGTAAACCAAGCTGTGTCACTGGCCATGGAGGCGGGCAATCGGACATTGGAGGGGCGGATCGCTCAAGGAGTTTCCCATACGCGTGTATTCTTTGCGGTGGCTGGTCCGGCTGGGGAAGGTTGGAATGAGATAACGTCGAAAGGTGTGAACCTGCCCCCTGAACCAAAGCCAAACTATCGACCCCAGTCGTAGAATATATGCTGGTCGATAACGTAGTTGAAGAAGTCGAGATATTCGCCTTTTCCGGGATGCCATCGAGTTCGTCATTACGCTGTGGAGGCCTGGGGACAGGTCGCTCAATAGCAGAACGATTGTGACTGCCGTCCAAACTGAACTGTTCTGTGTTGTTCGCAGATTGGCCATCGAACTCATTGATAGAAGCTCGTCTCGTCGGCGGTCCCAGGGGAATGTCGATGCTGAGCGAAAGTTGATCAGGCGGCACCTCAGCTGCGGTTTTGTTGACTTTGATACGGATAGTCGGCTGGTCGCCTGGGTGTCTGTTCGCTAAGCTACTGGCTTTGCGCTTGCAGGGATTGCAGACGAAATGGAAATCTTCCTTCTCTGCCTCCTGTTCGTCGATTCCGAGGCACTTGCTGTGCTGCCAAATGTTGCACTTCTCGCACGATACACTGTGCTGCCCGTCGTCAACCCTGCCGTGGAGACCGCAGACACAGTCAAAGATCCACTCCTCTTCTTCAGCCTCCCCGGCCAACCCCCTGAGAGCTTCCTTGTTCTTTTCGATCTCGGCCAAGCGCCTGCGCTCAGAAATCCTGCCAGTAGCTTGATCAAGGGCTTTGCTATCTTCAGAAAGCTGTGCCAGCTCATCTTCATGCTGCGCTCTCCGAACATCGCGCTCGCGTAGACGTTTCTCTCGTGATAAAAGGCGAGCTTCTCTTTCCTTCTCCACCTTGCGATGTCGTTGTTCTTCTTTGCGACTTGCTTCAGCCTCTGCCCGCCGCTTCTGTTCTTCTTCACGAAGAGACTCTTCCCGCCTTTGCAATTCTTGGCGGCCTGCAATGCGGCTAGACCTCTTTGCACTGGCCAATTTGGCTAGGTTGAGCAGCTCCTTTTCGCGTTCTCTCTCTCGCTTCCTTCGCTTCTCTTCCTGGTGCTCCAGGATGGGAAGCAAATGCTCAACGAGTTTGTCGTGTAATACTTTTTCGTTAGGATCTCTTTTGCCCGAAATGGAAGCCAGCAATGAGCGCAGATCATCCAAAGATACAGCGACACACTCCCATATCATTCCGCCTAGCCCGTCATCAAGACCTTCGTCGGCAGCCGTCTCAGTGATGTTTGGCTCGTCGATAAATTTATCTGAATCGCCTTCGGAATCCTGTCCTTCATTTTTTGGTGTCGAAGATAAGACCCGACGTCTCTTGCTGGAGCGCTTTGTAGGCGCCCGAGTCCTTTTTTTTGATTTCCTTGCTTTCGGCGCAGACAAAGGAGCTTCTGTGAGGCGATACACGCGATTATCGTCTAACACAAAGTAGACTCGATCATGTCTATCCCAGCCGAAAGGCTCGATCCGCTGTTGATAA
This sequence comes from Sporothrix cf. nigrograna, assembly GCA_019925305.1. Lineage (NCBI taxonomy): Eukaryota > Fungi > Ascomycota > Sordariomycetes > Ophiostomatales > Ophiostomataceae > Sporothrix > Sporothrix cf. nigrograna. Next base: position 282,202 of record JADHKR010000013.1, on the reverse strand, counting down.
GAGAAATGTCAGCTCTACTCGATTGCCATTTATTTTCCTGGGGCTATTTCGCTCGTACTGACCCAGTTAGTTTGGTCTTGTTCGGCGTCTTTCTGCTCTGCCATCCTGTCACGCAGTTTTTCCGGATTCATCATAATAAATGATGTCATCTGGTGGAGAATGCGAATCTAAGTTTTTTAAAAATAAGTCTGGTTTCGTATATCTGACCTGTGGATGAAGCAAGAAACTTACTCTCTGGAAAACAGTAAAGCTAGAGAAACTCGCGGGCAGTTTGTCATTTCCAAAAGGATTTCGAAGCTTTGGGGCTTTGGACATATATTGACGCCTCGTATATTCGTCAAAGAGATCGTTTCTAGGTTTGTTTAGAATCTGGTGGCTGTCTGGGTGGTAAATGGTGAATACAAAGAAAGTAAGAATACGTACGTTAATCCTCGATGGGACGATAGGTATTTGAGGAGAGCCAAGCCCACATCTTGTAAAATCGTCGAGTGAGGACTCAGGCACTGCATCTCCAACTCCTACTCCGCTGACAGTTAGCAATTGTCTTGTGGTGATATGTAACGAGCATTGCTGGGACTGACATCGATGTCTATATTGTCCAGCTTGACTACACCGCCGAAAATGTAGAGCCACTGACAAAGACTGGCAAACTGCCACATGTTGCGAAGGCGTCCAAGCATCTGGAACGCTTCCGAAGACTCGGCTTCAGGGACATGAGGATGCTTTTGTACAATCTCCATGAGTGGCGAAGCAAAAACGAGTGTTAGAAAGACAACACAAAAGAATTGTTGATTCGAAAGCGAGGGAGCACACAAAGTGCTTGGGCCGGGAGGTGTGTCCAGATGCTGCCAGCAACTTCCAAGGGCTGTTTGCACCTTTGGTTGGTTTGCTTTGATAGACGCGTATTCAATAACAAGAGACTTGTATATCCTGCAGGAACCAGCAAGTGCTAATTAATCTATTCCTTGAGTTTTCAGGTCGAAGGAAAGCATTGTTCGAAAAGGTTGAGGACGAGAAATATCGTGGTATTTGGTCTGCGTTGGGTGCCGGAGTGCGAATTTGGGGGGATGTGATGGTTTCAATCGCTTGGTCAAAATCGCGTTTACGCGTCGCTCTTGAAAAGAGATCGCATTACGAGAATCGCTTATCTCCACGTGACTTTAATGACGATAGCGCCGGTACTTCGACCTCTATTAAAAGTCTAACATTTTATTTTTATTATTCTCGCCGTCATAACTAAAATATAAAACAGGATACTTCGTAAGATACGTACATGGCACAATGAGTATCGCATGCGTTTGTCGACTTTGATCTACAATACAAAGAAGTTGACGTTCGAGATTTGCCGTTCACCCCTGAGTCGGGACTTGAACCAACGCTGGTACGCAACCAAGATATCAGCTTTGTACAGTGTGAATATTATTTATGCATTTACATACGAGTACGAGTATTAGCACACGGCAGGTTGGTGGTTAGACTTATGTATCTTACATACAGTACACGATACTTCAAATACTATACACTGTACTACGCACTGTCTGGTTTCAGTGCGTTTCAGCGCCCCTTTTTGGCGGCTGCTCAGCCTCGTCAGATCTTCGTTACCAGTGCTTTACCGGTAATATTTCAAGCTTCTGTGCAGCGAGTGTGGTTATTCTTGGCTCATTCACCTCCTTGTTGCCTTTTTATCGCGGCCGTGGTGTCATGGTTTTTTTCTCTTGGCAAACAGCCCTTTCTTTTGTCTGAGTACACACCTCCTCTTTTTGTCGCTCTTTATCCATGGGCAACATAATCGCCCCGATCGCACATCAGCATCAACGACTTCCTCTTTTCATTAGCCGCAAACCTCACCCGACATAGATTGTGACTAACTGTCACTCTCGAACCGACGATCTGTTGTCATTCTTTCGGTGACTCGCCATACAAGTCTCTGTGCAATATTTCGCCCTTCCTGGGTCCGTCATTCAAAGTGTAGACGCGACCGCGTCCGCCAACCATCCACAGCCATCGCTCGCCGATGATGCCTTGCGCTCTACAACACGACCCTAAACCGTCAGCCCTCGTTTCCTAACAGGCCACTCCGCAACCGTCTGGCATCCTTCTCCATACGAATTGCTTTCCCGCCGCTGGTCCGGTCAAGATGGCTCGCCGTTCGGATGAGTTCGACGTTGGCTATGCCCATGTGCCCAGGGATGCCGAGAATGTGCACCCCGACACGTCCATTCGCGAACATGACTCGTCCCAGCGAGATGTTTCCTCGACAAACCTTCCTAGCATCACGACTTATTGGGCAGATTCGCGATCCTCCAGCCAAAATCGCGCCCTGCTGTACGGCAGACCGCAACACCACGACGAACCGGTCAGTCCCGAATCTCCCATCGATCCGGCAGCCCTCCAGTCCGCCCTGCCACCAAATATTTTTCAGACTGGCCCATTTTCGGCCGATTCCAGCCTCGAACCCCCGTCTGCGGACGCATTTGCTGCCATCACGACGGCCTACTACGACGAACAGAGCCACTTTGATGCCAGCGGTGACTCGGACCGTGTCCCCCTCACAGCCAGTGCAGAGCCAATATCCGGCGCCCAGGATGTACCTGCAACCGACTTTGAACCCCGCAACAGCTTTCAAACTGCAACCAACGTCGAGGCCCGTCCGACACAGACGCGGGACCTGAGAATGCTTGGCTTTGATCTGGATCCAGGCTACTCTGCAGGTGGATGGCAGCGCAATTATGCAAACTCTTTGGCACCCGACAGCGGAAGTCGACGTTTGAGGGCTTCCTCGACATCAGGCGCCCTTCAAAAAACGGCCTCCATCATGAGGGCCATGTCACAGCGTGTTGTGGACATTAGTGGCGGCGGAGAGGCCTTAGAACAGCAAGCCTTACGTGACCGATCTCGGTCACCCAGTGCAGACGGACGCCGTTCTCACCACCAATCCGCTTCTATGCTTGTCGACACTGCCTATCAGCCGCAGGTCTTTTCTAATCCCCTCGAAAAGAAGGGTGCCCCTGAATTTTCAATCAACCAACCGCCGCCGCGGCCAGACTATCGCCCTCCAATGCCAAATCCATTGAGGGGCAAGTCTCTTGGGATATTTTCTGCTGACAATCGCTTTCGTTTATGGCTTTGCGACTTGTTAATGCTCCCCTGGGTTGAGTCGCTCATCTTGATCTTGATTGTCCTCCAGGCCGTCCTTCTTGCCGTCGAGGCTGCTCCAAACGTTTGGTCAGCTGGTAACTCTCGCCCTGATCGATGGGATGGAACGCCTTTCGACTGGGCCATCCTGTGCCTCTTTATTGTTTTTACTCTGGAGATTATGGTACGGATCATAGTATCCGGATTCATATTCAATGCTGCGGAATATAGCACGATCGACAGGAAGAGGGGCATGCGCCAAGGCGTTCGTGCTGCTGTAACGGACCAGTACCGCTCTTTTTTTCAACCGCAGCGCCAACGCTCGGTTAAAAGGCCACCGGTAGAGACATACGGCCCATCTTCCTTTTCAAGGTCCTTCACTCTCATACAAGGCCAGCCACTCCCAGAGACGTATGAAGAACAGCAGCGGATGCAACTTGCTCGGCGAGCCTTTCTACGTCACAGCTTCAGTCGCCTAGATTTTGTTGCTGTCGTCTCATTTTGGATCTCATTTGTCTTGAGCTTCACGGGCATTGAGCACCTCTATCACTTGTATGTCTTTCGCATGCTGAGTTGCCTCCGGATTGTCCGGTTGTTGGGAATCACAAAAGGAAATGCTGTAAGTTTCCAGTTCACGCCTACGCAGCTACCCCGGTATGGCAAGACCCTGACTTCTAATTCGATCATAGATCATCCTCAGGAGTCTAAAAAAGGCAGCGCCTCTTCTCGTCAGGGTTTCTTTTTTGATTGTATTCTTCTGGCTCCTTTTCGCTATCATCGGTGTGCAGAGCTTCAAGTCTAGCCTTAGTCGGCAGTGTGTTTGGCTTGACCCGACGCAACCGGACAACTTGACAGCTGCCTATACAAATATGTTTGGGTTTTGCGGCGGGCATTTGAAAAACGACACAAACCCCGAATCAACCACGCTGCCATGGGTCATGATGACCGAGCCTGGGAACCTCACTTCACTCATCAACGGGACGCGCAACGGGAAGGGCTTTATCTGCCCTCGAGGCTCCATATGCCTTCAACAAGACAGCCCGTACAATGCTACAGTCAATTTCGACGACATTCTACACTCACTGGAACTTGTTTTCGTGATCATGAGCGCAAACACTTTCAGCGACCTCATGTATTACACTACAAACTCGGACTATCTTGCTGCTGCCTTATTTTTTGCTGCTGGTATCATGATCATGATGCTTTGGATGACGAACTTACTCATCGCTGTCATCACTTCATCGTTCCAAGTCATACGAGAAGAAAGCAAGGGAAGCGCATTTACCGCAGATGAGAATGAATTTCTAGCGCCTCGCCCTGACAACAGACTCAGAAGAACGACAATGCTGCAACGCATATACAAAAAAACAGCATGGGTATGGGTCCTCGCCATTGCGTTTGATTTATTCGTCCAGGCATTCCGCAGCGCCTCTCATGAAAATAGAATCAGCTTTATCGACACATGCGAAGTCACGGTAACCATTTTACTTGATATCGAAATGATCATTCGATTTTGCACAGACTGGAGGCGCTTTCATCACAGCGTGCAGAACCTATTCGACCTCGCGCTTGCCATCATCACGTCAGTGATACTCATACCTCCCATTCATAACGCAACCCAGGTTTACGCATGGCTCACGGTTTTTCAAATTCTGAGGGCATACCGAGTTGTTCTTGCTATTCCAATGACACGGAATTTGATCAAACTGGTTCTGGGCAATGCCACCGGTATCGGCAATCTCATGATTTTTGTCTTTCTAATCACCTTTCTCGTGTCGATTTTTGCTGTTCAGCTCTTCCGTGGCGAGATAACGCCTCAAGATTCCAACGGGAATGACATTCGGATCACATTTGCTTCAATTTTCGATTCTTTTCTAGGGATGTACCAAATCTTGTCCAGCGAAAACTGGACGGCAGTCTTATACACGGTTACTGGGTTCACAACACGATACGATATGGCATGGGTCGGCGCCGTGTTTCTGATTGGGTGGTTCATCCTCTCGTACTTCATTCTGGTCAACATGTTCATTGCCGTTATTCAAGAAAATTTCGACGTCAGCGAAGACCAAAAACGTCTGGAGCAAGTCAAGGCATTTCTCCAAAGGCGAGAATTGGGTACATCGGCTAGCAATCTCTCATTGTCGGCAATGTTCTCATTGGGTCGCAGAGCGAAAAGGAAAGATCCACTCGACTATGGCCCCGGAATGATAGAGATGCTTTTAAAGGAGGCAGTCGTTCGTGAGTTTCTTAACGAAGCTTTAGATCCACTGCAGGATCCAACTGGCCACCAATCGCCTTCCCAGGACCAAGAAGACTTTGCTGGGTCGTCCAAATCTGGGCTGTTACCGAAGCTCTGGCGAAGGGTGTCGAGCTTGGTGTCCAGCAAGGACCCAAACCCTTTCTACTCCAACGTTCGGTTTGACGTTCGCAGCGAGAACTTGGATCCGCGGCAGATGGCTCGTCAGGCCGTGTCAGCAACGTCGGCTCGACGCAAGGCGCAACGTGAATATCTCGGCCGTCACCCAACATACAACAACTCCCTGTTTATTTTCACGCCGAGGAATCCCATCCGGCGTCTCTGTCAACGTTTAGTAGGACCAGGCAGGGGTTCCGAGCGATTTGACGGTGTGGAACCGAACAAGTACGCATGGTACACATTCTCAGCCTTCATTTATGCGTCTATTGTGGCGATGGTGATCATTGCCTGCGTTACGACCCCGCTGTACCAAAAGCAGTACTTCGATTCCGGCCATACGTTCAGCTTCAAGAACTGGTTTGTGTGGACGGACATGGCTTTTGCTGTGGTATTCACGGCTGAGGCTGCTGTTAAAATTATTGCGGATGGTTTTTTCTGGACGCCAAACGCCTACTTTCGCAGCTCATGGGGTATCATTGATGCAGTTGTGCTGATTACATTGTGGATCAATGTGGCTACACTGTTTGCAAATGATGGAGCCGTGTCCAGAGCTGTCGGTGCGTTCAAGGCCCTCAGAGCACTACGCCTTCTCAATGTCAGCGATAGTGCCCGAGAAACATTCCATTCACTCATCATTGTGGGTGGCTGGAAGATACTCAGCGCTGCATTTGTGTCCATCTCCCTTCTTATTCCATTCGCCATCTATGGTTTGAATTTATTTCGGGGGCAGATGGTTTCATGCAACGACGAAGGCGGCTCGATTTTACGTCTCCAAGACTGCACGGGCGAGTATCTCAGCACGCCGTTCAGCAACGACTGGCAATTGTTGTCACCCCGTGTCGCGGAAAACCCGTATTACAGCTTTGACGATTTCGGGTCGTCCATTTTGATCTTGTTCACCATCGTCAGCCAGGAGGGCTGGGTCGACGTGTCCTTTCAAGCACAGTCTGTGACTGGGGTTGGAAACCAGCCTCGATTTGGTGCATCGCAAGGAAATGCTCTGTTTTTTGTTGTCTTCAATCTTTTGGCAACAATTTTCGTGCTCACGTTGTTCATTTCTGTCTTCATGAGAAACTATACGGAGCAGACGGGTGTGGCCTTTCTTACTGGAGACCAGCGAGCATGGTTGGAGCTGCGAAAGCTTTTGCGCCAAATATCTCCTTCCAGAAGCTCGTATGACGAATCCAAGAACAAGCTCAAGCAGTGGTGCCACAAGCGTGCAATCGAAAAGCATGGCAAATGGTATCTTGGCATTACAATGGTGCTGGTTCTTCACCTCATTCTCCTGGTAGTCGAATATTCGACAGAGCCAGATTGGTGGACTAACACCCGAGACTACATTTTTCTCTTTTTCACACTCATCTACATGGCAAATATTTCCATCCGCATTATCGGCCTTGGATGGAGTCGCTTTCGAAGAAGCTCGTGGGACGTGTTTTCCATATGTGCGGTTGCAGGCGCATTCGCCACGTCTATCCTGTTTCTCGCAGTCCCAGGACAGGACACGTTTATTCAACTGCACAAATTTTTTTTGGTGGCGATTGTCCTGTTGCTCATTCCCCGGAATGACGCCTTGGATCAATTGTTCAAAACGGCAGCGGCAAGCGTTACGACTATCGGCAGTCTTCTTGCGACTTGGCTGGTTTTCTTTTTGGTATTTGCCATCGCGATGACACAGTCGTTCAGCTTGACCCGGTTCAACTCGCAAGAGACAAACAATATCAACCTGCGGACAGTCCCGAACGCGTTGATACTCCTGTTCCGGATGAGCTGCGGAGAAGGCTGGAACCAGCTTATGGAGGACTTCGCCGGAGTCCAGCCTCCACTTTGTGTCGAGGCCTCGACATTCTTCGGAAGCGACTGTGGGAGCACGGCATGGGCCCGTGTTCTGTTTATCGCATGGAACATCATCAGCATGTACATTTTTGTGAATTTGTTTGTGTCGCTGATATACGAGAGCTTCTCTTACGTCTACCAGCGATCCAGCGGGCTGGCCGACATCAGCAGAGATGAGATTCGCCGGTTCAAAGAAGCCTGGCGAAGCGTGGATCCAAACGGCACCGGCTTTATTTCTCGTGAAGCGTTTCCCCGCCTTCTTGGGGAACTTTCTGGTGTGTTTGAGATGCGAATTTACGACCACGATGATTCGGTTGGCAGCATCCTTGCATATGCCCGCAACGATGAGACAACTCCTCAGGCTCGACATGTGTCTTTGGCTTCCCAGAGTGCACTCACGGGCGTCAACCTACACAAACTCAACGAAAGGATCGGGCAAATCGACATCAACAGAGTTCGTGAGCGCCGGCGACGGTTCAACATTTTTTACGAGGAGGTCATGGTGTCTGCAGACCCAGACAAGGGTATATATTTCACTACGGTATTGATGACCCTCGCTCACTACAATATCATCAGCGACAGCAAAAGCCTGAGGTAAGCTTCTTGTTATTGAGCACACCATCGTGGAGACCGCGCATTTTCTCTTCCAGCATACGATGTCGCCGATCTGCTTTTGCGGTGGTGTGTTTTCAAACTTTATATGCTCGATACTCATTCTACTTGTCTTTAGGCTTGAAGAATTTCTTCGCCGACGTGCGCGGCTGCAGCGAGTCGAGGAAGAAGTTCGGCGCAGGGTTGTTTTGGGATTTTTCAATACTTTGTGAGTTTTCCCTTCAACACTTACTAGGACGCGTATACATTTTACGCTTCTATAATGTCGGCTCTCATACTCTGGCTAACACTGCATAGGTACTGGTCCAGAAAATTTAGGCGGCATATGGAGCAAAAGCGCTCCGCCCGCATGACAGCCATTCCTCAGCTTGGCATCCCAGATATCCTAGTCGATGACGAAGATGACGGAACAGCAGTCGATACAGGTGCTGCCAGTGCTTCGGAGGATCAAGCTGCTTCTGCGGCACCGTCACAGACAGCAGCCGTTTTTCTTAGTGCTGAAAATGCAACAGGTCTAGCACAGCACCACCGATCGTGGTCGGGCGCAAGCATGGATATCAGCCTCCACGACACCAACTACGCACATCCCTTGAGCACGCCGCGGGCCGGTGTGTTATCATCTCCACCTGCCTCTGGCGGTCTACAACCACAGCGGCACCAGCATAGCTCCAGTGCTTTCAGCTTTGATCTACAAGAACCCGGTGGACACATTGACGGTGGCGGAAGCCGGCGCGGAAGTGCCGTGAGCGCGATGACTAGTGTCAGTCCCGGCCTTGTCAGAGAAATGCTGGACGACTCTGTTTGGGTAGAGTCGATCCGAAGAAGTGCTACACAACGACACAGCGGCTGGGGCACTTGATTTCCCTTTTGTAGCTGCTGGTACCGCTCGATGCTGGCGTTGCTTTTCTTGTGAAATAACTCGCGGCTCGGGATTGCGCTGGACGGCCAGTCTTGGATGCCTCCCAGCTCGTTGTGTTTGTCAAATAGGCGAATGGAACGTTGTCTCTGTTCTGTACTCTCTGTAAGTTTCTTTCATATCATGTTTTTGCAGCTGGAGTTACGGTGAATCAATAAGCTCTCCCCACGAGCCGGCGTTGCTATTAATAATGGATGCATGAATATTTGGGTGTACGAAGTACAGAGTTGAACTGCCTCGTAGTATAAACATCACTGCTCCAGGCTTACACGCGGCATCTCTCAATACTGTATTTGATTCCTCAACTCTCGCCGTTCCTAAGCCTAACTTCGTACTTTGGAGTGTCTACCGGACTTCCACACCTCTTTTCCTTGGAATGGCATTTCTGCCCTTTTTCATTGTGCCTGCCACAACATTCACATCTCCATTGTTCTCACGTATCCCTTGTTCTCAAGTACATTGCCCTCCCTTGTTAACTCTTGCCTGTGCGGATCATCAACATAAACATACAATTGATTTATAAGCTCCGCACGTCCTGTAGATTTGGTAAAGTTACAGGAGATATTCATAGTGACCGTTGAAGATCGTGGTTGAGCAGACTGGGCCTCCCAGGCGAGATGGGGCTCAGTTCGATCCCATATGTATTGAGTATCACAATAAATCGCTACCCGCACTCAGTAGTATCTTACGAGTAAAGTATTGTGTCTATGCTCGATCTCAGCATCGCCCTGCGCAGGTCCCCTCGCCAATTACGTTTTAGACCCGCCATGACTATCCTGCTATTTTTCCGAGTCGTAGGGAGGTCAAACATAACTGTAACAACAATATTCAGAGAGCGTGCACGGGCCAAATCCTATGTCAGCTAATATTACCCCGTACTCGTGCCCAGTTGTTTCACCTGTTAGTTTTACTTACACGGGACAGTTTGGCGCATGAACGTCATCACGACTCCTTGTTGCACTCGCCATCACGTAAGATACCCAGGGACTGTCCTCCGTACGGCCATCGCAGACATCCTTGTGTTTCCTTACTTCCAACAGGTTCTGTTCATGCAAGCAAGTCGTGCGGCCTAGCTGTACGTCGTATATCTATCTTACAACTTGGCAGCTGCTGTCAAGTCCATTTTCTGGAATGGCCCGTGCCTCCGCTTTTGCCTGTGCTGGTTCGACTTTTTTTATGTCGTATTTCCTCGAAGAAAGCCAAACCTGAAACACGAGATATTCTGGTTGACGAAGTTTTTGTCCAAAATACCGCTATCCATGCCTGTCCCTGTGTGTGATCAGCCCCAAACGGAGCCTAATGGACCACGGCCATCGCATTCCAGAAACCCCTTGTCCTACATCGCTTCATCCCTTTTCCTCCCAGGCCGGCCAGGGTTTGGCCAAACTCCATATCGCTCGAACCCTGGATTGCTGAGAGCTGTGCTTTACGAGTACGGAGTACACTGAGAAATAGATTGTTACAATGTCGGGTGCTGGTATCTCGTACTCGTATTGCGAACAGGGCTTCTTGAGTAACTACTTAACCCACAACATTTCCATTTCTTCTTCCATCGAACCAAGCAGGTCGTGGTGAATTACTACGGTCAGCTCTGGCTGTACAACGCGAAACATATTTTTTATATTTTCTGTTTCTACTGTTCGGTCTCTTCTGGCAAGCAGCCGACTGTCCTCTTTTCAACCTCTCATTCGACTCTTTGGTTTAAGACGCCTCTTATTGTCCAACTATCCTTTCCCAGCCCAACGGCTTCGCTTTCGCTATCTTCACTCGGGCTGCGCCCAGTCGTTATTTACATTTTGTGCTTTTATCGCCTCACTCACCTCAATAATTATCACAACCACTCCCATACGCCAGACACGGCTTTACCATCACCCGGAAGACTTTTCGCTCTCCCCATAATGCAGTCATCTCCTTTCCAGGCGCTCGCCTCCCGATTCTCCCCTCAAAGGCTTCGAACATCACTCCGCCGGGCTTCTACTTCTTCTTCCGCCAGCAGCTGCAGCCAGATCTCATACGCTTCAACAACCAGCTCTCCCATCAGTACCGTCAATAGTGTCATAGTTCGCCAGCCATCTATCGTGAACATGGAGGAGGAGCGACAAAGCTTCGGGAACGAGCTGTCTCTCCTCGAGCCGCGACCAATTGTATACTGGGGAGGACTGCAAGAGCGAATGGGGTCTTTCTAGTGCCCTCTCTTCCGCCCTCGAAATCCCGTTTTAACTTCGAACTGGCGTGCCGGAGCATGTGTGACTATGATTTTTGGCGTTTTTGGCTAGAAATGGCGTTCATAGATAATTCTTAGATGTTTGTTGACCACGTTTTCGGCGGTCTATTCACCCCTGGGACCTCTTCACTCGTAAAATTTATTTTCTCTCGTGGCAGCCCATTCTTAATGTGGCTGACTCGCTGCAGTACGATACTCCTATCATAAGATATTGGGATTGAAACGAGCGATGAGGTTCCTGCTGCAATAAAGGCATGTCTACCTTATCGTTATTTTTATTTGGCAGAAACTGAACAACTCGGAGAACCATGCTGTCAAAAAAAGTGGTCGTTTCGAAACGCCATGCGCCGGTTTAACAACAATAAAATGGAAACTGAGCACTGAGCACTGAGCAAGAACAAGACGAGTACCTAAAACAAGGAAGTCCAAAAAAGAGAGGGAAAAACAAAACAGCTCCCCGAGACTCGTAGCAGAGGGCAAATCCAACATGTCCCGAAATGACAGGACCGGAAATGATGACATACTTGCTTCCGTATACAAACTCTTCATCACGAAAACGCGAAGTACGTCAAATGCCAAACCTGGCCAAAATGTGCCCAGCATAAGAACCATCCCAAATATCCACCGCGGATTGGTGTCGAGTGGCACACATCGAGTCGGTTGATTATAGAATATGCCGCATGTGCAGCCACAAACCGAACACCACACGACACAGGTATTCCGCTGCCGGTTCACAATCATGAAGCAATAACTGTGCCAAGACCGACTACAAAATCTCGTCCACAGACAGGTCCGTATCGACAATCCCAAAATGAACAGCGTTCTTCTTCGCCCACTGGCGGGTGATGAGTGATGCTAGAGCATTGTTAGATATGGGTCCGCAGTTACTTGTTTCCGTTATGACGGCTGATGGATGTCAATAGAAAAAAATAATACCTTTCAAGTACTTCTTACTGGCATATTTTTTGAAGAAGGCTTCGTGGGTTGACGGTCGAGCGAGGTAGTCTACCATCAAAATAGCAACTGGCTCGATATCATCCTCGGTGTAGCCTGCATAGAATGACAAGGTTGCATCCTAAAAGGAACATCCAATGTTAACGATACAGATCCAAGATTGAGATCGTAACGCGAACCTCGCGGAATAAGAAGGAAAGAAAGAAAAAAGGGCTTACCCATTCGCCCCTGTCAAGGATCAAGCGAGCTAAAAACATTGCAGCTGCAGCGACATGGCTAGGACGGTATGACATAAACCGATGATCGAGTAGACTAATCTCCGTCAGGTACTTTGCGACTGTCCGTGTCTGGATGTCGTAGTTGTCTGCTTTCGATACTCGGCGCAAAAAGTTCATCGGATTGGGATAGCTGAGGTCGTAGTTGAGTGTACCAAGAATGAATCGCTCTGCACTGAGAATCTCGGCGTCTGTGAACCCGTTGTCGGCGACATGGCGGAAGCTGCCGACAGAGGGAGAGAGTACCTCCTCGTACTTTGCGGCGATGAACATGGCTGTAACGCCGACAAGCTGTAGTCTATCCAGTTGGACAACTTTGGCAGAAAGAAAACGGTCAACAATATTGACGGCTAGAAACAGCGTTTCTGGGAGTAGGTGGAATCGGGTGTGGACTTCTACCAGCCAGTCGACAAGAACACCGCGTGTCTTCCAGTCGAGTTCGTCCTGGTGGTTCATGTAGCGTGGATTCGGTAATGAGCTGCATTCCAAGTCACGCAAATACTCGAAAATATCCGCGGCGTATTCGGCAACCATCTGGGGGTCATCCAAGTCCTCACTGTCAAGATCCTTGACGCCCTCAGGATACACAAACTCAGTTGGCACAAATTCTTCGAGTGGCTCATTCAGTGTCGCAAGCTGAGCCTTCTGTCCAGCTTCATTCTTGTCGGTCTCCAAGTCTTCTTTCAGAGAAGTGGTAACGTGTGCCTTTTTGCGGGCCGGCTCTTCCTCGTGAACAGGGCCGTCGTCCTTGGTTGTCGCGACAGAACCTGATCCGGCAGTGACCTTTCTCTTCTGAACAGCAGCGATGGTTCCGTGGCCCGACTTTTTCACTTCAGTGGCCTTCTTGCCCGCATCTTTTGCGGAAAGGTTAGCACGTCCCGCAGGGCGAGCCGTATTCTTTTGGATTCCTGTAGGCTGTGCAGCTTTCGAGACTAGTCCAGCCTTGCCCACAGCTTTTTTTGCCTCTGAAACCTCAACCTTGGTGACGTTGCTCACATCGCCCAGCGCCGCCCGTTTCCGGAGCCCTGAGGGCTGGACGGAGGAAGTCTGGGCGGGCTTCTTGGCTTGAAGGGGCTTTGTGGGCACTGCAAGGTCGTCAGCGTGGAGAGACGCGGCCTTCGCACGAGTCATACGTGCTGCAGCAACGCTATTCTCATCATTCTCGTTGGTGGCAAGACGCTGTCTGGCAGGGCGTCCCTGCATGAAATGGGTCAGCTCATTGCCAAATACGGTGTTCGATCCGCATATTGTGTGTTCTTCACTCACCGGCGGCATTTTGATATGTTGGATATATTTTCGTTGAGGTTATGGAGGAATAGGCCAAAGAATATCCGACGTTGCCGGAGACCTTTTGTCTTAGCTTCTGGTGGTTTCCCTTGCTGTGTGCGTGTCGGCGATGTTGAGGTACGTAAAAGGTGTCGCGTTTCCTGCCAAGTCGCGGACGGGAGACGCGAAAAAGCAAACGACAAACAAGTCGTGTTTCTTGTGACGTATTATACCGTGTCGATTAGTCGAGAAGAGAAATGAGAAGACGCTGCGAAGGAACAAAGACAATAAGAAAAGAAGGGAAGAAGTGAGGTGAGGAAAGAAGAAAGGCTGGGGAAATCAAGTCGAGAAGTCTGTGTAGAAGAGAGGGTGGAAGAATGTTTTGGGAAGGGCGGTGGAGGTAGTGGAAGACACAACTTCAACCACCTAATAATACGAGTACGCGAATTGCTGCCAATGTGTTTTCATTGCACCTTGTGTGTCGCGTATGGCAGCGGGGACTGAGAGAGGCAGGGGGTAGCATCTCGCGCAGCGTGCCAGAGACGTGTTTGTAGGTACCCACTTGCAGCTCGCGTATGGACACTAGGGTGGTTCAGAAACAACAGGCATACAAGTACACCCCTGGGAAGTTAGTGTGATACTGTACTTGTACGTACTGTACAAGTAGTATCGTACAGTATGAGGAAAACTCAAGCCGTTGCCGGGCCAGAAGCATTGCATGGCAAGCTTGGGGCAGCGCGTTAAAGTTAATGTATTTTGTAGTAAGTACGACGTACTCGTATTGTATGATACCAGTTCGTCGTGGGCATCGAATACGCCGAACTGTATTGCAACAATGACTTTTTGCTGGCGATTCATATATCCAGTCAGTGTGTATATATATAGCGACGCGCTGGTCGCTCCTTATATCGGGGTTCACAACATCATGGCCATTTCGCATGTCAAAAACGCATATGATAGCATTTCTGACACGGCACCTCCGATTTCTGAAAAGGCCAGCTCCAAAACTGGTGGCATAATACTCTATGTAAAGACTCGTACATGCTGTTGAGTGCACTGCGATGTAAGGTTATTGTTCCATGCCGAGCAGGTATTAAGTCTACGGTACGATAGAATGTACATAGAGTAATAACTGTGTAAGACACACTCTCCCTCCGTAATCGACCAGACGCGTTTTAAAACATTCTAAGTGGGCGGGCGGCCCACTGTCAATAATAGCAACCACACAGCAACGGCATCTTAATTGGTCACTTATTGTATCCAGTAAAAAGTACGACTGCCTGTGGCTCGTCGCGTTAAATCCACCACTCTGCGGGTGTGGCTAGGTTTAGTATATTTCGGCCCGGATTAACCTGCCTGGCCGGTACAGCTATCACAACCAATTTTTTCTGAGGTCTGGCTCGACATCCGACGAGTTCATTACTACCAGTCATTGTCCTCCCCTCCCCCGTGATCACGACATTCCACACGTCCCCGAGACGCAGCTTTTGGGTGACGAGCTAAACTACATCAAAATGCTGCCAATCCGGTTTGGGTCTATCGCCACCCGCTTCCGCAAGGCCAACACACCTCTCAGACTCGCCAGAGCATATGCGACAATCAAGCAATCCGGATCAGCGCAGGCAGATGCTGCGACTAGTACCTTCTCTGTACCTGCAGCGCCAATCGTGGAAAGAGAAACGGCAATCCTTCGCTCATACAAGCCTCGTACGCCGGGAGTCCGGCACTTGAAAAGACCCATTAACGATCATCTATGGAAGGGTCGACCATTCTTGCCATTGACGTTCCCCAAAAAAGGGCACGGGAAGGGTGGGCGCAACAACCAAGGCAGAATAACAGTGCGGCACAGGGGCGGCGGCGCAAAAAGACGCATCCGCACGGTCGACTTTGATCGTTGGGCGCCGGGTGCTCATCTGGTCGAACGAATTGAGCATGACCCAGGGCGCAGTGCACACATTGCGCTCGTCACAAACCAATCGACTGGCCGCAAATCTTACATCATTGCAGCGGAGGGGATGCGTGCTGGCGACATAGTGCAAAGCTATCGTGGAGGTATCCCACAAGATCTCCTAGACAGTATGGGTGGAGTGATTGACCCGGGCATTCTCGCCGCGAGGACAGCACATCGAGGCAACTGCCTTCCGTTACATATGATACCTGTCGGCACGGTAATATACAATGTCGGCTCCCGGGCGGGGAAGGGCGCTGTTTTCTGTCGCAGTGCTGGCACCTATGCCATCATAACAGCAAGGGAAGAGAACGCCGGAAGTGGCGACTTTGAGGCACAAGTAGGCGGCTTTGTGCAAGTGAGATTACAGAGCGGCGAGGTACGCAGAGTGAGCAAGGACGCTTGTGCAACAATTGGTGTTGCTAGCAATCCGCATCATCAGGATCGTCAGCTTGGCAAGGCAGGCCGCAGTCGATGGCTCAACATCCGGCCAACAGTGAGGGGCGTTGCCATGAACAGAGGTAGAATGACCTTCCGCACAGATCATATCCACGTCTATGTGTATGACCGGGACCTTCAGCTAACGTTTTTTTTAGTTGACCACCCTCATGGCGGCGGCCGCGGAAAGTCCAAGAGTAATAGACACCCAACAAGCCCTTGGGGAACACCGGTACGTAAAGAAACCCAACGGCACATATCCAGATACACTCGCAACCCGTGCTAACACGCATGTAGGCCAAGGGAGGTTTCAAGACGAGACGGAAAAACAACGTGAACAGATGGGTTGTTACACCCCGCGTACGGAGCATGGGCCGGCGCCGGAATAAGGGCGATTGAAGTGGAACCTCCGTCTATCCCCTTTCACGGCCCAGCTACTTTCGACAATGCAGGAAAAAAATCTCTTAAGTATGTACGATTAACTTGTTGTTAAGACGCGGGACACCCTAGCACAATGCCGGGTCGTCCCGTTGGGGTCCGATCTTCGATTAATGATGCATCGGGCAAAATTAGACTCGGATTGAAGGAAACGACATAAAAGTGTTACCTGTACGTGAACGGTGATTATGTAGACGACACCTGTGTGGTCTTCGCGGCGGAGATTGTATCTATGTTTGTCCAACGAGCGTTTCCAAAAGCCATATGGGAATCTGAGTAGAAATAAGCAGACAGCCTCCCCATGTCTAATTATAGAATATTGGAATGGAACAGCACTCGTAAGGCTGATTAACAGTTGAGTACGGAGTACGAGTACTATCGTATGTACTATCTCGGATAGCAAGGAAGTTATTAGCGACCCCACCCTTTTTCCACCAGTGCCTCCAAGGCCAAATTATCAGACCTTGCTTTCTGTGCCACCAAAACCTCATTGAACCTGTCCCCTTATTGACATCTATTTATTTGTTTCTTTTCCTATCCTATCTACTATCTACTTCTTCCATTCAGCGAATATTAACCAATACCTCGCCACCACTAGGTCTTTATCGCCAGTTCTAACCTTCGCTCCTTGTACAAAGTGCTCCCCATGCCAAACTCGATCGAATCTCCCCTAATCGGCTGCCGTTCTTCTCCAAATACAAATACGCCCATTCAACAATCCGGCCCCGGCCGGGACTGGGATGGCCTTATGGAAGAAGGGTCGAATATGCGTCGCCGGAAGGCGCATACGAGACTTACGACAGCTAAGACTACTGTCTCTTGTATCGTTGACTGGCTTCTCATCGTGGCCACGGCTATCGGTGGCTTTTACCTGGGGGAAATTAAGCCAAATATGAGGCCATTTCAACTAGAAAATCCAGATATCTCGTCAGTTCCTGCCCAGCAATTTGCGTAAACCCTTGCCTGGCGCCGTGCATTTATACTTACATTACCTGGCAAGCTTTCCGTATACGGTCCACGAGACGGTGACTTCAAGAAACCTGGTTCTCGCCACCATTGTTGTTCCGGTGGCCGTGATCATAGTTGTGTCACTGACTTTTGTTCCCGGTTTATCTACACCCCGAGGCACACCCTCGTCTCTTATATGGCGGCGCAAGTTGTGGGAGCTCCATGCATCGCTACTTTCCTACAGTCTCGGCATGGCATCGCAGTGGTTTATCATCAACGGCCTCAAAAATATATGCGGCAAGCCACGGCCAGACTTGCTGGCTCGCTGCCAGCCTGATCTTCAGAATGTGGCCCAATACATTGTTGGTGGTATCGCAAACATAACGTCAAACGGCCAGCTCGTCAGTGCCGCTATATGTACAAACTCAGACACCTCTACATTGAATGACGGCTTTCGCAGTTATCCGTCAGGGCATAGTTCATCCTCGGCCGCCGGACTAGGACACCTTGCCCTCTTTCTCGCTCATAAGTTTGGCGTTGTGTTTCCTTTTGCAGCCCCCTCAGCTTCGAGAAAAGCAGCCGCACGGTCAGCCCAAGCGTTCCCCAAACTCACGCACTACGCTTCTTCCCAGAATGATCTGTATGAGCTCCAACGCATCTCACAGCATTCGCATCCTGGAAATGGGCAACTCGCTCAACTTACGAAGCGCCAACCTTGCATTTCATCCACTCGGAGAACTGGGGCTGCACCACCACTCTACCTTCTAGTCATCGTGCTGGCCCCGTTGTTTGGTTCCGTCTTTATCGCCGCCTCACGTTGGTTTAACTTTCGACATCACGGCTTCGATATTCTCTTTGGTTATTTAATTGGGGCGGTGACTATGCTCGTTGCATTCCGTATGTACCAGCTTCCATTGAGCTCTGGAGCAGGCTGGGCTTGGGGCCCTCGGAGTCCTGATAAGGCGTTCTGGGCAGGAATCGGCAGCAACAGCTGGGCAGAGCCGTGGGAGCAGTGGACATCAGAGGATGGCGGAGAAGAAGTTGTTTGTAATTTGGAGACAGTTCTGTCTACCGAAACGCCTGAAGCGGCAGCGGTACATCCCGGGACTGTTTTCCGGAGAACGCCGTCACATGATACGACGGGTGGCGATGCCGTCTGATCTGAAAGCTACTGTGGTTTATTACAGTGTGGCTCGGGGAAAGGTCTGGTCTTCGTTCTATATCCTTATTTATAGACTGCCGGACCAGTCCATATACTACAAGGTGTCAAGAGATACAACAAATGCACACATCCATACGCCCGGTTGTATTAGCATATATAGGAAATACTAGCACAGCAAAGCAAGCAAATGCAAGGGTATGGCATACTTGGTCACTGTACTCCTTTCCCATAAGAAAAAACACTGCCCGCCACATATCAAAATTGCAAAGGTGTGTCATATAGTCACCGTTCCACCACCAGCCACATGGCGGTCCTGGCCGTTGTGGGTGTGACCCTCTTCTTCCTCTTCATCCCCAATATCCTCGCCGTCGTCATCCTTAAAGCCACTCTCGATTTCTTGTCGCCGTAGTCGCCTCCTCATATCATCCCGCTTTGTGTTTTGCCATCGGATGAGCGCAGCAGACGCATGGACCTTGAAGCCATACACGCGCGGAATGTACCGATCGGCCGACTTTGGTGGAATCAGGGTGGGATATACTTGGAAAAGAATGTTGTGGAAAGAAGTCCCGAAATATGCGCCATCAATGACGGCATGACGGGTTGATTTTGGGTTGTAGATGTCTTCGCATCGCGCGCAGAAAAGCTTGACTGGCCGGACATTTGGAATATCCGAGAGTCCCATCGGAAGAAGGGGGTGGGAGTGACAATTGACACGCGGGCATTTTCCAAAGTCTGATTTCTTATATTTTTCGAGCTGAGCGGCGTACGTCGAGGAAAGAAAAATTCGCATAGTTATTAGCATGAAATCTCAATTGCGCCTTCTTTAACTGAACTTGGGGTATTCATTGGAGGTTTACCATTTTCGCGAGCCCTCGGGTAGTCACAATATATCGAGCATGGACGAGGCCATAGAGGTGTCTCGCGGACTTTTCGATGGTTTCGCGCATCTCGTCGTCGCAGTCGAGGTCAAAGACATCTGTGACGAGGTCAAGCGCATATTGATAGTACTGAACTTCTGTGTTCAGGCCGGTCAAGTTGAAGCGATCAGTGAGGTAGTCTTCGTCAATCTCACAAAAATATTCATTTCCTCGGGAGGAGATAAACTAGGACGAGGTGTCGGCAGTCAGTATCAGGGAAGGGGCGTCGAGCTATTTTGAACAAGGAGAGGGTGGTCACTGAAAGAGGTAGAGAGGTTTGGGTCCAAACGTACCCAGTCTCGCCAGTAGCTAGTATACTCGCTGTCTGTCTCGCTCACGAAGTCGTCCATGTTGGATGGTCTCGGTATGCCGGCAGCCTGGTTTGGAAGAAGGTAGCCGCGATCACGTCGTGATCCGTCCTGAGTTGATGTTAGGGCGGGGCATGAAGTGGTCACGTTTATGCTGACAAATACTGTTTCTTGGACCCTATTTTAGACTACCCGTATTACGAGTACAGTACGTCGTACAGGACACAGCCCTGTGAAGATAAAAGTTTTTGTACCTACAACCTCCTCGCAACCATAGTCCCTTTTCTGTTCACGCCTATCCGCGGATATTGTTTGGACATTGGTTTTAAAGGCAGGCAGTGGGAACTGCCATGCGCTGGAAGTTTATTCCCAATATGCACTTCCTTTACTTCAAAGCCGTCTTTTCTCTCGTTGATTTTTAACAGGTCGTCACCGACCCTTTACTTAAGCTACAACTCAACGGCGCGTGTTTTTATTTGTACGTCTTGAGAAAGCCACGATCTTGGCCATTCCCAAACTACTAGACACCATTCCAAGTGCTTGATTCCGACTGCAAACGAAAAGCTTGATACACACAACATAAGAGTTCTTACCTTAGTCAAGCTGCCACCACACGCAGAATACAAGCGCCAATAGTGCACTACTCGTCACGCGTTGCAGGGAGAATAAGTAGCCGTGAAACGCCTGGCAAACGATTGAGAGCGTGGCACGATTCGATAGTATTATGGTAGACTTGATGTATTCCGTATCCTCCGTCTGACTTGAATCTCATTAGGTTCCGATTCCCTGTTCGACCTTTTTCAAGGGTTCACATCAGGTACCAAGGAGAATGTTGCCGCAACCTGCAGTGCAGCTTTCGTGCTATCAGCCTATTATGGTACGTTTCGAGTATTCGTCAAGCGCCTCATTATCTGCTTTATGCGGACATCACCCTAATAATTCCTCACCTCCAACGGCCTTTTCTTAACGGCTTTCCCCCGCCAATGATAAATATATGCCGTCCACAATAGTACGCGGATGTACCTCGTGAACTACCGTGTTGAGGTCCGGGGCCAAAAATGGTCTTCTGTGAAGTAGTGCAGATGGATGGCAAACGATGCCACTGTAAGCGGGCGAATAAATCAGATTTGAGATATCTAGCACCTGAAACACCTCCCTTCCATTCTCTCACGAGAGAAAAAAAACGTAGACAGAATGCATTTCCCTACTCGTATATAGTATCGTCACAAGAAGTGGTGTCGGGTCTAAGTCATATAAAAGGCAGCTGCTCATCGCCGTGCTTTGCCAATCTCGCAGTTAATATGCCCTCATTATTATTACCCATGTCAAGACGGGGGTGTTATCTTACCAGAACGTAGTATCCGCTGTCTCCTCTCTATTATTCACCCTTACATCTTTTCCCCCCTCTTCTTTAAAACCCCGTGTCTCTACCCGTACTATTCCGTGCTCTGCATTACTCTTCCTCCACACACCGCCCTCTCTCTTTCGAATAACAGACATTGCGCAGCCCAAACTTTCAATCCAATTTGGATCCTGTATCTCACTTGGTCACCTAGTCTACAGTGCGTTCTAACGGACAGAACGCCTGCAAAACCATCACAACATTGCTGGTCACACTTCACCAACGGCCAACCATTCGTGCGTACCGCAGCAACCTGTTACCGGAGGGTACCCAAAGGTGCAGATTTACCCCATATCTACAGCTCAGAAATTCCTCGCATCCGGCGCCCCACTTCACCGCCCTCCTCAAGATATTGTGTGCTATCGTGGTCTTTCGTGTGCAGTCGCTCTTTTTATCATTTCCCGCCCATCGCTTCTGCATCACCTGCTTCCGGGCGCGTCGGTATCAGCCGTGCAGAAACCTTTCTTCGGTAAACAGGCGATCAAGTGGCCAAGAAGAGTCCTGTTCCCGCCCCCCCTCCGCACCGAAGCTGGCAATGAAACTGCGGCTGCTCCAGCCCGCGCGACTTGCGGACTTACTGATTGCGTCCGTCTAACATAGGTCGGCCCTCATGTGAGCAGCACTGACATTTTCATGTGCCCTGAAAACCATGCCAAAACTGCAAGTATCAGCGCGAGCCTCGCCGTACGTGTTCTTACCTTTCACCAACAAGCTCACACCCACCATCCCGTCTTGGGGCCGTACTGACGCCACGGCCCCAGCGCCGGCGGTGGGCCATCTGGCGCGGCGCCGGCGGTGTCAATTTTGCGTATGCCGTGCATAGTTTCGCCCCGCTGGCTCTTCGTGAGGCAATATGTCATTTGAAACATCAATATCTCCGGGGCGCCGTGGGACAGCAGAAAGGCGAAGTCCTGTCGGCGGGCCAATGCAGACAGAGTCGATATTCGGCCAGTTCCTCAGTCAAGAAGCTGAAAGATCCTCGGGTACCTCATTTTTCCCGTCACATGGTCATGGACTCGACGTCACTGCTGAGGTTGATAATCTGCGCCATAAACTGCGAGTTCTTCGCAGATTTGCCGAGGACCAACGTGAGTATTTGGCGCCCCGTTCCCCCTTTCATCGCTGGAACTGCAAACCTCTATTTATTCACAACATGCTGAAACCATTTACATACAGACCTTCTGTCGCATGTACCAGTACTGTCCAGAGTTGAAGAGGCGAGGCAGCTGCAGTATCAAATCGAATGTATCGAGGCTGTCTGCTTGGAGAATGGTTAGTCATGTTGGCATCCAGGCCTTGCTTGCTTCACCATGCACACGACACTAATACTTGCCATGAAGGGTACAACTTACATGACCCACATGCCGTGAGCATGCTGAACACAAACAGCCAACCCGAAATGCCTCCTGACTTCAACAACTGGCTTAAAAACGTAGCATCGAACTACGACCCTGTCATTCGAGCCTGGGGTCAGCGAAATGACTTCAATCCTCGAATACACGCCCGCGGCAACCTTCGTTACTCCCACCTCCGCTCTTTCAAGTGTACAGACGAGAATTGCATCCACTATATCTATGGCTTTTTACAGCAAGACGAACTTGATCGTCATCGTACTTCACACGCGCCACATGCCAAACGAGACTCTGGACTCTCTGTGGGTGAAGAAAATACACTTATTAACTTCAATCGGACCCCGGCGCGGAGATCCCCATCAGAAAACGGGCCCGGCCTCGACCCTACAGGAAAACCTGATACTCTGTCTCACCAGAACAGACCCCTATTGCCACCTTTGCGGCACACAAATATCCAAAGAAATGGCCAAAGTCCATGCGAGGCGTTTCCTTCTTACTCCAGCCCCAAGCACCTCTCCAGGCCCCATGATTTTATTTCAACGGGTGCCGAATCCGACACTTTGCTGCCCCCACTTAAACGCAGCCGTGCCGGTCCGGCCCGGCTCGAATCAATCAAAGAACTCAAGCTCTTAGACGACACCCGTGCTTGTCTCCGCTGTCGAGCACTGCAAGTAGAGGTACGTTCCTAACTAGCCCCCCCTTGTAAGCCCTTTCTTTCCCGTACCCAAATACCACAACTCGTTATGTCCGTCTCGTGACATATTTTCTTTTGTGCCTCTCTGCCATGACCACATAACGCTATCACCAGAGTACTAATAAGATACCTACAAGTGCGAGTCCGGTCTTCCGTGTCCTCTTTGCCGCTCATCTCTTGCAGAGAACAATTCCGTAACGTATTGGGATATTTTGGGATGCCACAGAGGACCGTTAAGTGCCATTTCAGATTTGTTTGTACCAGGTGAGACCGACCCGTACAGCAGTCTTCTCTTTGAACTCGCGAGATCTCGACAAGAGTTTTCTGTCTACACAGGCTTCTTTGAGCTGTAAGCTAATCACCAACATATGAAGAATTTTTGATTCTCGACAGAGTGCAAACCCCGGCGGCATCGTCCCAAACCGTGCAATATGGCATGAACGACTATATACAGAGGGTATATTCTTTACAGGCAGATTCAATCAGGGTGGTCAAAGCAAATCTCGATTTCGATGACGGATTTTGGTGGATCGACAGCCTTGATGCTACACCATCCGTGGAACCTACTCAAGCTTCTTTTGGAATGCATGCAATCAACGAACCGCCACCCGTGCTCTGTGTTTTGGCCTCTAGCCATAATATATCAGGCACGGCATACAACTTTTGGCAGCTTCTAAAATTGAGTGGCCTCCTGTCTTCCAGCAGGCATACAGAGGCACTATCCTTCCCCTCCCTCTTCAAAGCGAAACTCCTTCTTAGAGAGGTCCTTTTTTTTGCTTTGCAACAACCCGTACCCTCGATTGTTTCCGACTCCCTTCTCCAAGCCCATACCTACACTTCGGCAGCTAATGGGTTTGATTGCTTGAACCGGTTCTATATTGTAAGCACGTGTGCAGCCAAGCTGCTCGAGTCCCTCGAAACTCTTGCCACTACCTTGGACAGCATGTTTCCAAAACAGTGGCTGGCAATATTTTTCTCTATGTGTATACTCAGCATGGCACGGACACTGTTGGTCAATCTGGTTACGATACACTCCCGCCGCGTTCATCAACCATTAGAAGACAGGGGTAAAACTATATCCGAAAAAATACACGCCACATACAAGGCAGCCATATCTCTATTTCACCACCGATTGCCTATGCTTCTCGACACTGAAAATGGAGCACTACAAGACGAAGACCGTGAGTTTTTCAATACAGCCTCAATGATTATCAAGAGGCACATGTGGGAGCAAGGCGGCATAACTTCCACGGCCTCGTTTCTTATGTCACTTGGCACTATGGAAATCGAAGACGGTGTGTGGCATGGGTTTATACGGCAGGCAGAACCAAAGGACCACGGAGAATCTCTCACGACGCCCTCCTCTGTCATAAGTCAACCTTCATCCAGCCATTCAGCACAACCACTGCATACGCAAGGCGAATCATCCAGTGTTTCCATCGTCTCTCCTGGAGGTACCATGTTAGACAAGTGCCGGAATACACCCAAGGCTACAACAATGACTGGAGAGAGTTTGCTGCTGTCTACAAAGAGCCGGACATCCGCGCCCCTCGTATCAACACTGGAAAGGAAGCCAGCCTTTCGAACGACAGACGCTGACCGATTGTGCTGTAACGCGTGCGATGAGTATCCGGAGGTTCTCCATGACTGCCATCGGCTGGGTTGGTACGCAAGTACAAAAAATACGAGCCTCGTACGAAGGTGGGTATGCTCGGAACCCAGCAAAGCTCTGAAACCCACTGCACTTCGTCCCGAGATACCACTATCTATGTGCAAAGCATGCGTAGCACAAGACACTTACAGCGCCGCTCATAGCGCAGCTGTGCACCTCCGCCGAGTCCATTTTGATCCCAATAATACTGGGGGGCAGAGCAACGAATGGCCATCAATGGCAATACTCAGAGACTGGATGCAAGAAGTTGTGCTATATCCTGGAACGTTAAATCCAGTCTCACCGGATGGCGAGGATGGATATGGAAACGCTCTTTCTAGAGACCAATCGCCCATGACAGAACGGTCGTCTCCGCATAACGAGGTACATCAGGTTTCCACCGTCGAAGCGCGGTCATCTATGCCCAGATCTATACAGTCCCCTCTGCAAACACCAGACATTTTCAACCGTTTTCAAAATCCATCCTGGACAATCTCATCAACTTCAACTTCAACGTTGGCAGCGACTCTGTCAACTCAAGCACCTATCCCGTTGCTGGCCCAGCCCCTATCAATAGAACCGACAAATTTTCAGAATCTGCCACGGAAAAAGAAACACCAGGCTTTCCGTACTACGGTACCACATGCACACCCGCATATTGACACAAAGGCCAAATCTCTTCCCTCCCTTCCAGGCAGTATAAAAAATTCCAGCCAGTTGGAGAAAACAAAAGTCCTCCAAATACCAATAGGTCCTCACCAGTCAGATTCTAGTCTTTTAGCCGGTAAGGCTGAGGACCGGCGCCTTGTGAATCGAAACAGGTGTCCCTATCCAGAGTGTGGCCGCGTGTACAAGGACATAGCAGCCCATATGCTTACCCACATGGAACAGAGGCCAGAAAAATGCCCCATAGAGACATGTGAATATCACATAAAGGGATTTGCACGAAAGTACGACAAAAATCGACACGCCCTCACCCATTACAAAGGAACTATGGTGTGTCCGTTTTGCCATGGTGCGGGAACGGCCTTTGAGAAGGCGTTCAATCGTGCCGACGTTTTCAAAAGACATCTCACTGCCGTGCATAGTGTCGAACAAACGCCTCCGAATAGCAAAAAGACAGTTGCTTCAGCGGCTGGGCACCTCATCTCAACAACCGAAGAGAGCTCCGGCATATATAGCACGGCAAGATGCTCAATCTGTCGCTGCGTTTTCTTCTCCGCTCAAGAATTTTACGAGCATCTGGACGATTGTGTTCTCAACGTTATCGTTCCTACAACATCCCGGATTGCGGGCCCTACTGTGAGCACAGACGGTGTTGAAGTGTCTTCGGGGGAAGTGGCAATAGTAGCCGCGAAATCCGGGGCGAGTGAGACCTTTACTGGGCTGCCACTTCACAAAGACGAAGTAGTTGCATTCGGCGATGACTTTGCCTTGGAAGACGAGCAGTGACCGAAGGAAGGCAAATATACCCGTTATAGGAGCGCCAGCGTGAAATTAAAGAGCTATAAAGGGCTCAGAATAGGATTGAACAAGCATCATCGCAGGTCTCTCAAAAGGCGGAAAAGTCAACTCGGAATATATCGTGATATTCGATGAAATAAGTCATGGGAACGGCGGTTTTATCTTGACCGTGTTAATCTTGCAGAAAACAGCGGCCTCCACCAAACTGTACAGTCCCACTGTGGTGCCAGGACCAAAGCAGATACTAACATTGAGATGAGTTTATTTGCTTGGAAGGAATGTAAAATCAAACAGTAAAAAAGTAGTGCATTTGGGACTTGGACCATCTAAAAACGCAACGCCCAGATATATGCCCGTCCCCATGGACCATGTTGAATGCTTGCCCAATGCTGATGCAGACATCGAAGAAAAAAAACATTTAGAAAAACCATCCTTCAGAAACAAAGGCCAGCCAGCACAAATAGGGTATTCAATATGTTTAATAATGCATCGCCAAGCTGGAACACAATACATACGAGCCCACGCAGCAGCTGGCAACTTATAGGGTCAGGTACCTTTGACGGGTGGACGCTGAGCGGACTAGGTACCTTTGACGGGTGGACGCTGAGCGGACTGGCCAACGTCCAAAGGTGCGTCTACGACACCTAGCTGTCGCGGTCGGTATCGTCCTCTTGTGCCCAGCGTCTCTCACGCAGCGGCATCTCTGCCCCAGAAGCAGCCCGCTCGCCGCTTATCTCGGCTTTCCAAGCCCAGTATTCGGATAGCCTTGTCTCCGCATAGGCTGCATAATCAAAGTCGATTTCTGATATGGTCGCTTGGATCAGCGCCCATATGCCCCAATAAAACCCGGGAATGCCACGAAATAAGTCGACTTCGTGTAGGAGTCTTGTCTCCTCTAGATTCGTGTCAAATCTGGTGGCGTCGTTGGGTTTCGGAGGTAGGAGGGCCGCATACTCGCGGATGTATTCTCTGATGAAGGCACGACGTTGGGTGACAGTCGGCAATACACTCATATCACAGTCGAAGCCGCCCCATTCCGCAAAATGGTTGGCAATATCGAAGGCCGCAGGTGAGGGAACAGCATACTCATAGTCAATAAACGTGACTTCGGGGTGCCGCTCCGACTTTACACTGGCGTCTGCGGGCAAGACAATGACATTTCCGCTGAGAAGATCGTTGTGTGAAAAAACAAGCCCATCTTTTCCAAGCCCCGGGCGTCGGCTTAAATCAGCGACCAAGCTCTCAAACTCCTTTTGTAGCACATCTACACGCTCCTTTTCTTGTGTTGTGACCGCGGGCAGTGCAAGGATCCATTTTTGCATCACCGACCAGATGTTTGGCTCAGGTATGCCCTTCGTTATGGATGAGGTTTCTTTTTCCACTGATGCTTGGGCTTCGAGACAAGGCGAGTGAAGATCCTTGATATATGTGTGGCATGGAACCACTGCATGCCATTGTGCAAGGCGCCGTGCAATGGCCGCAGATATGTCTTGGCGTCGTAAATCTTCTGGTCGAGTAACTTCCCCGCGAACAAAGCGATATATTATCCCGTTGTGGAAGCGGGCAAGTAGAGTCGGAGCAAGCCCATAGCGCATCAGGAGTTCGTGATTCTGAGCTTCCTGTTGGCGGTCGATTATTAGATCCGTACCGTGCCCGTAGGCACGGAGCAGTATCGCATCATTGTCAATAGCCTCTCGTGAGAGACCTGCTTTGGAGTTGATGGCCTTGAGCAGTGTATTGGTGATCCCATCCGTGAAGCGTACGAATTTCACATCTGAGTCGAGTGACTGCCACTCCGGACGCAAGGCGAAAACAAGCGCTCGAGCCGAGCCGTCGGAATCGTTTGAGTCGTATAGCAATGGTAGGAAGCGCACATGCTCCTCGCTTGCTTGGGAACACATCACAAAATATGGGCCCCAGGCTGCGCGTAACGATCTCGTAAACCAGTTGACAGTTTGCTGTATATGCGTCGTTGGAAACAGTGGAATGTTGGTGTAGGTCACGAAGACGATCGCAGGGCCAGTGTGGTGTTAACCCGACAGACCGAGTACACGGTACGCTTAAAAGGGGACGGCCCACTACGGGTGGGGAAAATAAAGGGCCTTAATTTAAAGCATTCAAACCTTAGTACTATTAAAGTTTAAGCTAGTAAAGAATATCGGTAACAATTTTCTTATATATAAGTGTTAATTATTATAATACCAATAAAATATAAAACATATTAAAAACGAGTATTATAAAAGAATATAAATTAAAATTTATAATAAAAAATTTCAACTTTAATTTTTTTACTTTATAATATAAATGTATAAAAGATATCTCCTTTATTAAAAGTTATTATAAATTATTATACGTTTCGTTACCGTATTAAGTTAAAAAGAGAGGGTTTATCTTAAGTATTATTAACTACTAGTTTTATCGTTTCTTTCTTTTTTATTTCTTTCTTTTCTTTTATTAATATACCACCCCTTAGTTAAAAAAGGGGGTAGATAACACGAAAAGTGGACATTATAACATTAATTATAGTTGGAAAAAGGGGGCAAGGAGATAGGAAAATAAAAAAGGAGGGAAGACAGATAAAAAATGGAGAATAACGGGCGATGAGCGGATAAAAGAGTAAAAAAAGGAATAATAATAACTATCGAGAAAATAACGTATCGCGAGGGAAAAACGTAATATTTAACGGCACGGCTCGACGATTAATATATAATTACGAGGCGTTACGTAAAGCTTTATTTTTATAAAAGGCTTTTAATTAAAAGCTTAAATCGTTATTATAATCGATATAAAAGACTGTATTACGAAGAATCGACCGTATTTTACGCCTTACCACTTACCACGCGAATCAAATATATAATTAAAGAAAATATCGGGTTTTATTTATAAGTACGGTATTTTACTTTAATTTATTAGCGATTTAAGTAAGGACGTTCGAAACCCTTTTTTTACGATCTCGGGCACTTTTAATTAAAAATATTCGGGTAAGCAGATAAACGGAAGAACGGTGGTAAAGTAAAAAAGGAAAGGTAAGTGACCGTAAAAATAACTTTTATAATAAAGTTGAAAAAAAATAAAAAAACGTCTTTTCCTTTTTTTCGTACTTTTCTTTTTATAAAGCTTTTATAAACGGCGCCGACTATATTTAATAACGATTAAGTATTTTTAACCGTTTAAACTTCGCCTTTTAAAAAAGGGTAACCCTGGCTACCTCTCGTTTCTCCTTTATTAAACCCTCGATCGGAGATAAAAACGATAATAACGTAAACCTTTTTCGAAACAACGATGAAAACGCCGTTAACTTATAAATACTCGTACGGTTATCAATTAAAACCTGAAATTAAAAAAGGCGTAAAAAATTTCAAAGTTAAGTGGACGGTAATTACCTTTATTTTAAAACGATGAAGTTACGGAGTATTTTATTACTTATAGCTTTTATATTAAATAAAAGGACTTATCGGACGAGGCTCGTATAAACTTTTTCCCGACGTTTTACGCCTTTTCGATTAAAACTTTAATACGCGTTATAATAAACGAGGTGTTAACGTTTACTTATAAGTAAGTGTATTTTAAGACGAAGTTAAAAAAGGAGTTTTAAACGGACAACCCGGATTAAACCGAAAAAAAAAATAAATGTTTTAATAACTAAGTGGTTAAATTACGGGTTTCCCGTAAAAGCGTAAAATTTCGTCGTTAACGCCGGGAGTTTAAACGATTACTCGTTAAAATAAAAAAAGATTAATTTATTACGCGATATACTCAAAACTTAATAATCGCCTTTTAGAAAAAAATCCGATTGATTATCTTTTAACGATTAAAACCGAGCCATAAAAAAATTTAAAAAGTCTCGTACCGCGAATTCGCCACTTAATCAATTAATTATATAAACGAGTAAGCGATAAACGAGGACGATACGGTTCTATTTATTAATTAAAACTTTATTATAACGAGCGACGACGAGGCGGCCGTTAAACCCGAGTAATAAGTTTTTTTTTTAAAAAGCTTACGTTAAAAAAAGTCGTTATCGACTTAATGGTAGTTATTATCGACGAATTAATATAATAGATAATTAAGTTATAGTTATAATATAATTAAATTATAATATAAGTCGTAATTACCCCCGTAAATCTTTATTAATAATAATTTACTTTTAAGTAAAACCCGGTTTAAAGGTATAATAAATAATATTACCCGGCCTTTACGTAAATCGTTTTTAACGGTAATAAATTAATTTTATACGGGAAAGGCCGTAAACGAGGCGGTAATATTACATAAAAAAACGGTTAATATAAATCTCGTAACCGAGGGTATAATACGTAATAAATAAATAAACTTAAGTGTTATTATTATGGATAAAAAAGTTATTATATTTATAAGTACGAAGCTTTCGACCGCGACCGATAATAAAGCTTACTAATATACCGTAATAATACAATGGAATTTTCTTATTTAAACAGCTTTTATAAAACTTCCGATTAATAATAAAATCTTCCGGTGTTTTAAAAACGAGGGTTAATTTGATTTAATTATATAATCTTTCTTAAAACGGTATTTAAAACGTTTTAACGTCGTTATTATACGCCGCGTAATCACCGAGATAAAAGAGAGAGTGGTAACGGGTATATAATATACCGTTAACCGATATATAACGTTTAACTTTATTATACCGGAGGGGGAGCCTTTAATTAAAAAGCCGTCCCGATAAACTTTTTTTTTAATATTCGTTGAGCTTCGACTCAATTACGGTAACCCGGAGCCCGTAAATAATACGTTAAACCTTTACTTATAAAGAGTTAAACGGGGAAAGACCTTTAAAGTAAAGAAATAAATAAAAAATAACTCGACGTAAAATAGGTTTTTTTAAATAAGTTTTTTTATTTAAAGATAAAATATTTAATGTCCTCCTCGATAATCGGCGCGGATTAAAAAAACGCACCGTTAAAAATATTACGTAATCAAAACGGTTATAAATATTATAATAAAACATTTAATACGATAAGTCGTTTACTGACACGTAAAAATAGTAAAATAAATTTTAAAAGCGTTTACGGATATTTTAAAGTCCGTGGAGAATATAATAGTGTTAAACTTAAAATAAAAAAGCAATTAAAGGAGTATTCGAGTTGAAAGGCGTAGTAAAAAAACGACTTAAGCTTTATTATACAACTTTTAATTAAAAGCCTGTTACGGTCGATAATTTTTTATTAAAGTTACTTAAGGACGAGTAAGTGCCGATCGTAAGTGTTTTTAATCACTTATTAATTATTATTAACGATACGATAAAAAAGGCGGATTACTTATTATAACGGTTATCGTTAATAACGGTTCGGCTACTTATATTATTTACGAACGTTACGCGAAAAGGGTTAAACTAACATTACGCCTACGAATATAAAATATAAAAAACGTATATAATATATATTAATAAGTTTTTTAAAAAAAACGCGTATAAACGTATAAATTAAAGGTTATATTCTTGCCTTTCGTTTTTATATAACCGCCTACTTTTAAAAGCACTTAAAAAGCCTTTATTTAAAATACCCTTTTTACGTTAAATTTTAATTATAATACGAATAATACCTTTTACGGCCACCTCGTTATTAAAAATACTCGTATTATTATACTTTAATTTTCGAGTAAGTTATTTTATGAACGGCTTTTATTAAACCCTTTTTAAAATGGTGAGTGACGTGCCGGTTAAAAAACACGTTATTTAATAACTAATCTTAAATAATAAACGAGGGGAGGTAACCTTATTTTTCTTATATATGTTTTTTTTAGTTAAAACGTAAGTATAAAATAAAAAATGGCGTTAGTTCAGGACGTATATTACGTAATGGGCGATATTAAAACGGAATATTACGAGATCTTTAATCTTTTTAAACGTTAAACATAAAATCCGACCCGTTGATAACGTATTATCGGACGGCTTTATTTTAAAAGGTAATCCGAACTAATGAATAATAAAATAAGCTTAAGTTAAGGGTTAACTTTAAAATAATACCGGGACCGAATTTAAAAGGCTTATTACGCCGCGCTTTTTTTTAAAAAAAACGCCGGGTTTTAAAATAACTTTTACTCGGATAACGAAGCTTTTAAGTAAGCTATTAAAAGGACTTTTATCGAAAGAAAAGGAATTATTTTAATACGTTATAATAAATAAAGAGTGCGCCTTCGTTTAAACCTTTAATAATATAAGTTATATCAATTTTAACGTTATACTTTTTTAAAAGATTCGGACCATACATTACCGGGTTTAATATAAGCTCGATTAATCCCCGTCCCGAAGGCTTTACGAAAAAAAAGTTAAATAGCTATTAAAGGATAAAATTAATAACGGCCTTTAAAAACGAAGTTATAGTTTTTATCGGAACTTATAGTTTTTAATCGAAAAAAAAGATTATAAGTTTAAGTTAATTAATAACATCACACATATTATTAACGCGGTTATAATTAAAGACGCGTTTATTACGCCTGTTATTAATAAGTCAGTGGACGATTTCGTTGGTTAATAAATTTATATAATAATAAACTTTTTTTTCGGGATATAATCAAATCTCCCTCGACTTTAAAAATGGCGAGTTAACAGATTAAAAATAAATTCAAATCTTTTACGTAATACCACTCTGCCGTAAAACGTTACGAACTTAATTAATACTTAAAGCTCGGGCTTTATCGATAATATTTCGATTAAAGTACGGTACGGCGACGAGATAGTTTATTTAGAGTTCCGCCGTTATATCTTCGAACACTTATAAAACGTAAATACGGGTTTAATTAACTTCGAATTAATAAAGGTTATAACGGTTATAAAAGATCGTACATAGTATTAAAAGCGTATTAACCTTTCAAGCTTTACTTATACTTTAAACGGACGATTACTTTAATAATGAAACGTTTAAAAAATCTTATATTAACTTATTTATAAAAGTATTAATAGTATTCGTCAGTTCATTAATCGCCTTTTACCGTTTATAAATCGAGAAGTTTACATTTATAGTAAAACCATTATCTAAACTATTAAAAAAAAGGTGAAGTTTACTTAAACTTTTAATTATTAAACGGCTTTTAACGGGTTAAAGTGGTTTATTACTGACCTTTTTATTCTAACTTTAATCGACTACCGAAAAAAAAGCCGAAACTATTACTTTATCGGTCGATATTAGTTTAATAAGTTAAAGCATTATATTATTTTAATAATATAGTTTTAAACGGAGGCTTATTCGGTACGAGAGCGGTATATGAACTCCGATTAAGTCTCGATACGATATTATAAAAAAAGAGTGCCGAGGAGTTTACGGTTTAGGGTATATACGTAGCTTTTTATATAAAGTTTATTTTACGTTTAAAGCCGACTTAAAAATCTTGATATATTAGTTTAGCGGCGTATTAAATAATGTACCGGGATTACTTTTACTTAAATAAGTTACTTAATTCGTTAATTTAACTTTAAGGTCCGTTACGTGCCCGGGTTAAAAAGCGTTATTATAAACGCTTTATTATGACGGTTAAAGATTATACGGGAGAGTAAAAGTAAAAGGACGATATCGGTTTTAAAAATTTATCGAGGTTTAAATTTTCGTTTAAAAGGTGGAAGAGTACCGATTAAATCTTTTAAGTCTTGACAAAAAATAATTTACAAAAAATAAGTAAATAATTACTTAATTACGGAAGAGCTTTTATTAAAACTAAAAGTAAAAAAGCGTAAGCGTTTTATCGTTTAATTTACGTACTTAATATACGATAAGCGTTTTTTATAACGGAGGCCGTAAAATAAAGAATAGTTTTTTATACGTATTATCGACGACGTCGAGAAGTAAAAAAAACCAATTAAAACCACTTATTTTAACGTCGGTTATAAAAGGAGCGAGGCGACGACGACGAAACTTAAAGTAAGGTATTAATTAATAGCCCCGGTACTTATATAATAAAAAAAATTTATGCGTATCCTCGTTATTAAAAATAAATTAATAAAAAAGAAGTAAAAGACGCGTAATATTAAATTCCTCCGGCCACACCGTTTTCGAAGTTATAAAGTATATTAACTATTAAAAAAGGTAGTAAATTTTTAATCGAAGCGAGGTGCGGCTTAACGGGCCTTTTAAAAGCCGGTGTTTTATTTAAAAATAACGCGTACGGTACGCGTACTTCTATAAAGGAATAAATCGTTTACCGCTACGGCGTTTTAATAAAAGTAGTTATCGACGGAGGAAGCGAGTTTAAAGCCGAATTTAAAAACTTTTATTAGTAATTTATAATCGTATACGGCGTTATCTTGGCTTATAAGGTAAAGGCGAACAATATTATCGAGGCCGGCTATTACTTAGTTATAATTTTATAAGATAAGTAAGTATATAAACGGTATTTAAATAAATTAAAAGATATATTTACCGTTAATTTTATTCGCGGATAAAACTTTTATTCGGGCTTTATATAACTACACCCCCTTTTACTTATATACGGTTCGAGTCGCGTACCTCAAAATACGAGAATATAATTATAAAAAAGTTTATTGATATTAAAACCCGAGCTTAAACAGCCCGCGACGAGTATGTAAAACTTACGCGTAAAAAAGTAATTACGGCCTTTCGGAAAAAAAGGCTTTTAATCGGGATTACGTTAGTAAATTTAAACGTAAAGTGGGTGGCGAAACGATTAAAAAAAGTGATATAGTGTTTCGTTTAAAATAGCCTCCGGGACGTCGATATATTTTATAAGACGAAACTATATTATAAATAAAAGGGCTCATTTCTAATTAAGTATACGGGTAATAAGGGTAGTTATAAATTAGTTTAAAAAGGTGGTAAATGACGAGTATAATATATAGTAAGATATAAAAGAGCATTAATAGTAAAAAAGCTTTAAGAGTGTAAAAAGGAGGAAGAGTTATATTTAAGTTAAAAAATAATGTCTTTTAACATTAAAAAGAAAAATCAAGCGATAAAAGCGAGAGCGAGGAACCTTAAGGCTTAAAAAAAGTGTTAAAGGGTCTTTAATAAGACGAGTTTAAAGAGGACTTCAATTAAAGAGTAGACTTACTAAATGATTCGGATTAAAAGACTTTAAATATTAAATTAAAGGAGGTGTTTTAATCCCGTTTATTTCGCCACTTAATACTTTCAATCGGGAGGTTAAACACGTTGAATAAAAAGCTCGATTAATTATTTATAATTTAAATCGGATAAATTAAGGTCGAGCTTAAGTCCCGCGACTTTAACCCTTTTCGCGTGCCTTTTAAGCCTACTACGATATAGTTAAATCGTTACGATTACTAGGACACGCGGCTTAAAAATAAAAACTTAAACCTAACTTATATAAGTTATGTAATAAGTTACTTTAAAATATATAAAGCGACGATTACGAAAGATATACGTTTATAACGGACTTTTAATACGGATATTAAAGTGGTATTTGATATATAAATTAACAGAAAAGTAAGTTTATTACTTTAATAATACGTAAAAGGCGTTAATACTTACCGGTATATTAAATACCGGACGGCTTTTAATAACGCCTTTAAAAAGTATTAATGGCCGTACGGATCTTTAACGAAGTTTACGTTAACTTAAACGATAAATTTAAATAGGTTATTAAAGGAAGCTGCAGCGAGACGGATAAAGGTATATTACGTAAATTAAGATTTTAATTAAAAAGATTAAAAAGACGACGACGACGAGGTTATAACTCCGGCCTAGCCCCGTACACTTAATAAAAGCATTACGGTAAACGTATTCACCCCGTTTACCGTGCCGGACTATTTTAACTCGCCGTTCCCGCCTTTAAACGAGTTACGTAACGTTTAACTTACTTTAACGACCGCGGTAAACGACTTACCGTTAAAAAAGCTATCTTTAAAAAAACGCGAGAGGAGCGACAAAGGCTCTCCTCCGGCTTAAAAAAGAAAGTAATTAAAGCCGGCCCGCGGTCGTTACTGCCCGTTTAGAAGTTAGACGAGCCGGAGTTTAAAATTAAATTAAATAAATAGCGCTTTTTAAAGTAAAAACGTTTATAACAAAGTATATTAATCGGAACTTCCGCCGTTAAAAAGCGGCATTTAAGGCTTATAATAAAATATTTAACCGTCCGTTATTCGATTACGCGTACTCGCCGGAATGACACTTATCGTTAAGCTGTATTATTCTTCAAAAAGGATAAGCGGTCGAGATATATATCGATTATAAAGATTACTAGTTAACGATAAGTGATAAATAAGGTTTACATACCCTCCGCCTTTTTTAATTAATAAGTGTTCAAAGGAGGAATAAGTTAAGAGATAAAGGCTTTACCCCGAGTAGTATTAATTATTAATTTTATTAATTTTTTTTTTCTTTTTTTTATTATTTTATTTTATTTATAAATATATTACCTTTCAATTAAAAAATGGGTGGATAATACGAGAATTGGGTATTATAACGCTAATTATAATTAAAAAACGTAAAAAGACGGAAAAAAAGAAGAAAAAAGATAAACAAAAAAACGGTAATAAGTAAAGAGAGAAGGAAGAAAAATAATAATAACTATCGAAAAAATAACGCTTCGCGATAGAAAACGTAACAACACTTAACGGCACGGCCCGACGACTAATATATAACCACGAGGCGTCTCGTAAAGCCTTACTTTTATAAAAGGCTTTTAATTAAAAGCTTAAGTTCGCTATTATAATCGATACGAAACGTCTGACGGCATTACGAAAAATCGACCGTACCTTACGCCTTACCACCTACCACGCGAACAAAACATATAATTAAAGAAGATATCAGGTCTTATCTAAGGGCACGGTATCCCACCTTGATTTATTAATCGGACTTAAAGTAAACCCTTTTAATTAAAACGTTAAATAAAACGATTTAAATAAACGATATTTAAGCTTACGGTAGTTTAAAGTTTAATTCGATAAAAAGTTTAACTTTAATAAACACGTAAGACAAAACGTTAAAGCTTTAAAGTTAATTAAATAATTTAAATCTTTTAACAAACTTAAATATAATCCCTCCCCCGTATTACTACGTAAAACGGTTACGTAATACGTCCTCCTTATTTTATATAAAGTAAAAGCGTAATACCCCGGCCGAATAAAACCATCGGCGAGCCGGAGTAAAAAAAAAGCAGGCGTCCCGGCCTTTACGTTAAAAAACGGATATACTAACTCAATTAAAAAATAGTTAATAAAATCGGTTAAAGTAGTCTTCCCGGTTTGAAAGACGACTTTTATTTAAGCTTTATTTAAAGACTCGGGCATGTTTATAATAAATATCGACCTCGAATAAGTTACGAGTATACGCTTATAAACATTTTAAATTAATATAATAAACCGTAAACACTTATTAACGAAAAAGGCTTGAAAATTCCGATCAACGTAAAAAGGTAAAAGATATAACGCTCCGTCCCGCCGCCGGATTAACGTTTAATTATTAATTAAATTTATCTCGAATACTTATAAGTTAACTTTAACGGGCCCGCGATATAAGCCGGGCTACCGACATAACTTAACTTACGGTATAATTTTAAAAAAAGCCGTTAAAGCATTCTTCAAATCTTTAATGTTTTAGGTAATAATATAATTATATACTTAAATAAATTATTATATAAGTAAAACAGGACTTTATAATACGGCTTCGGATACTCGATTAAAGTAAACGATATTACGGTAGTAAAAAGTTACGGGGGTATTTACGTTATATTATAAATGTATAACGTTAAAACGGCTGGTGCCCTCCGGGGCTTTTAACAGACTTCAATTTAAAAAAAAACCGGGTATAATATAACTTTACGTAAATAATACGATTATTTCTAAAGAATCCTCGGTACGGTATCCCTTTTTTTATAAAAGGTATTAACTTAAATTTATAGACTTACCGTTGAATATTAAATCAAAACGAAATAATACTTAAAATATTAAAGTATTTCTTAATAATAATAAAACCGATACGTTAATTAAGATACCGATTTTTAATAAATGATAAGTTCGATATACTTTTTTATAATGGCTTTAAAGCCGACTATAAAAAACACGTGTAAAAAAGGCTTACGAATAATAAGTAAAATAAAAAAACCTTTCGCCCGTTTATCGAAACTTATACTTATTTAAACCTTTTTCAAAGCTCGCCTTACCGAGGACGGTGTTTTTACACTTTATTAATTATTAAAACGGGTTACGGCGACTTTATTTAATATTATAAAAAAATTAACTTACCCGCGGCGGTCGACGACGTATACTTGTACGGGAAACTTATAACGCCGATATATATTATTTATTACTACGTAGTTAAAAGGTTATAAAACACCTTTATAATAAAATTCGGTTTACTTAAAGTGCCCCGAAATGCCTGTTATAAACTCGACTTTTAAACGTTTTAACGTTGAATTATAAAATTTTCTTTTATTTTTAACACTATCCTTCAAAAATAAAACGTAAACTACTTTTTACCCGACCCGTACGTTTATAACCGGAGGGTTAAAAGACGGTTAAAATTACTTACGATACGAGCGCGTTTTAAGGTTAAAGAATAAAAAACTTAAACTATTCGATTAACATTATTTTTTTAATTGATTATATTATTTGTTTTCTTACCTTACTCCGTTTTATTTGGTTTTTTTAAAGTAGTTTAACGTGCGGCGTGGCCCATCCCGTCCGGTTAAGTCATACTTTAGTTCCTCGTTTAATACCTTTTGGGAGGTGGTTTTATAACCTTAACGTTAAAATTAATAATAATAATAATAATAACCGAGGTTATAGCTAATAAAAGGAGACGTGTGTCCGGCACTTTGGGGCTTATTTTAATATATTAAGCGTTTATATATTTAATATGGCGTAGTTATTTAAAGTTGAAACGGCATATTACGCCGTTTTTTATAATCAGTTAAATTAAACACTTTTCGTAAGTGGTCTAATATGAGCTTTAATAGTTTATACAATTTAACCTTAACTTTACACGTGATTATTATATAACGTTTTTTAAAGACCTCACCGCACCTATCGTATTTATACGGCTTCGTATAAATATTTGGGTTATAAAATCTAAGGCATTTAACGGATTAAAGTTTTTAAACTTAGTTTACGCGACCTTTTACTTATTCCGAATAAGTAAAAGGCCCCGACCGGTTAATCGAAAAAAACTAACCACGTATCTATTTAACTGGCTGCCATCGTTAAAGTCTTTATTTCCGTAACCCGAACTAATTTAACTCCGGTTTAAGTAAAGGCTTTTTCTATTTTTAAGTTTATTATTACCACTATTAAAAAGTATTAAAAACCGTAACGATATTACGTTTTTGCTTTTATTATTATTAAGTGTATCTTTTAAATTACTCTTTCGTTTAGGGTAATAGCTTTTAATCAATTCACGATATCCTCAGCTTTATTAATTAAAACTTAACGGACTTTTTTATTATAAATCCGTTCAAATATACGATTATATCGCCGTTTAAAATAATATAAATTTACGCGTAAAAGTTTTTCGCTGCCTTTTTTAATCTTATATATTAGATTATTTTTATAACCCGATTTAAAACGTAAATTTATTAAAGTTAGTTTATAAGTATTTAAACCGGTTTCGGTTAATAATTAAACGTATACGGCGGCGTAATAACGCGCCGTAACTTCTACTTTTAACGTTCGTCGGGATCCGGGCTTTTTTAATTAACGGGTGTATTTATAAATATAATTTAAAACGTTTATCGAAAGGCGACTTATTTTAATACGATGTTTATTATAAAAAGTCCAGAGTTTTTGAATAAGGTTTTAATTAGGGGTGGTCTTTTAATTTAAAAAGATTACCTTTACCGACTTAATTAATAATTTTTAATTAAGTCGAGGTACCCGCTTTTTATCGTAGAAACGAGGATATTAATTAATTTTTTACTCCGGTTAACCGGGGGTTTTATTTGGTTTACGTATTATACCTCCGCTCCGTATATAAAAAAAAGACGTATTATATAACCGCCCTTCGGAGTAACGTTAGAGAAGGGCTGTATTTAATTTTATTAAAAAGATTTAAAGTATTTTATTAATTTTAAAGCTTTAACGATTTTTTTTATATACTTACGAAAATTAAACCTTTTATTAAATTATACGTTTTAGTTAACGTAAGCCCGGGTGTTCTTTATTTAAGTTTTCTTTTTTAACGGTTTAATTAAACGGGGTGGTTATTTTAAGTTCGATCGGTTAAATAACGAGGGTTTCGTTATTAACCGTTTAAAGTAGCAGGTTATCAAGGTTTTTTTTCCGGTTAATATAAATTAATTCGAACTTTTTTAAAACGAAGGTTACTTCATTAATCCGGCCTTATTACATAATATTATAATTCTTTTTTAAAGTTACGGGTATTATCGATAATCGACTTAAATATCCCGTATAATAACGATATCGTCGATATATCCGAACCGTGTAATAAGTAATTAACGGAGTAGTTTTATTATATATAATAATATATATAAAATAAAAGAAAGACGGGAGCTTTACGGTATATTATAAACGACCTCGTAAAAGTTTATACGGTAGTTTTTTTAACGTACTTTAACCCTACGTTCCGAGAGGAAGTATCAAATAAGTCGGAGTAGTTTATTTAACTAACCGTCCGCTTATATTTTAATTAAAGGCGCCGCGGGAGGAGCGCGTCGAGAGCTGTTACGGATTATATAAGCATTGGGTAGGCCTCCGGCCCGGTGTGACCCGCCAGGCTACACCGCAACATATAAATATAATACTCGTTTAAGCTGACTTTATTTATTTATAAGCTTTTCCGAGGTCCGTCACCTAGCATTATAAAGTTAAAAAGGTTACGTAACGCGTAACATTTAATAATAACATATATTATTTCTTTTTTCCTTTTTCGAGACCTCTTTTTTATTCCGTATCGCGGCTTTAAAATTAACGGCCTTATAACTCGTTATATTTACTTATCAAAAAGCCGTTTACTTTATAAATCGAAGTACTATTAAGTTAAAACGTTAATTATACTAACTCCGACGTACCCTTTTTAATAAGAGTATTAAAAAAACCTTACGTACCGCGCGTTAATGTTTTAAAACCTTCGAGGTTATAACTTTTATAATAATACTTTAATAAGTTAACGATTTAACTTTTATAAAACTTAAAATTTTTTAGACCGTTATACGGTCTCGTATGCTTTTACAAGTATACCGCTTATTAAAAAACCGAGACTTACGCGTACGGCTTAGACTATAACTACCTCCGCGTTATTAAAAGACTTAATAAAGTCCGCCTTTTGAAACGCTCTGGAAAAGCCTTTAAACCGAGCCTCTCCGTCGTTATAACTCGGAGTCCCGACTTTCAATATTACTATAACCGTTGCCTCCTCCGGCGAGCGCTCCCGGACCGCCTTTTAAGGCTTAACGGACGACGAGCTATTAAAATAAAAAAACCCCGAAAACTTTAAAAACGTCTCGTAACCCTCGGTATCTCCTCGTTAACGAAAAGCCCGTTTTAAAAATGCCGGCTTTATAAGCCTTTAAAGATTTAATATTAAAATTTTAAAAAATCGATTATCCGGTATTTAAACGCTTTAAAGCTATCTTTAAAGTTTATAAACCGGAAGTTTAACGCTAACGCGAGGCTCCTCGTACTTTTATACCTTTTACGGCTTTTATATTATTAAAGGGTTTTTAAAACCTTAAACCGGATTAAAGGCTTTTTTAAAACAATAGCGGTAGTTTCCGGCCGTTTATTAATCTTAAAAATTACCCTTTTACCGGTCCCACCGGAAGCCCCTTTTATTACGCCGGCGTATTAAACGATACCCGAAACGAGTTTAACGTATTTTTTAAACATTTTTTTAATAAAATTAAAGTAATCGTTAAAGTTTTCCGTTTAACGGTTTTAAAAACCGGTATAACGTATTTTTTTTAAACCGGTTAACCGGACGTTAAATTAATCCTCTTTTAATAGTTAATCAAGTCACCGCTTTTCTTTTTAAAGTTAATTATTTAATTACGGTAACCGATAACTATTTTAACCCGTTTATATTTCAATTTACGGGTTTGAAAATGAAATTTAAATAAGTAATTGCCTTTCTTCCCTCCTTTCGCTTACGTAACGAAGCGGTATCCGAAAACGATAAAAACGACTTTTTT
Source organism: Sporothrix cf. nigrograna (assembly GCA_019925305.1). Taxonomy (NCBI): domain Eukaryota; kingdom Fungi; phylum Ascomycota; class Sordariomycetes; order Ophiostomatales; family Ophiostomataceae; genus Sporothrix; species Sporothrix cf. nigrograna. Next base: position 239,757 of record JADHKR010000013.1, on the reverse strand, counting down.
ATTTATATAATAAAATTCTTAATTAATATTTAAGCTTAAAAAGACCGATTTTACTAGTGGTATTACTACCGTTATGACCGCCGAGTTACCTTTACATAAAAAGCGAGGCCCGCAAGTAGTTTTATTATTAATTTGTCACGGCGTTGCCGTGAGCCTGCCTGAAGCCTGCCTGGAGCCTGCCTGAACCTGGAGTGTTTAGTATATGTATGTGAGAGCAGCATAAAGCCGGAGGCTTTATGTACTAGTCTTTTGCCATTTGGTGCAGCGGTAAGACTGATGAATGCTCCCATCAATCCCTGCCGTGACATAATTAAACACTTTTATACGAAAGTAACTTACGACTAACCTCCCGTTTTAAAGGCATATATTTATAAAACGGTTCGTCGTTAAACCTGTTAATATTAATAGCTTTTTAATAATATTATCGATAAGTTTAATAAATACGGTAAAGAAAACGACGTACGGAAAATCGTATTAGCTTTAGTACGATATATCCGTTTTCATAATAATACCGATACGTACGAACTTTTAATAAACATTTAAAGATAAGTTAAACTATCGAAACGCTTTTTTATCGAATAATTACGTTAAAGTATTAAAATTACCGAATACGCGGAGTACTTTATTTTAAAGCTTATCGCGTATAATGAAGCAATTAAATCATTCCTTTAAAGTAATAATATTACGGTATCGCCGTTCGTTAATCTTTTATTTACGGGTTTTTTTATTAATTAGTTATAAAATACGTAGCTCATAATTTTTTTAAAGTATAACCTCGTGTTAAGTCCCGTAACCGTAGGTTAAACTCCCGCGATTATAAGTCCGAATCCCGTAACCGTATAAAAGATTAATGTATTTTAACTGTAACCGGTTACGTAACTTTAACCGAAAAGTAAATATCGTCGAGGAAGATTAACCTTTTAAGTATAAAGCTTTTATAATTAAAATATCACGTACGTTAAACGTAATATTAAAATTAATAAAAACGGTTACACGTATAATTTTGACCTCGACGTTAACACAGTTAACGACGTTACGGTACTCGTATATTAAAAGGAAAACTTCGCCGATATTTTAAACGATATTAAAGACTACCACTTTTAACTATTATTAGCGACGGTATACTACTTCGAGGTATAAGCCCCACGACCGCTTTTAAAGGTTATAATTATATATATTTAAATAATTATAATTATCCGCGTCCCAGTATTTATCACCCTTTTTTTAAATATCCCTCCGGTGCTTTATTTATAAAAGTAATAATATATTGTTTAACTTTTTCGACCTATATTAAGTCAGGTGGGCCCCTTTTAAGACACCCCCCTTTTAAGACACATTGCAAAAAAATGTTGTCTTTTTAATTAATCGAAAACTCTACTTCCTCCACCGTAACACTATCAAAAGCAAATAAAAAAGCTTGCATTAACATCGTCTGCATTTCGTGAGCCTGGCGGTGTCTTTTTTTTTCTTTCTTTAACTTCTTAGGCCGCTCTCACCGTATTAACGTTAAAGATGCGGACAAATCTCTCGTTTACGTCTGGCTTTACCTGCTTTTACCGCGCGAATTTTATGTTATTAACTTTTACTTTTAACTCGTAAATTTACTTTTTTAAAAAAGCAATCTCGACGTTTTTTTCGTTTAAGACGTTGCCCGCCTTTATTAAAAGTCGCGAAACACCGTGGCAGTCGCCCGAGCTGATCTTTTTTACGCTTTATTAGATGTCGCGCGCCGAAGAGGGGGTTTAAAATATAATAAATAGCTTTAGTCCGCGCCCTTTCAAAGCTTTTAACGCTTTGTTTTCGTCGTCTCCGGCCTCGTTAACGCCTTGGGAGATAATAAACCTGTTTACCTTAGTCGTTTTAAGGCTGACTGGCCAAAGACCGCTCGCTCGCTAACCGCTTTTAATATTAAACTCGGAGAAGGCGTCTTTTTTAACCTCTAAATAATAAAAAGGGAAGTTTCTTTTATTTTTATAACTTAACTCGCCAAGGATAGGTAAACGTAAGAAATAATAACGATACCGCGCTTTTAACGGCGAAAAGCAAGTAACATCGAGAGGTTACGTGACGTTAGAGGTGTAAGGAGGTAAAACAAGTAACTAAACCTTGTTTTACATATAAAAAGCTATAAACTCGTTAATAGTATGGCTGCCGTGGCCGTCGAGAATTAAAAGACTAAAAAAAGGAATAAAAACGTGCTTTAATTAAATAACGTTAATAAAGTTATTAATTTAATTACAGGGTATGCTTTTAAAATACCAGTTTTTAAAAGCGTTATTATCCTTTTATAAAGGAAAATACTACTATTATAACGTTTAATTAATAAAAATAATAACCGGAGGGAAGGCATCACTGACGGTAAAGATACACTCGATTACGGTCATTTAAACACGCGAATTAAAGGAAGCCACGACCTCCCGCCTCTTTATCGACCTTCTTACGATACGCCCGTTAACTCCCAATCCTTTTTAAAGGCTGGTCTCGTCTATATTATACCGGTGGATGGTAAGGATGTCTCGAATAATTAGGTTTTAAAGGAGTTCGAAGAAGGCATCGAAAACAGGCTTTGTAGCGTTGTTTATTCTCGCTTGCTCGACGGCGGTACGTTTAAGGCTTTTAATAAACGGCTTTCTTTTAAAAAAAACCCGCCTGCCAGGTGTTACCGAGCCTCCTAGGCTCTCCATCGCCCGTAGTGATAAGCTGAGTAGTCTCTCGCATCTAGGCATGCGTCGGGGCCAGCCTTAAGGCCGCCTAAGTGGTCACCCACTTAACCAGGGCCTCTTCTTAACGTGGCGAGAGGACCTGTAAACCCTTTACGCCATCACCGTGGCCTTGGGAGCCTCGTTTACGGTTTTAAATGGTAGATTTCGGGACATGGTGCTTTTAGGAGGCTTTTCGGAGGCTTATGCCGTTGGCGATGTCTCGTAGCGCGTTCAGCACGTCGTTTTCGTTGTAGGTAAGCATTTTAAGTGTGTAGTAAATGGCATATCTCGCGTTTACAATTTTTTATTTTTATTTTTTATGGCTTTTTTTGCCAGTTTTATTATCACGTGTTATACCGCCCTCTTTTTAAAAAGTATCTTAAAAGGGGCCCACTTAACTTATTTAAAAATTTTAAAGCGATAAACGACTTTAACGTAGATCGGTATTATTAAAAATATATAAATACGGTAATACGGCTTATTAACTTTGTAATTACGGTAATACCGATAATATAACGCCCGATTATTAAATTATTACCGCGTACTCGTAACTTTTCAAGTTGACCGAGGCTTTTTTTTAATACCGAGTTAACGTTTATAAATACGGAAGTTATACCCGAACTTTCGTGAATATACGAAAAAAGTCTCCGACCGTAAAATATAACCTTTAATAACTTTCGCCCTGTTAACGTGCCGTTATACGGTCTCGAAACATTATTAAACGTCCCGACCTCGGTAACGTTTAACGGCACCTTTATTTACTTTTTAAATCCCGCTTTAAAAGCCCGAGTGGTAACTTTAATAATTAAGTACCGTAAAATATTTACGGATCGCGGTATCGTTCCGATACTTTTAAATTATATAATACGTATTAAGCCTATAAAAGGTGAATAAAATTAACGTTAAGACGTAAAGCCATACTTTTTAAGTTTATATAAAACGGTAAGTTAATCGACGAACGTTTCGACGTACTTTACACGTAAAGTAAAATAATGTAAATACGGTAAGGCGTTTTAATCGTTTATCCCGTTTTCGTAATATAATATACCGCTAATAATAAATGAAAAGGCCGTATAATAATCGACTTACGCCCGTTAAATAAGTTTACGATTTTCGATATTTACTTTTTTAAATTAATCCGATATAATATAAGTAATAATTAATAAAAGCTTTTTATTTATATACGACATAACGGTATTTTTTAATAATTGTTTATTTATTTAAACTATATTGTTAAAAACTAATTATTATTAACCGCCGTAATTAAAAAAACTTTAACGTAGTTTTATTAAAATTATGTCACGCTCCCGTATTTACGTAACGATATATAAATCGTTTACTCGATGATTTTCGTAGCTTTATTAAAGTATATATTAACGATATTATTATCATTAACTCCATCATTAAAAAACACTTACGGTATTTAAAAGTAATTTTCTCACTTTTCACGGGTAATAAGCTATACGTTTTTATAAAGAAAACGTTTTTTATATTTTTATTAGTACGCTTACTCGGCTTCGTCGTCGACGGGGATGGTCTTACGTTAACGGATAACCGTATCGCGGTATTTAAAAAAATGGTTTTATTGGGTACGCTCTCGGATTCTTTTTTTTAATATATTAAAATAGTTAACTTTTTCCGTATTAATATTTCATCATATAATATTAAAGTCGAGTTATAATAGTAACTTAAAACCGCGTTATAACGTAAAGGCGAGGCCGAACGTAAACTAATTAACGGTATTAATAAAAGTAAACGTAAGTTTATTAAGTCGAAGTTATTTATTAAACCCGTAACGAGGTATTTTAAAGCCTTTTACGAGTAAATACGCTTTTATTCTTATAACATTAAATATTAACTTTTCGTTAAATACGTGTAAGCTCGGTATCGGAGTCATTATATTTTAATTAACTATTTTATAAACCGAGTTTTTGATTTTAAAACGGGATATCGTATAAACTAAAATCCGATTAATTACCTTTTTTTACGTTACTCCTCCCGCGAGAAAAATTACAGTGTTAAAAACTTAAAGTCGTTAATATTATATAAATATTCGTTAAAATACGTCAATTTTTTTAATTAAATTATCGCTTAGTCGTTATTTTAATAAACTATACTTCCGTTAAAGGAATCGTTATATACACCTTGTTAAAAACGTTAAGTTTATTTAAATAAAACGAACATTAAACTCGCCTCCGCCGTTAATTATATATTTTAATTTAATATTTTAATACTATATATTTTTAATAAAACGAACGTGGTTCCCGATATATTATTACGGCTAATTACGTAAACCTACGACACCGTACCGGACGATAACGATATTATAAAAAAAATCACGTATAGCGAAACGCTTTATTTAACTATCATTTACCCGCTTACGATAATTATAATATAATCGATAATCACTTAGGCGACCGACGTTACTACCGTTTTTATTCTTATGTTATACCTTTACGCCGATATTATTTAATAAGACTAATACTTTACTGCCTTTTAAGTTAATAAATTAGTCGTTATATAACTTAACAATACAAACCGTAAGTAGTTAATTAAAGACTATAATATAATAGCGACTTTTTTCAACCCGTTTTATAAAGCGTTATTAACGAAAAATAATAGTTAAAATAATAATTTATACGAGGTTTTTTTTAACGGTGTTACGGTACGACGGTATTCTCGCTTTACTTTTCAAGCTATATTCGATTAATTACTTTATTATTATAACGAGTATAATAACCCGTAATTATATGTTTTCTGGGTATTATAACGTGTTATTTTAAATTTAAAGTACGATAAAATATATTATTTTAGGGTTATTTATATTATAACGTAGTCAAACTGTATTTTTTTTAATAAGTATAAAAAAGCACGGTGGATTAAGCCAGTTAAACGTACCGTTTTAAACCCGCCGGCTTTTTTTAACCGATTAAAACGATAAACTTATTATATTATACGGTAGTTATAAACTTTATTATTAATATACCGTTAATATTAATTATCGGTACGTTATAATATACAGTGGGGGTCCAAAAATACCGCAAATTAAATTAAAACGCGACGCGAACGCGTTTACCTTCATACCATCACCAAACTTCAAAATCAAAAAAGTCGACGACATGGCCATCGAATTGGACGAAATCGGCACCGTTATGACGGCCGAAAAAGCAGCTAACGGCGAGTTGTCTCCGTATGCTCGTGCGGTGATTTGCGGCGCCGTGGCGGCCGGTCAAACGCAAGTCGCCGTAGCAAAGGCTTTTCGCGTCAATCCCTCGACCATCCACCGGATTATAAAACGCTGGCAACAAACGCACACATTTGAAGACAAAGCAGGCCGTGGCAGGCCCTCTATTCTTAATAAACGGGACCGTCGTTTTCTTTTTCAACGGGCGCGCCGAGAGCCCCGGATCAGCTATAACGAGCTGGCAAAGAGGCTCCCTTTTAAGCCATCGCGATCAACGGTGCGCCGCGCATTTCGCGAGCACAGGCTACGTAAATGGAGGGCTATGGAGAGAAACGGAGAAATACCACCCCGACTTCGTTAACTTAAAATCTCACGGAAAAGCCGCGATTTCTCTTATGTTTTGGGGCGCGATTTGGAAGGGGGGGAGGTTAAAGTTGATTCTTATAAAAAGAGACCCCTAACCACACCCACGAACTGGTTAAAAGCAAGGATATACAGCCTGGAGTTATTAAGAAGTGCTTCGAGAAGGCTTATTACCAGTTTACGACGGTACCAGGCAATTCCAACAAGACAACGCGAGGATTCATATAGCTTTAGAAAGCTGGTTTTTAAACCATCGAGTGGCTTTAATCGACTGGCCTCCACACTCGCCGGATTTAAACCTAATCGAGCATGTTTGGGCTCGTTTAAAAGCTATTCTTAAGGCTCGATACCCTGACATATGGCAATTGAAGCGAAATCAGGTGGATGTGGCCGAATTCGAGCGCGCAATTCGAGAGTGTTGGTGGGCGGTGCCACAGGCTATAATCGATAACCTGATTAATTCTTTGCCCCGTAGACTGGCGGCGGTGCGGAAGGCACGTGGTTAGTACACTAAATATTAACATTTAAGTACCGCTCTTTTTAAATATATACTTTTTTTCTTAAGAAAATTACGTTAAGTGGCTGTATTTTTGCTTTCAAGAATGTAGATTTTTGTACCTTTGGACACAAAAATCGGGTGGCGGGGTAATTTTGCGATATTTTTGGACTACTACGGTATTAAAAGATTCGTACGATTAACTTTATATTATTATGATAAGTTTTTTAAAAAATCTTACTTATCCCCGGCACTCGACTTATATAACCGCCGATTAAGCTTTTATAATTTTTAAGCGTTTTATCAACGGATTAAGGTATTTTAAAACGAGTTATAAATAACCGAGGCTTTAAGTTGACGTCGGATATTTAAATTAACATTTATCGCCGCCTTTTAATTTCGTTACTTTTTTTTAGCAGTATACTACGTTTAAACGGACGGCTTATTAAAACGTAAAAATTAAACCGTAAAGATTATTATTCGCTTTTATTGTATAATATATTTAAAAGTCTTTTAAAATCTCGTTATAACGGTATTATAATTCGTTATATTAATTAAGTATATTAAAAGTTTTATCCAACGAGTTAATATTAAAATTACGCCTTAATAAGTTTATCGACCCTTTATAGTCGGATACTATAAATAAGTAATCCGTTAAAGTAGCCGAGATTTAACGCGAGACTTATTAACGCGATATTATAAGCCTTATCAACGTAGTTAACGCCTTGGTTAAGTTCCTTCACGATAAAACTTATCGTTTAATAAAATTTAAAGTCGGCGATATAATATTTTTCCGCCTTTATTACGGTTATTATTTATTAAACCACCCACGTCCGAAGTTTTTAATAACGTACCGGCCCTTTATATAATTATTTATTTAACCTTTTATAGCTTAACGGTAGAGCATGATACTGTTAATATCAGGATAAATGTTCGATTCATTTTAAGTGCACAATAACCACCTTTAAGTATAAAACCTGTTAATCCTTTTGAATTACCTTTACTTAATACAATAATATTATTATCTAATGGTTCTACAGTTACATATTCTCACCTTAATAAATGGTAATAAAAATGCAGCTATTATTAGCGGTATATTTACTATTATATTAACCTTAATATTTACTTTTTTCCAAGGTGTAGAATATAACGAATCTTCTTTTACTATAAGTGATAGTGTTTATAGTACATGTTTCTTTTTTAATACAGGGTTTTATGGATTTCATGTTATAACAGGAACTATATTTATATTTGTAGCCCTATAAAGAATAGTTCGTTATCATTTAACTGAAAATCATCATTTAAGATTTGAGAGTTTTATTGCTTATTGACATTTTATTATTAATGTAGTTTAACTTTTCTTATATTTAGCTATATATTATTGAGGTTCATAGGTATAATTTTAATTAAATATATTCATTTCGGCTATGTCTAAATGAATTTAATAAATTAAAACTTAGCATGTATTTATTTTGTATCTATGTAGTATATTATATAATTCACGGGACTTTTGTATAGTACATATGACTTTTTATCATCAAATTATTGGTTCAAATCCAATAAATCCTAATAATAATGTTAATAATAATTATAAATAAATATAATTTATTAAAGAATTAACCCCGGCCTCTACACGTATATTTATTATTTAACTCGGGGTTAAAACGACGTTTAAAACGGGTGTTATTAAACGCTACGGTAGAACTTTAATATTTAATCTCGTTATACGTTTTATAAACGTTATTATCGTACTTATAAAAAAATTAACTTTAATCGTAAAAAATATTCGCGGTTAATTATAAGCTTTAACGCGTATAATTAAGTTAACGCCGGTCGTTAGATTTAAAGAAAACGCGTTTTAACTTATTATTGTGATTATAAGCTATTAAAAAAATTTAATTTAATTTGTCCGTACGTATAAACGAACTTATAATTTAATATTAAACTTAAAAAAAAAAAACCCGCTTTAATTACTCGACCGTTATTTAAAAGGCGAGGGCGGCGCGCGAGCGCATCTTTTTCGCCTTTAGCAACGACGCTTAAAATCTTAAACGGCGGTTCCTCCGCCTCCGGCCCGGAGATCTTTTTTATATTTAATAAAATACCGAAAAATATTAAATTTTTAATAATATCCCGTTTTTAGGTATTAAAAACGGTTGTGGGCCGTACGCGTTTTCCGGCACCTTTAATATTTTAATCTTACGCTTTTTTAAAAGCCGTTACCGCCTTTCCGTTAAGTTTTTACCGTTTCCACGTTTAATTTATTTTTTATAGTTTATTTTTTATAGCTTTTTAACTATTAACTTAATCAAATCATTAAAATTTTTTATTTTTATTTTATTTTTAAATTTATTGTTTTTTATCATTTGTTTCGTAAATTTTAATCCTTTTTTTACGCGTAACTTATCTTTTTTAATACTTATTAATTATACCCTATTAGTTAGCTTATTTGTTTTATTTTAATTTTTACGGCCTCCATTTTTTATTCTTTTTATTTTTTTTAAATATACTCGCCGCTTATTCGTTATCTAACGATCTTTATAATTTTAATAAAACTATTAAAAATACGTTATATATTTTGAAACATTTCTCCGATAACGCGGGCTTATATACTTATTTATTTACTTATTTTAAAATCTTAAATAAACTTATAAATCTTAGTATTAACTTTTTATATAACATTTTTAATTAAAGGTTTTTACGTCGAAAACGTAGCGAGTTATTTTTTTAAATATATTTTAAGTTAATACTTTTTATTGGAATTGTTTTACGAGGCTTACGCGTTTGTTTAGTATATTACTACTCTTTTCCGTGAAATTAAATTTTTTTAATTTTATATATTACCGCGGGTACTTTTTTTATAACGTCGACGTCGATGTTAACCGGTGTATTCGGGTAAAAGCCGTATAATACGCGGAATAATAATTTTTTAATAAAAATATGATTATATTATTATTAATAAACTTAACGTCGTTTAAAAAGCTCGGTATATTCGTTTACTTATTTTTCGTAAACGTGCGTACGTAATATTCGAAGATTTAATTTATTTTTTCCGTTTAACCGTCGTTTTATAAGTAAAATATTATAAAAAGTCTCCGACCAATTATTATAACAACTTGTTTTATAATAAACGTTTTCGCGCGTTCTCTCCGCCCCGTAGAGGTTATTCGGTTAGTTTAACCGATTTTTACGATTTTCCCTCGCGTTATTAATAACGTCATAATAAACCCGTTTACTGTTATCCCTTTTTTTCGTTAAATTACGATTCCTCCGGGCGTTATTATTAACCGGATCGGTAACCGACGGTAACAGCGTTAACGTTACGAGTAATACAGCTTCGACGCCGCCCGTTTTTATAACCGACGATAACGACCCGGAGTCGGAGGATTTTCTTTATAATAACGACAACGGCTCGGCTAAAGGGGACTAATAAAAGTTATTATTAAAATCTTTTAAAGAATAAAATTCAAAATATATAAATTATAATGATATATATTTATGTCTTGACTAATTACGTGCCAGCAGTCGCGGTAATACGTAAGAGACCAGTGCTAGTCATCTTTAATAGGTTTAAAGGGTACGCAAACGGAAAAAAATTACCTTACAAGGAATAATTTTTATCTAGAGTTTAATATAAAATGGTAGTATCTAGAGGGTAAAGATAAAATTCATCAATCCTAAAGGGACTGGTATACGAAGGCAACCTTTTATGTAAAAACTAACGTTGAAGTACGAAGGCTAAGGTCACGAACAGGATTAAAAACCCCAGTAGTCTTAGCAGTAAATTATAAATGCCATAAAATAGATTATATTTAATTTATAAATGAAAGTGTAAGCATTTCACCTTAAGAGAAATGTGGCAACGCAGGAACTGAAATCACTTGTCTTTTTGACGAAAGTAGTGAAGTATGTTGTTTGATTCGATGATCCACGAAAAACCTTACCACAATTTAAATAATTATTTTATTAAAGTTTCATAATATTTGAATAACAAGTGTTACACGGCTGTTTTCAGTTTATGTTATAAAATCACGGGCACCAGGCCTTATAATCAACTGAAGCCCTAGCTTTATTTATGGTTTTCTTTTCGAAATAAAAAAGAAGTAAATATATATTTATATATTTATCTATATAAAGTGATTTTAATCGTCAAAGGTTGAAAGACTAAGGGTAAAAGACAAGTTCTCATGGCCTTTATATTGTGCGCTATAAACGTGCCACATATTCCTAAATAAAAAGATGTAAGAATAAAAATTTTAGCTAATTTTAAAAATAAGATAAAATAAGACATAGATTATAGTCTGAAACTCGACTACATGAATAAGTAATTACTAGTAATCGTGAATCACCATGTCATGGTAAATATAATCTCGGATTACTACTAACCACTCGTCGCATGCTGAAAGGAGTACGTACAATAAGTTTACTTTTTTTTATAAATAAATAGAGAACAAGATTAAAACTTTATAGTAAAGTTCTTTATATACGCGGCTTTAATTAGTGTTATATAGAAATACGGTTCACGGGAAACCTTTACGTATAAAAATAATAATCTATTATTATAATATGTATTATTTTTAATATAATACATTAAGGAGGGTTCCTTTATTGGTAAGAAGGGTTAAGCTGTAGACTTAATAATTATAGTAGCTTTAAGAGTTCAAATCTCATATCTCTTATTTACAATTAATTATATAAAATTAAAATCGAAGAGCGTACTAATAAATAAATTTACCGCCTCGAGTTTTTATTTATACAAAAGATTTATCCGGTTATTAACGTCGTTTATTTAACGAAGGCTTTTTTTAATTTGAACCTTTACGGACGTAATGCGCCGCCTTTTAACTTAACTATTTAAAGGAAAGCGACGAGGATCGTTATAAAGTTAAAAGGTTTATAACGTATTATTGTTAAAATACGCGTAAAAGTTTTATTATAAACTATTTAATTAAATGATTTAATTATTTATATTACGACGATTAATAATTTAACCGCGCCTCCTCCTTGATAAGCGGCGTAATTAATTATAATAACGAGTTTAAAATTTAACGAAGGTCTCGTTAAACCTTAGTTTTTACGAAGGGTATATATTATTAAATGTAAAGTTTATTACCTAACCCGCTTTATACAGTTATATAAACCGGGCTTACCGATAAAGTTTATAAATTATACGTAATTTTATCGGATAAGTTTTATACGCCCGCTTTATTTTCAAAGTTTGAGTCCGAGTTCCGAGTGTTTATAAATAAAGCTTCCTTCGATTAAGTAATTTAAAAAAGGGGAGAGAAAGGTAACGTAATATATAACATTTACTGTTTATTTATTTTTTTTCGGGAGTATTATATATGTTAATCTCCAAAAATATTAATATTAGTTTATATAATTTATAAATCGGGGCGGGCCTTAATATATATTATAACCCGTAGTTTATCTTTTTTAAAATGTTTTTATCTGTTTAATATTAAATAAATAAAAATAATATATATATGAAGTACGTTTAAATTTTAAAGGGTAAAAAAGTATACCGTTTTTAAACTTGAATAACATCGATATCATACTAGGCGTAAAGTTATAAAAAAAGTGTGTTATTAAATTTTTTTAAACGTTTAATTATATTAACCGTATCGTACGGTTAAATAACGTGCGTTATTTAGAATATCGTTAACTTCATCCTTTATATATAAGTAAAAAAATATAATAACGTTGAAAAAAGTTACGTAAAGTAGTAATAAAAGGTATAACGGAGAATAAAAAGAGTGGAGTAAGCTATATAAGCTTAAAAGCTAAAAATAACCTCACCCTATTATTCGCGTTAATTAATCGTTAATAAGTCGTTAACGTAACCCGTACGCTTAACCATTTATTTAATTCTTCGATAAAAAGCGACCACCCCCATGTATAATATTATAAAAAGGAGAAGACTTCATCGTATTATAAATATAAACTTACCTTCCTCTCTTTAACTTTTTTCCGTAATTATTTATCTTTTATTGTTATTATAACTTTAAGTTCTCTTTCCCGGGATATTTCATTATAATAATTTAGAAAATTTATAAACACTTTTTATAATACGTTAAAGACTTTCGGCGTTACGGCGATTTAACTTATTAACTTAATTAAAAAAAGACGGCTTTTAATCTCATTTTACCGGAGGTTAAAGGCGCCGAGTTAAAGTGAAACGACCTTATTAAATTAACCCAGGTATTTATTAAAGTCCCCGATAACGAAAGCGACCGCGTTTTTATTTAATTAAAGATTAAACTTTTTAATAAACTTATTTAAATTAAAAAAAAAACGACGACTGCCGAAAATTTAAAGCCCGGGTATTTAAAAAATGTAATGCAACGTTATGCCGGGAATTTATAAGCGACCGGATAAAAAACGTGATAAAAAAAGCGATAAATGAGCCCGATTTTTAAAATCCGAAAAAGATTCGGACGGAGACTAACGCGCGGAGTAAAACGAAACGGCCCCAATATATTCGCGACCCGATAATTAAAGTTAAAGTGGTTATATTTAAAACTAAGTCAACGTTTTGAAAAAAAAATAATTAAATCCGATAATTAGATTTAACACCGTTATCTATTATTAAACGATTTTCTTCAAAAACTTAATCGTTGAACCGAGTTATTATATATTTAAAGACGGTATTACCGTTAAAATTAGAAAAAAATATATAAAAGCGAAAGAAAAAAATTACCGTTTAAACGATAATTAATAACCGATCGTAAAAATAAAAAAATTAATAAACCGAATATATCGAAAAGGGTTACGCGATCGACTTATTGAAAAATATTTAACCCCTGTATAAATTTATTTACCTACTATTTAAAAAATTTAAAAAAGTTATGCTTTTGTATCGCGGAGAACTTAAAAAAATGTATTCGGTTATTGAAAAGTTTAACCGGTACTTTTATTTTTTTAGTTTAAAAACAAAAACGGTACCGTACGACTTTACGTTAACTACCGGGGACTTAATAAAATTTCTTAAAAATCAGTATACTTTGTTATTAATTTTTAAGATATTAAAGCGTACTAACGGGGCGTAATTTTTTTTTAAACTCAATATTAAAAACGTGTATTACCGTATTCGGATTAAAAAAAAATCGGCGTTTTATACGCGATACGGTTATTACAAGTAGGAAATACTTCCGTTTAACTTTATTAAGGCGCCCGCCACTTTTTAATATTATATTTATATAACGTTATAAAGGTTTATCAATATTATTTTATATCGTATATATAAATAACGTATTAATTTTCTCGCGTATACGGGAAAAATATAAGCGACACTTATACGAAGTGTTAAAAAAACCACGGGAAGCTTAATTATAGGTTAATTTAAAAAAGTATAAGTCTTATACGACCGAGATCGAGTTTTTAAAGTTTATCTTCATTATTTAAAGAGTACGGATAAACGAGGCTAAAATAGTAATAAATAATAAAAGACTAACCCGAACCTACCTTTTTCCACGACGTATAAGTGTTTTTAAAGTTTTATAACTTTTACCGGCGATTTATTTATAATTATTTAAAGATTATAACATAATAAAATAATGAAATAAAATATAAACCTCAAAGAAGTTAATAAAGTGTGATTAACAAGCTTTTTAACGCGCCCCCTTTGAAAAATTAAAGCTTTTATTTTAAGAAACGCCGTTTTCACGCCACTTTAACCCCTTATTATTATTACGGTTTATTATTATTATTATTATTATTATTATTATTATTATTATTATTATAAGTTTTAAGGTTAAAGCTTAAAGCCAACCTCCTAAAAGGTATTTAACAGGGAATTAAAGTTAATATAACGGGACAGAACGGGCCGCGCCGCACGTTAAGCTACTTTAAGAAAACTAAATTAAACGGAGTAACGTAATGGGAAAAGGAGCGAATATAGTTTATAAAGAAAAGGTGTTTATAGTTAAGTATTTTAAGTTCCTTACTTTTAAGACGTAAGGCGCGCTTATACGAATAACTTAATGTTATATATAATATAAATAATATAAGGCATAAAGGGGAGCCTTATAACGTGCCGTAAACGACTTTCTAAAAGTTTCTACGGTGTTTTTTAAAACGTACTTTTACTTTACGCTCCATTAAAAAAATATTAAATAAACTTAAATAGTTGATCCGGTTAATTATTTTTTTATTTTAATTAAAAGACGGCGGAGGAGGAGTGTATTAAAAGCCTTTTATAGGTCGGCCGTAGGTAAAAAGAATTTATAACCTTTATTTAAAGCCGATTAAATATCGTATATTACCGTATACGCGAGGTTTATTTTAAACCGTTATAATAATGCCCCGTAATATTACGGGTTAATAATTTTATATTAAAAAGCAGTTTATATAATATGGCGAACGATTAAACGTTTAAAGCTTTTGATAATATAAAAGATTAACGCGATAGGTTTTTAAAAGCGCGGGGAGGAGCGGTTTTTTTCCGCCTTTTAATAAAAGAATAACCTCGGCTTCCTTTTACGTTAAAAAAAAAGCCTTTACGTAAGTATTTTATAAAAGGTGTTTACGAAGTTTTTAATATATAATTATATCGCCCGGAATAACCGTACCGCCACCCCGTTCAACTTTAAGGCCGACGTTATAAAATTTATCGTATCAATCTGGATCTTTTCGTCGTTAATTTTAATAGGTTAAAAGATATTATAATTTTGTCGCGGCTTTAAAAAAGGGTCCGAGTGTAAGTCGTTTTAACGGTGAATCGTCTTAAAATAACCTTTTTTAAAGCTTCCACTTTATTTAAAGTTAACGTATAAGCTTATCCGTTTAAAATTACCGGGGGCGTGGCGTGCCGAGTAGTAAGGTTATTATTTAACGAGGCGGTATATATCAACGTCGTTTTTAACGTCGTCGATAACTTTCGTTTAATATATCCGTTTAACTTATCGTATTACGGCGTAAAATACTTACTTAACCTCGTATAAATAGTTTTTTTAACGGGGTTAAGCCCGTTTTATTAAAGATATTTACTTTTATAAGCTTTTTATATACCTTTTTATAATCTTTATTTTATTAACGGTTACTTAGGTTAAATTATTAATAAAAAGAGAGTTATATAAGGTTATCGCGGTTATTAAAGCATTTTTAATAGTTACGGCCGCGGCTTTTAACTAATTATAAAAAAAAGGTTAAAATATAAATGTTTATTATAAGCTATCGGATTAACTCGGCGAAAGTAAAGATTTTACTTTTTAATACTTTTTTAAACCCGTTTATCGCTTTAACGGGTTAAAATAAAAAGATATCCTTAATAATAGTTTATAATTTATGTTATAAAGACACTTCCTAAGAATGTAGTAAAAGTCTCTGTTAGGTGATCAGGCTAGGGGAGGGGGTCTTGTTCTTGTAAAACGGTGATAAGGTGTAACGGTTAAACAATACTTAATACGGTAAGAGGTGATTGTATAGAGTGCGCACAAGAATACAAGTTTATGTAGTTATATATTTTAAACAATCGGTAACGATTGACTTTTTTATTTAACTAGGAGGAAGCCTTAGTCTTATATATCCAGTGTGCTTTATACCACTTTATATCTCTTACTTTATTCCCGTATAAAGTAACGTTTTTACTTTATACCACTTTATATCTTTTACTTTATTCCCGTATAAAGTAACGTTTTACTTTTTAATTAGTTAGTCTTTATCGTTATATAGTTCGTTCTTTTATCCCGTGTTTTAAAAGGGTTTACCCTTTAACTATATTAACACCGCCGTTTAACGTCGGTCGTATTATTAATCTTCCGTCCCCGTTGAGGGGTCGGCTGCGTTGTCCTGGCCTGTTGTTGAGGCTTATAGGGTTATATTTATAATAATTTAATATTAACGGATTTTCCGTTAAACTTTAATTTTAATAAAATTTTAATAAAGGGTATATTTTTAAAGGTAACGTTAATTATAAACTTACTTTATAAGTTACCACTTTTAACTTTTTAAAAAAAGTTTACAAATTAAACGTAGTTTTAACGGATAAGTTTTATACCCCCGTTTAATTTAAAGTGTTTATAGTTAAAGTCGCCGTTTATAAAGTAGTTTAAAACCGGGTTAAAGGTAGTGACGTAATATATAACGTCGACCTCCGTTTCGTCTCTTTCCAGGGCCTTATAAATACTAAATATAACTAAGTTATTTACTTGAACTTATAAATGGTTTTAAAAGATTATTATACTTATTTATATTATTTATAGACATAAATGAAACGGATTTAACGTACGTTATAGCTCGCGGTTTGGTTTTAATTTATATATTTTTAACTGTTTGATTATATACCGGTGAAAATAACGTATATAAAGGGTACCTTTAAGTTTAAAAGGTAAAAAAAGTATATAATTTTTATATTTAAACGACGTCGATACCGTATTCGAAGTCAAGTTAAAAAAAGTGTATGGTTAAGCTTTTTTAAACGTTTATTTAAACGACCCGGATCGTATAATTAATATTAACTTAATGTTTGAAGTACCGTTTTTTTCACCAAGTAAGTATAGTTAAAAGAGGGTACGTCGGGTGTCGGGTTTATACTTATAAAAAAGGTATGTTTAAAATTTTAATCTTACTCGACCCTTTTTAAACGGAGCAGTCGCGCTACAAGGTTTATAATTATATACTTTAAAAAGGGTACGGGGGGTCCGGCTTTTCGAATGTTGTTAATTAACCTCGTTTACTTAATCTTTTATAAAGGTTTTTTCGCACTCGCGCGTTTACGGTTTTATATCTTTTTTTACCGTTACCGAGGTAACGGTTAAAAGGAGGGGGCGCGTATCCGGTACTTTAAGGTTTACTTTAATATATTAAACGCCGGAGCGTTTAATCCGGCGTAATTAACCGAAGATAAGGCGGGTTACCACCCCGTTTTTAATAGTCGGTTTAACCGGGCACTTATTATAAGTGGTTTAATATAAGCTTTAATAATTCGCGTATCTAACCTCGGCTTTATAAATACTTATTATATAAGGATCTTTTAAAACGCCGTTATACTTATTACACTTGCGCAGTTTCGTATAAGTGTTTAAAAAATATTTATTAATATATTAACGGATTAATTTTTCGGCTTTAACTTATATAACTGTTTATTAGTTTTAAAAAACGGAAGACTCTAACCGGTTAATTAAAGGAAACGAACGACGCCTTTATAAGGCCGGTTATTGTCGTAAACGATTTAATATTTATTATTAATATTAATTTAATCCGCGTTTAAATAAAGGTTTCGTCGGCGACTAACTCGGGCGTTACTACCGTTAAAAATGACTCGAATACGGTAATAATACTACGCTCGACCTCGGTTATTAGATACTTTTTTAAGTTACGCTTTCGTTTATTATTATAACCTTTAATTACTTCGTAATATCGTTTACTTTATTAATTAAAGCTTATTTAGCTTTATTATTATAAAGGTAAAGTATTTAACCCGTATTAATAGTTATAATCTTGAAGATATCGGTTAACGTTAAGCCCATTACTTATATTATTTTAATCCGGGCTGTATTATAATAATAATAAAGGATAAGTAATTACGGAAAAAAGTTAGCAAAAGGAGGGTAGGTTTATATTCGTAATAAGATTAAGTCTTATCCCTTTATAATATTATACGTAGGCGGTCGCTCTTTTATGGAAGAATTAACTCGGTGGTTAAGTGTACGGGCCACGTTAATAACTCGTTAATAATCAACTAACGCGAATAATAAGGCGAGGTTACTTTAAGCCTTTAAGCTTAAATAATGTACCCCACTCTTTTCATTTTTTATTATACCTTTTATTGACACCTTCCGTAACTTTTATTTAAAGTTATTATAATATTTTTTTTTCATAAATTAATCTTTAATTTATAAAATATCGTAAATATATCGGTACGTAGTATATGCCCGCCGCGTTAACCTTGTTATCGGGTGCGCGAAGCCTTTTATTTAAAACTTACTCCTCGCTTTTTTACTTTTAATTATTTATCATAATCTTTTATTTAATAACTTTTTTTTATAAAAACTTATTTTTCGTTTTCCTCGCGTTTTATTATTTCCGGCCGCGTTTCGTTTGGTTACTCCGTTTTCTTTATAAAAACTCGCCTATTACTCTCCCGCCGCCTCGTTATTCCGGTTTAATCATTATTAATATAACGCCTTTAACGCCTTTTTTTAACCCGATTATTAATTACCTTTTATTAACCGAACTTTTACGGACGGGTATTACGGTTACGTTTTAAATAAACCCGTTATCGCGTGCGCGCGGGGGCTTCGGGTACGATTACCGACCGTTTATCCGTTATTTTCGACTCGTTTAAGTATCGCCGCTTTTTTTATTGAGTTTCGTTAATAACCCTTCGCCGCCTTTAATTATAAACGCCGTAATGTATAATTTTACTTAAAATTTATTAATAAACACACCACCTTTATCCGATATAATACTTTTCGGGGTGCCGTACCGAGTCTTTATCTCTGCGTAAATAACGCACGCGAGTTCTTTTCGTAATAAAAAAGGTAGAGATAAAACTTATATATTTTGATATAACGGTCGACGACTATTTAAATATTATTTACTTATTCTCCTCTATATAATACCGTAAGTAATCCTGTAATAAAGTTTATTAATATTTTTATTAAAGTTTTTTTTTAAATAAATAAGAATTTTAGTTTTCCGTAAGGTTTATATCTCTTCATAATAATTCTTTAATAAATTAAGTAAAAGTCGATAAATATGAAACCGATTAAATACCGTATACGCGGGGTTTACTTTAAGCCCGTAATAACGCCTTATAATATTACGGGTTAATAATTTATGTTAAAAGACCGCTTATGTAATACGGCGGGCCATTAAACGGTTAAAACAATTAATAAGATAAAAATTTAACGCGATAAATCTTTAAAAGCGTAAAAAAGGGGTCTTTTTTCCGCCTTTTAATAAAAAGACGACCTTGATTTTCTTTTATGTTTTTTAAAAAACTTTACGTAAACACCTTTTATAAAAGGTGTTTATAAAGTTTTTAATATATAATCAAACCGCCCGGAGTAACCGTGCCGTTTATACCGTTTAACTTTAAAGCCAACGTTATAACGTTTATCGTATTAACTTCGATATCTTCGTGGTTAATTTCAATAAGTTAAAATATACGGTGTTTTAACCTCGGCTTTAAAAAAAAGGTTCGAGTATAAGTCCTTTTTAACGGCGAATCGTTTTAAAATAGCTTTTTTTAAAGCCTCCGTTTTATTTAAAGTCGTCGTATAAGTCTACCCGTTTATATAATTACCGAAGGCGTGGCGTATGGTAAATAAAGTTATATTATTTAACGAAACTGTATATACTAACGTCGTCTTTATCTTCGTCGATAACTTTCGTTTGATACATCCGTATTACGGTATAAAACGTACGTTTAACCTCGTATAGTTTATTAAGCGGGGTTAAACCCGCTTTAAAAACGATATTTAAATATTTAAAAAAGGTTAAAATATAAATACTTATTTATTATAAGTTAACGGATAAACTCGGCGAAAACGGGGATCTTACTTTTTAATACCCTCCTCGGTTTATTTATCGTTTTGATATATTAAAATAAAAAGATATTTATTAATAATAGTTTATAATTTAACGTTAAACGGACGTCCCGTTAAACCATAATTTTAACGAAAGGTATATTATTAAAGGTAATACCGATTACGTAACTTGTTTTAATAAATAGGTTTTATATCCCCGTCTTACTTTTAAACCTCAGTTTTAATTTAAAATATTTATTAAAAATAACCGTTTATTTTTTTAAAAAAAGGCTGAAAGTAATAACGAAGTATATAACGTTGACCTTTCCTTCGTCTTTTTTAAAGCCTTTATAAACTTAAACGGATTTTATACACATTATAACTCGTAATTTATCTTTTATTTATATATCTTTTTCGGTTTAATCTTATACCGGTAAAAAATAACGTATATAAAAGGTACGTTTAGGTTTTAAAAGGTAAAAAAGTATATAACTATGACGTCGATACCGTATTCGGAGTAAAGTTTAAAAGAAAAAGTATGCGGTCGGGTTTTTTTAAACGTTTACTTAGATAACTCGTATCGTACGATTGACGGTCGTTTAATCTTTAAAGTGCCGTTTATTCTATCGATTGAATATAAGTAAAAAAAGTATACTTATTTAAAGATTTTATTTTTACTCGATCTTCTTTAAAAGGAGCGGTCACGTTTATCCGCCTTTTAATCGGGGTCGGTGTCGCGGGCGTTACCGTTACAGTTTGTTTGTTTATTACTTTTAAACCGTTATCGTCTTTTAACTATACGGTTTTAATCTTTTTTAAACTTTATTTTAACCGGTTAAGGTTAAAGTTCGTCCGCGTTAAAGCTTATAAATATACTTATAAGGTTTATAATTATATATTTTAAAAAAAATACGGGGTCCGACCTTTAAAACGCCGTTAATTTATCTCGTTTACTAAGTTTTTTATAAAAGCTTTTTTTATTTCTACGCGTTTATAGTTTAATATCTACCTTTCCCGCCGTTACCAAAGTAACGGTCGAGGGGGGGGGCGTGTATTTAATACTTTAAAGCTCGTTTTAATATATTAAACGGCGGAGCGTTTAATCCGACGTAATTAACCGAAATTAAAACGGGTTACCACCCCGCCTTTAACGGTCGGTTTAACCGGGTACTTTTTGTAAATAGTTCAATATAAGCTTTAATAATTAGTATATTTAACCTCGGCCTCGTATATGACTATTATATAAATGCCCTTTAAAATCCCGTTACACTTATCGCACTTACGCGGTTTTATATAAGTGTTTTAAGTTATAAAAGTTTGAATATCCGTTAATATTAACGGATTAAAGTTTTCGGACTTAGATTTCGTAACCGTTTATAAGTTTTAGAAAGGCGGAAGGCTTTAATCGGTTAATTGAAAGATACGATTAAACCGTATTAATCGATAATATTACGCGTTGTTACGTTATCATTAAGTAAACTGCCGGCCCGGTATAGTTTATTAAGCCACACCGTAGTATATTTTTAAGTAAAGCGTTTTACCGTATTTATAAATTTTTACTATAAATAAACTTATCTTTTTTAATTTATAAGCTTATCCGAGGTGTTACGAATATAGCCCCCACGGGCCTCACCAACAGGCCAGGACAACACAACCGACCCCTTAACGGGTACGGAGGATAAATAATACGACCGACGCCAGGCGGCGGTGTTAGTGTGGTTGAAAGGCGACCCTTTTAAAACACGGGACAAAGGGACGAATCACACAACGAGAAGACTAACCAATTAAAAAGAAAAACGTTACTTTATACGGGAATGAAGTAAGAGATATAAAGCAGTATAAAGTAAGGACGACTTTATACGGGAATAAAGTAAGAGATATAAAGCAGTATAAATAAAGTAAGGATAACTTTATATAAGAATAAAACAAGGGTTATAAAATTATATAAATTATAAATAAATATATAAAACTAAGGTTTCCTTTTAATAACTTAAATAAAAGACTTAATCGTTACCGCTTATCTAAAATACAAACCCTTCACACTACCTTATCTCAATACCCTTATTGTATATAAACCAACATCACTCCTTAATACGTGTTGAGTTAGTTAGTTTAACTGTTACACCTTATCACTGTCTTACCAAAACAAGCCCTCCCTAGCTTGGTCACCTAGTAGAGTTACGCTTCTTCCCTTGGGAAAGTGTTTTTTTATAACACGAGGTCCGTTATTTTATATTATAAGGCTAGGTACGGTAATGTAACGCGCAATAATATTCATATCTTTATTAAACTTTAATTAAAAGTAAGTTTAAACATAACTTATTTTTTTAATATTACGGTAAATATAAAGTTCCGTTAATATTACGTAGTTTAGATAAATAATATATAATGTAATATTAAAATAATTAATATTCTTACGGATAAGGAAGGTATTACCGTCGGTAATAAATTAAAGCTTCGATTAAAGCATTTATTATTTTATAATTAATAACGGCGTCGACGATTTAATCGATTTTATTAACTTAAATAACTTTAGTTTAATTAAAGTAAGTAAAAGTTAACTTTTTTATAATAATTAATTATACCGTTATAATAACCGGCTTTAAATACGATAAGTTAATTATAATAACAGCCTTAATTAATAACGAGGTTAAGTAAAAAAAGACGATATTTAAAATAATTAAAAAAAATAATTGTAAAGTTTTATATTATATACCGCGTTATAAAATAAAACGCTGTATATTACGGATTATACAAGCATCGGATAGACCGCCAGCCCGGTGTGGCCCGCTAGGCCACACCGTAGCATATAAACACAGCCTTTTACCGCAACCATAGTTTAACAATTGAACAAACTTTACGTGTTATTATTTTATACCATACTTTAAAATCATATACTCGTCCAAGCCGACCTTGTTTGTTCATAGGCTTGTCCGAGGTCCGTCACCTGGCATCACGAAGCCAGGCAAGGCAGCGTAACGCGTAACGCTTTATTATAACGTAAGCGAAGGCTTAACGGTAGTAAAATAAAAACCCGTTTTAGAATAAAAAGATATAAATAACGTTATAATATCGATTATATAATTTAAAAAAAGTAACGGCGATATGGCGAGTAGTTTTTATAATAATTACTTCTACTTTTATAATTACGTCAAGCTACGACGGTACGTTAATTCGATATTATTTTAATATACTTATACGGAAACTAAAAATAATTTTATAAAATAAACGACGATATTTATTTTTTAATTTTTATTCTAAGCCGGTAAAAAAGGTAAACCACGCGTTTATTACGGATATAGCCCCCACAGGCCTCAACGACAGGCCAAGACAGCACAACCGACCCCTTAACGGGTGCGGAGGATCAATGATACGACCGACGTTAAGCGGCGGCGCTGGTGTGGCTTAAAGGCAGGCTATATAACGATAAGCGACTAACTAATTAAGAGGAAGGACGTTACTTTATACGGGGATAAAGTAAGAGATATAAAGCGGTATAAAGTAAGGACGTTACTTTATATAAGAATAAAGCAAGCGGAATAAAGCCGTATAAAGTACGGCGGGTATATAGGACTGAGGCTTCCTCCCTCCGGATGGAAGAATCAGTCGTTACCGATTGTTTAAAATATATAATTATATAAACTTGTATTTTTATACGCACCGTATATAATCACCTCTTACCGTGTTAAGTTTTATTTACCCGTTACACCTTATTACCGTTTTATAAGAATAAGACCCCCTCCTTTAACTTAATTACTTAATAAAGACTTTTATTATATTTTTAAAAAGTGTTTTTATAATAATAATAACGACTTTTATTTAAACTTTAACCGTGTTTTACTTAAATAATATATAATATTATATCGACCGTTTCGGGAAGTATTACGACCCTTGTTTAATAAGTTGTTAAGATATAAGTTATATAAAAATAAATCGATAAGCTCGAGGTTTAAAATAAATAAAGCGTTAACTAGCTTTTATATAAGTATAAGCCGGACGAAATAAACGACGAAACGAAAAAGATGTTTATTTCGTTTAAGGCCTTTAATAAGATTTTATAAGATACGTTTAACGACCCCGATATTAACCGGGAATACGAGCGGAAGTTACTCCGCCTTTATTAAATTAAGTTTATATCGGCTTACACTAACGAGTTTAAACAGTTAATAGCTTACCTCGACTAAAACGACGAGCCGGTTATAGCCCGGTATTACGAGGGCTTTAAAGATAACGTTAAAAACGAACTTAATAAAAGTCTTCGATTAAGACTTTTTACGGAATATTACGGGATAGCTATTATTATCGATAACCGACTATACGAGCGGATGTTAAAAAAGAGGGGGTAACGCGGGTACGAGAATAAGGATATTAAAAAGAATTACGGCAACCGTAATAGTAGATAAAAGGAACGCCGCTACTAGGGCGAGCTTATATAGTTAAATAAAACTATTACCGAGCCACTTTAACGTAAAAAGCCCGTAAGAAAATGTTATAACTACGGACGGGAAGGATATTACGTTTAAGACTGCCGCGAGAAGGTGTTCGAGGGAAATATAGTAAAGGCGATAACTCTTTTAAGGTTTATAAACACTTACGGGGCCTTTAGTTAAACGGCTTATTACGACGACGACTGCCTTATCTACGAGAGCGAGAAGATGGGTAGTTGTTATTTTCCCCGAAAGTTAAAAAGTAAAGGTATCCGAATAATAAGACGGTACGAGTTATTATCGTTGTTAAACCTTAAAGACGACGATAACGAGCCCGAAGCCTATACGATTAAGGTTTTAATGAAATATAAGGAGGCTTTTATTAATAAATAATGTCGCGAGGAAGACGGACTCGCTCGATATAAGCGGGTAAACGTTTATATAAAGACGTTACCTTATAATAACGGTTAAAGGGCTACTCGGGTGTATTACTCGTATATTAACGGGACGTAAGTCCCGGCAGATTAATTAAAAGAAGCTTAGTAAAAATATTTTTTTTTTAAACTATTAAGCAGACTATTAAAACGACGTTTTATAAATAGATTATAAAGAAATTTATTACGCGCGCCACGCTTACGTAAAGGTAACGTTATAGTATATAAAAAAGGCGCGATAAAAGGTATAATAAGAAAACGTTAACCCTTTTATTCCCCGACTATTAAAGCGGAACAACCACGCCACGGATTATATATACCGTAACGGCGACTACACTTTACGGATCGACCGCGATACTATTAATTACGCGTAGCGGTATATTAAGCGTAAGGAAGTAACGCTTTAAAAACGGCGTTAGATTTAAAAAGAATATAAATTTTACGAGTACGAGCGGAAAAAAGTCCGCGCACCGAGGCTACGGAGAGCTAAGAGGAACCCGCGTTAAGTCCCCTCGCTACGCGAAATAAACCGTTAACGGACGACGTTCACTCTCGAAACCGACTATTAAAAAAAGGTATACGAAGAAGATAAGGTACCGGGAAAAGACCGGGTTTAACCGACGCAGGGCGCGAGTTTAAATTAAGCTTTAAGGCTTTAAAGACTAATAAAGACATAAGTTATATTAAGGTGACGATCGTGTGGAAAAGTTATAAGTGGCGAGTTATAATCGACACCGGGGTAAAAGGAAGTTATATCGCCCCCCGAATAATAAATTAATACGAAGTCTTATAGTAACGGAAGGAATAGTTATATACGTTATACGACTTCGAAGGACGTTAGGCCGTTTACGATAACGGATGGGTTAAAAGATAGATAAAGCTTTTAAACCTTTAGATATAAGGTAGGTAAGTTAAGACGACACTCGATATTATAAAGTTAAAATACGACGACGTAATTTTAAGGTTGTTATAGTTAAGGGAATATAACCTTATAATCGATTAAGCCACTGGTTAGTTGTTTTAAAACGAGGTTTTACGACGAGGTATAATTATTAAGACGTTAAGTGCGTTAATAAAAGAAGAGCGGGACGACCTCCGCCGCGTATTAACTTATATTATTAATACGAGAATATTTAAAAGTATTAACACGATACGGGCTTATTAAAGTATAAACTTTACGATTATTAAATATTATTTAAAGAAGGGAAACAACCACCTTATTAAAGGATTTACCCACTTAACGAAGATAAGTTAAAGGTGTTTAAAGAATAATTAAAAAAGAATAAAGTTAAAGGTTATATTAAACCTTTAAAGTCTTTAACGGGAGCACCGATTATATTTATTCCGAAGAAGGACGGCATACTACGGTTATATGTCGACTACCGGAAGTTAAACGAGATTACGAAAAAAAACCGATACCCGATCTTACTTATTACGGAACTCCGCGACAGGTTACGTAAGGCGCGGTGGTTTATAAAGGTGGACTTCCGAGGCGTATATAACTTAATCCGTATCGTTAAAAGAGAAGAGTGGAAGACAGCGTTTAAGACGCGATACGGGTATTACGAGAGTTTAATTATACCGTTTAGGCTTATTAACGCACCGGTTACGTTTTAAGAAATCATTAACGACGTATTACGGGAGTATTTAAACGACTTCGTTATAATATATCTCGATAATATCTTAATATATTCGAAAACTTAAGAGGATTACGAGAAGTATATATATTAAGTCTTACGGAAACTCGACGACGCGAAGTTATTAATTAAGGTAAGCAAGTGTGAGTTTTACATTTAAAAGACGGTTTTTTTAAGGTGTGTGATTACACCGGGGTAATTAACTATAAAACTAAAAAAGATCGAGGTAGTTAAAGACTGGCCGACATTATAAAACGTTAAAAATATATAATCTTTTATAAGATATATAAATTATTATTAAAAGTTTATTAAAGACTACGGTAAAATAATAATACCTTTAACTAACCTTACGAAAAAAGGGAGCGAGTTTTTTTAATTAATAAAGGCGTAAAACGCCTTCGAATAAATTAAAAAAGTAATACTATCGGAATTAATACTTAAAAAACCAAACCCCGACGAACTATTCGAGATAAACGTCGACGCGTTAAAGTACGCGATAAGCGGCGAACTGTCGTAACGAGATAAAGAAAGAAAAGCACACCCGGTAGCTTTCTTCTTAAAGAAGCTCGTCGGGCTTGTAAAACGATACCCAGTTTACGATAAGGAATTAATAGCTATTATCGAGGGACTTAAAGAGTGGGAAGTATACTCTAAGGGAGCGAGGCACCCTGTAACGATTTACTCCGACTATAAAAACTTTACTTACTTTATTAATAACCAACGGTTAAATAGACGACAGGTTAGATGGGTTTAGTACTTATTTAAGTTTGATATTAAGATAGTGTATAAAAAGGGATCCGATAATAGCAAGGCCGACGCTTTAAACAAGCGCAACGATTATATCGGATTAACGTCGACGGAAGTATAAACGGTGCTTTAAACGTAAAAAGATAAATTTATAATTTTTAAAGTAATAATACGAAAAAGCCCGCGCGAAATCATCCGATAAGTGTATAAGGCGCCGTTAAAAGGGTATTTCGGAGTTTAAAAGATAATAAATAAGCTTAAAGAGTCTTACGATATTACGGGATGGTACGACGTTATTAAAGACGTGATCGATAAATGCGATATATATAATAAAACGAAGGCCCGGAGGTATAAGGTTTATAACCTGGTACAACCACTACCGATCTTTAATCGGTTATAAGAGTTTATCTTTTAAGACCTTATCGTTAAGTTGCCCGTATCTTAAAAACGAGTTATTAAAACGGTGTACGATAACATTTTAGTGATTATAGATAGGTTTACGAAGTACGCGTACTTCTTACCCTACTACGAATCTTATACGGTAAAAGACTTGGCTTATACGTTTTTACGGAACGTAGTAAGCAACCACGGGCTACCGAAAGACATCGTTAACGATAAAAAAACCACGTTTATAAGTAAGTTTTAAGTAAAAGTAACGAGGTAATTACGCGTGAAACGGAAGCTTAATACCGCGTTTCACCCTTAAATAAACGGACAAATAAAAAAGATAAACTAAACGCTCGAACAATACTTACGAGTATATATTAACTAATAATAAAACGATTAAGTCGAGTGGCTTCCACTAGCTCAAGTCGCATATAATAACGCGGCATACAACGGCATTAAGGTTTCGCCGTTCGAAGTAAACTACGGCTTTAAGCTAAGAATAAATTATTACTTAAAAGAAAGACCGAACTTAACGGCAGATAAAACAATTTAAAGGTTTAAAAAGGTGCTCGAAGAAGTGAAAATAAACCTCGCCCGATAATAATAATAAATAAGTACATAGGTTAATAAAAAGAGGATTAAAGGACTAATCTTTAAAAAGGGAGATAAGGTTTATTTTAACCGAAAAAACTTAAAAATAAAAAGATTAAGCGATAAGCTCGACTTTAAACGTTTTAAACCGTTTAAGATTATAAAAAGGGTATTAAACTCGGTGTACGAACTCGGCTTACCCGAAAGATTACGAGTCTACCCACGATTTAACGTTTCGCTTTTAAAAAAAACACCGGATACGGTTAAACTCTCGAACGAATAAATACTTAACGAATTAAAATACGAAGTCGAAGAAATTAAAGTATACCGTAAAACGAAGAAAGGATAACTAAAATATTTAATAAAATAACTAGGTTATAACGTTAAAAAATATATATAAAAACCTATAACACACTTTAAAAACTCCCCTTAATTAATAACGAAGTATTAACGATAAAAGGGCCGGGCCTTAAGTCGGTTATAATCGCCTTTTAGTCGATGGAAGAGGTAATAACGGCGGCAGCTTAAACCTTTTAAACGGATCGGAGGGCCTTTTACTCCTCTTTAACTTAACGGGCCTCGTTTTTAATATTTTAAACGGCGTAAGCCTCGTTAAAAAGCTTTTAACGCTTCGCCTTATAAGTTTATTATTATTAACGGATCCGACGAACGCGGGCCGCGGCCTCGGCTGTACGATTATACGCCTTTTTTAAAGTAATTTCGGCAGCCTTTCGGGCCTCGACGAGACGTTAAAAGTCCGAAACCTAACGCTCGGTTAAAAAAAGGTTTAATAACGAAGGACGAAGATAAAACAACGAGTGAGGGACTAACCAAGGCTTATAACGATGCCTCGACTATTACACTTGACGCCCACGCGAACGTAAGCTTAATAACGACGAATTTAACGAGTGGATTTGTCGGACTAAATATAATCCCGGCTAAGGCGGGAGCAGCGCGAGCACGGTATAACTTCGAAACCCGAAGACTCGATAGCGGCAATAATACGACGGCGTTAAACGGAGCTGGTTAAGGCGGCACGTTTAATAACGCGACCAGATATAATAAAGAAGGGAGAAAAAAAGCTTTTACCGAACGAATTAAAGAAGCGAAAAGAGTACGTTACTTATACGATTTCGGGGCGAAATTTAAAGAGAAGGGAGGTTATATTATAAATATAACCTTTATAAGCCTTAACGACAGGTTAAAATAATATAACCGACCTTTTAACGGGTACGGAGGATTAATAATACGACCGACGTTAAGCGGCGGCGTTAGTGTGGTTTAAAGGTAGGTTATATAACGATAAGCGATTAACTAATTAAAAAAAAGGACGTTACTTTATACGGGGATAAAGTAAAAGATATAAAGCGGTATAAAGTAAAAACGTTACTTTATATAAGAATAAAGCAAACGAAATAAAGCCGTATAAAGTACGGCGGGTATATAAAACTAAGGCTTCCTCCCTCCGGATAAAAGAATCAATCGTTACCGATTGTTTAAAATATATAACTACATGAACTTGTATTCTTATACGCACCGTATATAATCACCTTTTACCGTGTTAAACATTGTTTACCCGTTACACCTTATCACCGTTTTACAAGATTAAGACCCCCTCCCCTGGCTTGATCACCTAGCAGAGACTTTTATTATATTTTTAGGAAGTGCCTTTATAACAGCGTTTTAAACGATTATTTAACTTTAACGCGCGTTACACGGCTTTAAATAAATAAACCTTTAATAATAATAATATTTATACGAATTATTAAACACCGTTAATTATTATTTATTAATTATAAACTCCGTTACGTATTTGTTACGGATATGGCCCCACAAGCCTTAATAACAGGCTAGGACAACGCAGCCGACCCCTTAACGGGTACGGAGGATTTATAATACGACCGACGTTAGGCGGCGGCGCTGGTGTGGTTAAAGGGCGAGCCTCTTTAAAACAACGGACCAATCAAGGAACAAGAACGAAGATTATACGGGGAATGATTTAAAGGAATAATCTAAGAATAAACTAAAGGATAGAGATTATACGGCGTATAATTAAAGCGTATAATTAAAGAATAATTATAGTTAGGTATATAAAACTAAGCTCTCCTCCCGTAAAGATAAAAAGGGAAGACTTAGTCGTTACCGGTTGTTTAAAATATATAATTACATAAACTTATATTCTTATGCGCTTAGTATATAATCACCTTTTACTATGTTAAGTATTATTTAACCGTTACACTTTATTATTGTTTTATAAGAATAAAACCCCCTCCTTTAACTTAATCACTTAATAAAGACTTTTATTATATTTTTAAAAAGTGCCTTTATAATATTAATAACGACTTTTATTTAAACTTTAACCGTGTTTTACTTAAATAATACTTAATATTATATCGACCGTTACGGGAAGTATTATAACCTTTATTTAATAAGTTGCGAAGATATAAACTATATAAAAACGAATTAATAAGCTTAAGGCTTAAAATAAGTAAGGCGTTAACTAGTTATAATAACTTTAACAGTTGTTGTTAGTCGTTAAAAATATAAAGGACCTTTTTAAGATTCCTCTTCCGAAAAAGTACGACGGTAGTTAAGTTAGGTTAAGGGCTTTTTTAATATAGTGCCGCTTATACTTCGAGTACTAAGCCTTTAACTTAAACGATAGCGCGGATAAAGTACTTACGACTATAACGTACTTAAAAAGACCGGTTACGGCGTAGGCCTAGCCTTACCTCGACAACTACCTTTAATACAAGTATAAGCCGGACGAAATAAACGACGAAATAAAGAAAATATTCACCTCGTTCAAGGCCTTTAATAAGATTTTATAAGAGACGTTCGGCGACCCCGACATCGACCGGGAATACGAGCGGAAGCTACTCCGCCTTCGTTAAACTAAATTTATATTAACCTACACTAACGAGTTCCGACAGTTAATAACCCACCTCGACTGGGATAACGAGCCGGCTATAGCCCGATATTACGAGGGCCTTAAAGATAGCGTAAAGGACGAACTTAGTAAGAGTCTTCGGCCGGGACTTTTTACGGAGTATTACGGAATGGCCGTTTTTATCGATAACCGACTATACGAACGGATGTTAAAAAAAAAAGATAACGAAGGTACGAAGGTAAAGATACGAAAAGAGGTAACGGTAACCGAAATAATAAATGGAAGGACCGCCGTTATTAAGGCGAGCTTATACATTTAAATAAGATTATTAACGAGCCACTTTAACGTAAAAAGCCTGTAAAAAAGTGTTATAACTACGGACGAGAGGGGTATTACGTTTAAGACTATTACGAAAAGGTACTTGAGGGGAAAGCGATTAAAGTAATAGCTCTTTTAAAGCTTACGAACACTTACGGGGCTTTTAATTAGATAGCTTATTATAACGACGACTGTTTAATTTACGAAAGCGAGAAGTAAGGCAGCGAATACTTCCCTCGGAAACTAAAAAGCATCCGAATGATAAACCGTTACGGGTTACCTTTACGGTCGAACCTAAAGGTTAACGATAACGAGTTAAAGGTATACTTACTTAAGATCTTAATAAAGTACGAAAAGGCCCTTATTAAAAACTTATACGACGAAAAAGGCGAACCCCTTCCGTATAAACGGGTAAACGTTTACGTAAGGACGCTACCTTATAATAACGATTAAAAGATTACCCGGGTGTATTATTTATATATTAAAGGGATATAAATCTTAATAAACCGATTAAAAAAGGCTTAGTAAAAAAGACTAACCCTCCCGCGTTATTAAACGAGTTATCGAGACGGCGTTTTATAGATAGACTATAAAGAAGTTCACTACTCACGCTATATATACGTAAAGGTAATATTATAATATAAAGGGAAGCTACGGTAGGAATTATAATAAAAAGATATTAACCCGTTTATTCCACGACTATTAAAACGTGACAATTACGCCACCGATTACGAACACTAAGACGACGGTTACACCTTACGGATCGACTACGACGTTATCAACTATACGTAACGGTACGCGGAGCGAAAGGAGGCAACGTTTTAAAAACGACGCCGGATTTAAACGGAGTACGAGTATTACGAACGCGAGTAAGAAAGAATTAACGCGCCGAGACTACGACGGGTTAAAAGATATATAAACTAGGGTCCCTCGTTACGCGAGGCGGACCGCCACCGAATAACGTTTACGTTTGAATACGACTACTAAAAAGGGACATTAAGGACGGGACGGACGGTATAAAAAGGCTACGTCGCCGACGAAGAAGGCGAAGAGTCGGAAAACGACTAAGTCTATAGCCGACGCAGGGCGCGAGCTTAAATTAAGCTTTAAAGCCTTAAGTTTTAACGTAAACTCGAGTTATATTAAGGTAACGATTATATAAAAAAACCGTTAATGGCGGGCTATAATTAATATAAGGGTAAAGGGAAGTTATATCGCCCCCCGAATAATAAATTAATACGAAGTCTTATAATAACGGAAGAGACGGTTATATATGTTATACGACTTCGAAGGACGTTAGGCCGTATACGATAATAATTAGGTTAAACGAGAAACGAGACCTTTAAACCTTTAAATATAAGGCAGGCGAGTTAATACGATACTCGATATTATAAAGTTAAGATACGACGATATAATCTTAAGGTTGTTATAGTTAAAGGAAAATAACCTTATAATCGATTAAACCATTAGCTAGTTATTTTAAAACGAGGTTTTACGATAAGGTATAATTATTAAAACGTTAAATACGTTAATAAAGGAAGAGCGGGACGACCTCCGCCACGTACTAACTTAATATCACTAATACGAGAATATTTAAAAGTATTAATACGACACGGGCCTACTAAAGTATAGACCCTACGACTATTAAATACCACTTAAGGAAGGAAAGTAACCGCCTTATTAAAGGATCTACCCACTCAACGAAGACAAGCTAAAAGTGCTTAAAGAATAATTAAAAGAAAACGAAGCTAAGGGTTATATTAAACCCTCGAGGTCCTTAATAAAAGCACCGATTATATTCGTTCCGAAGAAGGACGGTATATTACGGCTATACGTCGACTACCGGAGATTAAACGAGATTACGAAAAAAAACCGATACCCGATCTCACTTATTACGGAACTCCGCGATAAGTTACGGAAGGTTAAATAGTTTATTAAGGTAAACCTTTAAAGCGTATATAACTTAATCCGCATTGTTAAAGGAGAAGAGTGGAAGACGGCGTTCCGAACGCGATACGGGCACTACGAAAGCTTAATAATGCCGTTCGGGCTTACTAACGTACCGGCAATATTTTAAAAAATAATTAACGACGTATTACGAGAGTACTTAAACGACTTCGTTATAATATACTTTAACGATATCTTAATATACTCGGAGACTTAAGAAAATTACGAGGAATACGTGCACCGAGTTTTACGGAAACTCGATGACGTAAAGCTATTAATTAAAGTAAGTAAATGTAAATTTTATACTTAAAAGACGGTCTTTTAAGATGTGTGATTATACCCGAATAACTAGTTATAAAATTAAAAAAGATCGAGGTAATTAAAAACTAACCGATACCGTAAAACGTTAAAGATATATAATTTTTTATAAGTTACGTAAACTATTATCGGAAGTTTATTAAAGACTACGGTAAGATAACGGCACCCTTAACTAACTTAACGAAAAAAAGAAACGAGTTCTTTTAATTAAAAGAGGCGTAAAGCGCCTTCGAGCGAATTAAAGAAGTAATACTATTAAAACTAATATTTAAAGAACCGAACCCCGATAAACTATTCGAGATAAATATCGACGCGTTAAGGTACGCGATAAGCGGCGAACTATCTTAACGAGACGAAGAAGGGAAGGTACACCCGGTGGCTTTCTTTTTAAAAAAGTTCGTCGGACTAGTAAAACGATACTTAGTTTATAATAAGGAATTAATAGTTATTATCGAAGGACTTAAAGAGTGGGAAGTATACCTTAAGGGAGTAAGGCACCTTGTGACGATTTACTTAAACTATAAGAACCTTACTTACTTCGTTAACAACTAACGGTTAAATAAACGATAGGTTAAATAAGCTTAATACTTATCCGAGTTCGATATCCGGATAATGTATAAGAAGGGATCCGATAATAATAAGGCCGACGCCTTAAGCAAGCGTAACGATTATATCGGGCTAATATCGACGGAAGTATAAACGATGCTCCGAATATAAAAAGATAGATCGATAATTTTAAAGGCGGCAGTACGGAGAAACCCGCGCGAGATTATCCGATAAGTGTACGAGGCGCCGTTAAAAGGGCACTTCGGCATTTAAAAGACAACGGACAGACTTAAAGAGTCGTACGATATTATAAGGTGGTACGACGTTATTAAAAAAGTGATCGAAGGATGCGACTTGTGTAATAAAACGAAAGCCCGGAGGTATAAGGCTTACGGCCTAGTATAACTATTACCGATCCTTAATCGGTTATAAAAATCTATCTTTTAAAACCTTATCGTTAAATTACCCGTATCTTAAAAACGAGTTATTAAAGTAGTGCACGATAGTATTTTAATAATAATAGATAAGCTTACGAAGTACGCGTATTTTTTACCTTATTACGAATCTTACACGGTAAAAGACCTAGCTTATACGTTTTTACGGAACGTAATAAACAACTATAAGTTATTAAAAGACATCGTTAACGATAAAGGAACCACGTTTACGAGTAAGTTTTAAATAAAGGTAACGAGATAGTTACGCGTAAAACGAAAGTTAACTAAAACGTTTTACCCTTAAACGAACGGATAAATAAAAAGGATAAATTAAACGCTCGAGTAATACTTACGAGTATACGTTAACTAATAATAAAACGATTAAGTTAAGTGGCTTCTACTAACCTAAGTCGCGTATAATAACGCGGTGTACAACGGTATTAAAGTCTCGCTATTCGAAGCAAATTACGGATTTAAACCACGACTAAACTACTACCCGAGGGAAGGTTTAAATCCGATAACAGATAAGACTATTTAAAGATTCGGTAAAGTGTTCGACGAAGTGAAAATAAACCTCGCACGATAATAATAATAAATAAGCATATAAGCCGATAAAAAAAGGATTAAAGGACTAATCCTTAAAGAGAGAGATGCGGTCTACCTTAACCGAAAAAACTTAAAAATAAGAAGACTTAACGACAAGCTAAACTTTAAACGTTTCGGACTATTTAAAGTTATAAAAAAAGTGTTAAACTCGGTATACGAACTCGATCTACCCGAGGGATTACGAGTCCACCCGCGGTTTAATATCTCACTATTAAAAAAGGCACTAAACACGGCTAAGCTTTCGAATAAACAGGTGCTCGGCGAGTTAAAATATAAAGTTAAAGAAATCACGGCATACCGTAAAATAAAAAAAAGACAGTTGGAATATTTAATAAAATAGTTAGGTTATAACGTTAAAGAAAACATATAAAAACTTATAAAACACCTTAAGAATTCTCCCTAGCTATTAATAAGGTATTAACGATAAAAAGGCCGGGCCTTAAGTTGGTTATAATCGATTTTTAATTAAGGGCGGAGGTAGCGGCGGCGGCCTAGGCTTTTTAAGCGGCCTGAAGGGCCTCGCGCTCCTCTTTAACTTAACGAGCTATGTCTTTAACGTTAATAAAAGTATAAGCTTTATTAAGGAGACGCCTCCGCTTCTCCTCGTAAGACTTTTATTATTGGCGGACACGGCGTATACGGGCGGCGGCCTCGGCAGTTTAACGATACGCCTTTTTTAAAGCAAGCTCGGCACGCTCCCTTACCTCGGAAAGTTATTGCGACTTAAAAAGCTAACGTTCGGCTATAAAGAGTTAAAAAGGAAAGATAAGACTTATAAAAAGAAAGCTTACTAAGACCTATAACGATGCCACGGTTATTACACTTAACCCCGATACGAATACACGTTTAATAACGACGAACTTAACGGGTCGACTGCTCGGATTAAATGTAATCCTTACTTAGGCGAGTGTAACGCGAGTAAGGTATAACGTCGAACTTAAATAACTCGAGAGACTAAATAAGTTTACGACGGCGCGAAAAACTATTAACGACGGGACGTTTTTCGACACGCTTAAATATATTAAAAAAAAAGGAGACCTTTACCGGATTAACGAAGGAGAAGAGGGAAGCACGTTACTTATAGATTCCGAGGCGGAATTTAAAAAGGAGGGAGGTTATATTATAAATATAACCTTACAAGCTTTAATAATAAGCTAAGACAACGTAGCCGACCTTTTAACGGGTACGGAGGATTTATAATACGACCGACGTTAAGCGGCGGCGTTAATATAGTTAAAGGGCGAGCCTTTTTAAAATAACGGACTAATTAAAAAATAAAAACGAAGATTATACGGGGAATAATTTAAAGGAATGATTTAAAAATAAACTAAAGGATAAACGGCGTATAATTAAAGCGTATAATTAAAGAATAATTATAGCTAGGTATATAAGACTAAGCTCTCCTCCCGTAAAGATAAGAGGGAAGACTTAGTCGTTACCGGTTGTCTAAAATATATAACTATATAAACTTGTATTCTTGTGCGCTTAGCATACAATCACCTTTTATTATGTTAAGTATTGTTTAACCGTTACACTTTATCACTGTTTTATAAGAATAAGACCCCCTCCCCTGGCCTGATCACCTAACAGAGACTTTTACTATATTTTTGG
Organism: Sporothrix cf. nigrograna; assembly: GCA_019925305.1. Classification (NCBI taxonomy): domain Eukaryota; kingdom Fungi; phylum Ascomycota; class Sordariomycetes; order Ophiostomatales; family Ophiostomataceae; genus Sporothrix; species Sporothrix cf. nigrograna. The sequence goes on along the minus strand of JADHKR010000013.1, from coordinate 202,647 downwards.
GAAGTGCTTTTATAATAGTATTTTAACCCGATTATTAAAGTCGTTATTATTATTTACGTTAATAATACGGTTTATATAAAGATTAATAACGAGTTAAATAAATAAATAAATAAATAAATAAATAAAGTTATAAAGTTATTAAAATACCGACTTAATTATTAAAGGTTAATCTTTCCGTCGATATCGGGGGAGGCGATTGATATTAAAGTTAATTTTAAAGCTTATATATACGAATTTTTTATATATAAGTTATATTTAAGTTAAAATTATTATAAACCTGATCGATAAACCGACTATAAAGTTTAAAAACGACGGTGTAACGGCGCAAGGCCGTAGGCTGGGGCAGGCAGTACTCTACCTTAAGAGTGCACGGACCACGGGCTTAAAGGGGTCATAAAGCAGGCCTCCGATCAAAAGCCCGGGACACTTCCCTTCTCTTTCCCCTTTTCTTCGGTATCTAGATATTTCGTTCGAATTAAGCTTATTACCTCGAGGCTACCTGTGCATCGACCAGCTAGCCCGTTACAGACGGAAAGATAATAAAAAAAAGACAATATTAATATATTTTAAATATATGTTTAAACGATAACGAAGTTAAATATTATATTAATGATTTTTTAATACGTAATAATAATAATAACTTTGATTATACGTTATTAAAAGTCCTTAAAAATTTCGGTATTTAATTAATAAAAAAGCTTATAATCAAATATGAAAAAAGCTTAAATAACCTCGTTATAACTACGCCCTTAAAACCTATTATATTAATATAAACCTCCGGACTAAGTTAATCATTACACCACGCCAGCTCCGGCGGTCGGGGAGTGTTAAAATATTAAATCCCGGGATTAATCACGTAACATAAAAGACCCACAAGGTACACGGCCATTAATCACAGTAAACCCACCAGGTGTTTTAACGGTTATTAACCATTAACCCACCCTTAACAGGGATAAATCCCCTGGCTAGCCTATCCATCCCTCTTCCCTCTGTCTCTTCATCCTATCATACATCTTTAATAATATTATTATAATTATACGAGAGATAACTTGAGTATATAATAATTTATAGTATTACACGTGCTCGAGCTCACCCCCAGTAATATCAGCTATTTCAGTGCTTGTCAAGCCAAGCAAATAAAGCAAATCTAACAGCGAGTCCTGATTTAAACGAACGTCGGCTTCTAGCTGGACAACCGGCTTCGCATGCCAGGCTACGCCTAGGCCAGCGGCGTCTAACATCGACAGGTCGTTGGCCCCATCACCAACGGCAATGACCTGGCGGAGATCTATGCCTTCCCCAGCTGCAATATGTTTCAAAAGCTCGCATTTCCGCTCACGGCCCACGATGGTGCCCTCCACGTCACCTGTAAGACAGCCATCTTCGCCGATAACAATGTTGTTCGCGTGAGCATAGTTAATGCCCAACTGCCCGGCTAACCAGCCTGTCAAAGGCTGGAAGCCCCCGCTAAGAACGGCCGTCTTCACACCTAATTTGCGAAGACCTCTGATAAGAGCCGGAACGCCACAAGTTACGTCAAGTTTCGGCCGTAAATCATCAAAAAGCGCAGCAGGTAGACCTGCCAGTAAACGCACGCGTTCACGGAATGCATCATCAAACTGCAACTCGCCTTGCATAGCACGACGCGTGATTTCGGCAACCTTGCTCGCGACGTCAGGCGTCACTGCCTCGGCTAGCATATCGATCACCTCCTGGGTTATCAGCGTGCTGTCCATATCAAAAACAACAAGCCGAGGATGCCGCCGCCAGACCGTGTCGTTCTGCAGCGCGATTTCGACGCCCCATTCACGTTCAAACCGATATAGCTGTTCGTGGCGGCGGAGATCAGTTAATGACAGGGCTGGCATCGGGCCCAGTACAAGCTCAACAACCTTTGGCCGGGCAGAGTTGTCCAGGTGGCGATGGCTGCCGCTCACAATGGACCCATACCCGCTGAAATACACCGGGTTGCTGGACATATCGCTCCGTTCAGCCGTAGCGACGACTTGCCGGTGCGGAAATGTAGACATGAGATGTAAGAAGGCGGCGATGCAGATCGGGCTCACGTATGCACCATACAGGCCATCCCGTGGCGGTTCAGAGTCTGCTGCGGGCAGCTCCAGCGGGAATGCAGACGGTTCGACAGTTGGCGCCAAATTTATTGGCAACTCATTGGTAATTCCATCGTTTGCTGTTTCCGCCCCCGCTGCCGGCATTGCAGCCAAGGGACGGACAGCCTCACAAGTGACTTTTGACCTCGAGAAGTGACCGTTACGGACGGAATCATGCCCCCTGTAGAATATCGTAGCAACCAGGCGGTCGCCAGGGCGTGCGACACCTGACACAGGTGTGCAATTGACGTGAATGAGGTCGTGTGTAACACCACTGTCAATGACAACAGGGGGTGCCTGGGGATTTGGCACACCACTAAACCGTCTCAAGAGGGCAGGCTGAGTGGTGCCGCGAGACTTAATCTCAGTGTCGGAGTCAGCAGGTAGACTAGGGAGCTGGGAGAGGCCGTCCGTATCGACCTCGACAATCTCATCAATGCCGTAGTGAGTCGCTGGGCGAGTCGTCTGGGCGTGGTTGGCCCGCCGGCGTCTCTCTGGCAACTCCAGGGAGAAGCTTCCCGGTGACGCCAACGGAGGTCTGCCAGTGAACGACATGGCTGGCCGTAAGCGAGCGCCTGGAGTTACAACGTTGATGTTGGGCACAAATCGTTTGTAGCGTTGCCTGTCGTAAGAATTCAGGTGTATGGGGGAAAGAGCTGCCACATGAAATTAAAGAACCAGATAAGATACCTGTGACAATACACGTGATGATGTACGCTTTTTATCTGGATCAGTCAGCATTTTGTACGGTTGATTATCGTAGGAGCACCCCCACTTGTTAGGGTTTTTTTTTAGGGCAGTCCCCACTCTTGCGTAGCTTTTTTTTTCTTGCGCAGCAGTGTGCGACTAGGGAAAACTTTCAATTACTCAACGGACTGTCACGAAGCGGGTTCTCCTCAACACAAACATCCAGCAATCGACAAAAAACCCCCCAGGCGCAAGCGAGGAACTCCCAGAACAGCAAAAACATGGCCGATAAAGGAACCAGCGCTCCCCGCGGCGGCGGGTTTGGCTCTCGTGGTGACCGTGGCGGCGATCGTGGCCGCGGAGGTCGCGGTGGCCGTCGGGGTGGCCGCCGTGGTGGCGGCAAGAACGACGAGAAGGAGTGGCAGCCGGTAACCAAGCTCGGCCGTCTGGTCAAGGCCGGAAAGATCAAGAGCATGGAGGAAATCTACCTGCACTCCCTCCCCATCAAGGAGTATCAGATTGTGGACTTCTTCCTGCCCAAGCTCAAGGATGAGGTCATGAAGGTTAGTCGAAAACTGAAATTACAGGGAACTCGGCAGGCGACCCTCCAAACTGGAATATGACCCTGCTACAGACACTAGACTGACGCTCAATCTGAAATATAGATCAAGCCTGTCCAGAAGCAAACCCGCGCTGGTCAGCGTACCCGGTTCAAGGCTATTGTCATCATTGGCGACTCCGAGGGCCATGTTGGACTCGGCATCAAGACGTCGAAGGAAGTGGCCACAGCTATCCGTGCGGCCATCATTATTGCCAAGCTGAGTGTCATCCCCGTTCGCCGGGGCTACTGGGGCACCAACCTCGGCCTTCCCCACTCCATCCCGACCAAGGAGAGCGGCAAGTGCGGTTCCGTCACCGTTCGCGTATGTGTCTCCTCAAATACCCCTCTGTTATTACTGCTTCGAATTTGTTACACGAACGCGGTTGCTAGTATGTTGCTGACTCTATTACGACGTAGCTTATCCCCGCTCCCCGAGGCACTTCCCTGGTCGCCTCCCCGGCTGTTAAGCGCCTCCTTCAGCTGGCGGGTATTGAAGACGTGTACACTTCTTCGTCAGGCTCGACCAAGACTCTCGAGAACACCCTCAAGGCTACCTTTGCTGCAGTGTCCAATACTTATGGCTTCTTGACGCCCAATTTGTGGAAGGAGACGAAGCTCATTCGCAGCCCCCTCGAAGAATTTGCGGACACCCTGAGAGATGGCAAGCGCTACTAATTGGCTCGCGTATCTGTAGCCAATTTGGCGACGATACATGTCTTTCTCTACGCTGGTATTAATACACTTTCTGTCGAGTTAGGTAGACGAGACGGGCTCGGCGATGACCCAATAGACACAGCGCGATTGTGTGAACCAAAAATCTGATATCATTTGTCTTGCGCCGGATTCTAGTTTGGGACCCACTACCATAAAAAATGCCCTAAATGGTTTCTTTTTTCTGTGTGAGTTTTGCCGTAGGTTGGGTATACTCAAGATGCAATATCTAAGTCGCTCTGGGCTTGTAAAGCAGCTTGTTCTCCTGCTATACGCCCAAAGACAACACACTCCAGAAGAGAAGATCCACCAAGTCGGTTGTCACCATGTATACCGCCACTTATCTCACCAGCGGCCCATAGGCCGCGCACAGGGACTTCATCTTGAGCATCCAGGCTTGATGCTAGAACTTGGCTTTTCTCGTTGATTGCAACACCGCCCATTGTGAAGTGGGTGACTGGTGTGACTGAACCGACGCATACCTCGGCGGTGTCATCCTCCTCATTGCCCGACATTGCCCATCGCCCAAAAGAAGATCTGCCAAAGGGGTCGGGCGCCTGCCCTATCACCACCTCGGAGTACTTCTTGATAGTTTTTCTGGTTGTGTCGTCTAATTCAGACAGCTTTTTCCGTGAAAGAAGTCCCTTCCACTCGTAAAATGCAACATGAGATGCAGCAGCTTTGCAGACACTTGGATCAAGCAGTATTTGCATATCCCATTGTCTGAGAGGGCCTGGGCCTGGCTGTAGTTCCATAATGGCGCGGCTGACACGCTCTCGAGTATCAAGCTCGTTGACAAACCGTTTTCCTCTGTGGAGGAGGATCCCGCCTTCGCCACGAAGCATCTCAGCTGCGAGTATTTTTATGGGGGAGGATGGTGCACGCGGGTCCACGAATCCGGTAGGATGAACCTGGACACTGTCCATGTCGACAAGGTGTGCTCCCAAACCTGTCAGAAGGCTGTGCATTCCTGGCCTGGGCTCGTTCGTGGAGGGAAGGCCAGTAAGGTCTGGGCGGTGTTCGGCAAGCATGCCATTTGTGTCGCCCGCAAACCCGCCTGTCGCAAAGACGACCGGTCCGGCTAACGAGATGAGCCCGTTGTCCGAACGGTACTCTACGCCAGTGACGGACGGAGCATCGTCGGGATTGGGCCCTGGAGACGAGGCCAGAAGCTTCGTAACCTCACATCCAGTTTTCAGTCGGAAACGACTGTCTTCTTGGAGTGTCTTCAAGAGTCTCATGACGATATCCGCGCCAGGTGGAGTTTTGCCAGACCCACGGTGTGTCCGCGCTACAGTGTGGCCACCCAGCTGGGTAACAACACTCAGGTCGACACCAATATCGTCCGCCAGAAAGTCAACCGCCTGTGCAGAGCCTTTTACGAGGACTTGGATCAACCTTTCACGGCGGGTGCGCTCTGCCGGGGGGGACAGCATGCGGTTTCCAGCACTAAGCACGGTGTCTGAGAAGAAGGACGTGTCTGGGGGCGACTGGTTTTGGAACCGGGTAGGGGCGCCATTGATGCCCGAGGAAGCTTTGATGCTGTTCCCGCCGGGCTTTAAGGCACGCTCGAGCATCACGACAGCCCCCGCATTTGACCGGAGGGCCGCGGACGCAGCGGCCAAGCCGGCCAGGCCAGAACCGACGATGATAACGGCACGGCTGTCCTGCATGGCCGATCTGGTTGTGGCAAGAAGGCTTTCCGAATGGACGAAGGTTTCCGGTGTGAATTGTTGAAGGAGCCGACTGATGGCAGCAAAAATAACGATGGGGACAAAAATGACCGGTAATACTCGAAAGCTCGCAAATAAGCGCATTCCAGACGTGCTGAATAGTAATGAATTGCGTCCTTTCGAAGGTGTCTTGCGGTGTGAGCAAGCAGCAGGGTTGAAGTGATCCGAATCTCTTTACGAGGGGTAGGAATGGTGGCGGGTGAAGCAAATAAAAAAACCTTTGAGCCTATTTATCGTACATGGCTTGGGCTCTGTTGTTTTTCTGCGTGTACGTGTGTCTGCAGGTACGAATACGATTTGATCTTTTATGGGCCGAGCGTGGCCGGATGATCGTGCCATTTTTTGGATATGTTTCGGTTGTGTGGGCGATATTCCGTCTACTTCGTACTCGTACGTCTCTACACTACGGCTGGCGGACAACGGAGAAGTGCAGCGGTAGTTCCGTACAGTGTAAAAAAAGGCGAGTCAGTGAGTACTCGTACGAGTACTCGTAGTAAAACATTGAAATCCTCTCGGTAAATACGAGTAGAGTATTTATGTGTTTTTTATACGATCGAGGGTCGCAATGTCAAAATCAATCGAGGCCGCTGCACTTTACTTTTATGCAGTACCCCAATACATTTAACACACCGGTACCGACATCAACCATAGCTGACACCACCGTACAAATATGAATTTCCCTTTAGCACAAAGCATTTGCTGCGGCCTAACCAACGCGAAAGCTAGACTGTACACCTGCAAATAAGAGTCTTGTGTACTCGCATTATACATACATAACGCATTATCATACTGTGGTATATTTTTCTTTCGTTCTCGATGTTCCAGCCCTACGGGCCTGTACAATGCTATAAATGGAAGGTTTTTAGACTTTCGGATACTAACTTCGCCAGGATGCCACTATTTTATTACTTGTCGACGTTAATGCCCCCGTGTCTTTACCATACACTGAAGTATGGCCAGGGCTACACAATTACGATGAAGAGGGCGGTAAGACAGTGTAGTGCAATCACGTTCATCATCTTCTCGGCCCGAATAACAATCTAGAGACGGAGGTCCACGGCGTGCATTTGTTTCGGGAGAGCCATGCAGCTGTGCCGGTGTAATGAGGCTTATTGACGAGGGGGGAAAGTTAAGAAAGATGAGATGTAATCGGTCAGACGGCCCGCGTAGCACCGGACCGACTTACTGGCAAAATACCATGTGCTTTCCTTATTTAGCTCAGCACTGCCTATTAAAAGTTTGGCATCCGACTCTTGTCCCATGTAAAGTGATCCTTTACCTACGAGTACGAGTACAGTATGCAGACTCGCACCCAGTTCGAGGTGTGTATAAGTATCCCTCGTGCTGCATATGTACAGGCATGTGGGAGTTCTGGAGTTTGTCGACCGAAGTGCAGCCACACCGTGCGACATACGAGTAAAAAGCGCTACGAGTATGTACGAGTACGAGTATCCAGGGTGGCGTGCACTGCATACATACTCGTAGTTTACTCGTAGTATATAGATGGAGTGCCTTGTTTATTTAATACGTAGTCTCACGGCATCATCTTGTCGTCAACGATTTCTTGGCCTCTCGCCCGACAAACCGGGTGGATTACCATCTGTAAGGAACCGGGCTACGTAGCAGAGCAGTTAATGTATTTTCCAGAAGCGGGCAAAGATTGAATTTCTAGGTTGATTGCTACGAGTATGCGTTGACTTGTAGGTAAGTCTCTTTTCTTGGGATTCCCGTGCTCCCGTGGCATGTATTTTCAAGCATTCGTCCTACTACAACGTTTTCTTGTAGTTGGAATGAGGTTGTTGATCGGTTGGCGGCCCGCCCGCGCCCTACCAGTCTCTCTTGGTATGTTTATAATGCTGACCTCGCATATGGTAGGCGGCTTGTCGTTTATTTCTACTATTTACACGGGGAAGGATATTTATTATATATATATGCACTTATACATAATAAAAAACCCGACTTTTTGGGGTGCCGGGGCATCGACCGGGAAGCGTCGCCTAGCACACTTTGATAGCTGCTTGGTTTAAGTATTGCATCCGCCGGCGTCGACCTACAAGTAGACATGTTCGGGACAAACATTAGCAGAACGGAGCACAAGGGACACCTATCTTGGCCAGCATCCCTGTTCGGTGAGGCAAAGAACCTGCTGAGATTTTTTTGTCTTTGTCAGTCGAGTGTCGAGTGCCACCAAATAGCGGCTTTCCGGACCAGCAAGCCTGATTTCCTGCATCAGTCGGCGGGTTTTCTCGACTAGCAGAAAAGCCGAGGTAGGTAATTAATTCAACTCGCGCCGCTGTTTTACCTGAAGGACTCAAGAAGGAGGTGATGAGCAAGCTTTCACTTCCTCCGCTTAAGAGTTTGATAATTTATTGGTATCCTTTCTCTGGGGGCAGGCTGGGTGATGCGCTCTTCCCAGTACGAGGGGCTTTTCGAACAAATATTCGTAAAGATATAGTACATACGTACATATGTAGTCGTAATGCTCGTACTCGGTACGAGCATTGTGCATGCTGACCTTCGCATACACACTTCGTATGAAGTGCACACCCTTGTTCAGTGGAGAGAGTGGGTCCACGGCCAACGAAGACCGAGGTTGCGTCGGCAGCTATGCTGTTTACGGTAACAAGCCTGTTTTGTAGATTAACACCGCCGAAACTCGGTTTCTGGCGCGATGTTGTGGTCTGATGGTCCCATTAAGAAGCTCCCTCGGCCCCTACCCCAAACATACGATGCTTCTTCCATTTACGCACCGCACGAACGCCTCCATGAGTACATAGTCGTATATGTACTCGTATGTACTCGTACTCGTACCTTGAAGAGAGGGAAAACCACAAAGAACGGAAACGGAAGCAGTGGCCCTTCGGACAGAAGGATAAAAGCCAGGAACCAAATACGATAGGGAGATGCCAATCGCCTATGACGAGTCTCTCTGGCACACATTCATTGCCTACAGTTGCCCATAGGCCCTCTGTGTCACTGCCAGAACCCTTGACTAAAAGGCTGGTGCAGTGGCAGGAGACGGCGCGCGGCTGAACCATCTCGACCAGCCGAAGGCCTACAATGACTTTCCAGTGTTGTGGTTTGGCAGCCTGACCGGTATGGTATTACTATGGAAGATACGTATGTGGTCAGGTGGCGGCCGATAGCAATCAAACCCCATCCTGTTGCTTCTCCGCAGCGATATTTAGTACCCAGGTGCGCCCTAGGCCTAAGCTGGACTGGCCCCGTGAAGCTGGGCGACCCCTCACCTGGTTGCATGCGGTCATCTGCGGAGAAGTAGCCACACCCATAACTACGAAGTACCCGTACGATTTAATGCACCACTCAGCTCATGGCCAGCAGAGAGGTATTTGGGTAAGATGGAAATGTATCTCGGAAAACCGGCACAAACAAAGCTCGCGAGGAGGTGCGGTGCCCATGGCCAGATGCACTTGCTTGCCCACGGTAGTTGCTGCCCAAAGACTGCCTAGAAATTGTAGTCATAATAATATTCCGGGATGGCTTGCAGTCACTTCGATGTGCGGAGGGGGTAGACAAGCAAGTCTAAGTAGAGTCCGCCAAGATGCCTAGAGCACGCTGTATTACGACGTGTAGCCATTACATATAGTGTACGAACGTATCTTACTTGTACGAGGTGCCTACTTGCGCCCCGTACGGCTGCCTGGTACCTATTCATGTCCCCCATACTATGTTTTTGGCTGGTCTCTTTGGCTGGTCGGCCCTCTGTTCCCCGTTGCATGCGGCTACGAGTAGCAGGGTATCAGTCTGTCCGAGGGAAAAAAACCCGTTCCCCCGGAAAGTTGCCCCATGTTGCGCCTCTCCCTGTCTGGTCATTTCATCTGGTCGGTCCGTACGTGGGTATTCTCGCCTACGTAATATGTATGGAGTACATATGTGTGGGTACGCAGCGTAATACTGTACAAGTAGCTGTCGAAGCCGATTCCATTACATACAGTTGTGGGACACAAACACGCTTTTTATCGGCGATGCGATGCCTCTCGTTCCCAAGTCTGACCCATGTGGCATGTGCCGTGTGTTCGACGTAACTGTACACACTGCTTCTCCTCGCATTCGCTGGTTCAAAGTCTGGCGTAGTATTTGTACTCGTAAAATTCGCGAGCCTTTCACTCGTACACCAGTGTGCATCAGTTAACGAGTTTACTCTCCCGATTTTTTGGTCGGGTCCCCTTTTCACATATGTGTGTGTTGCTGGGATGGTCCTCATCTTTGCTCCCTCAACTGGGGTTGAGACTAAAAAGATGGATCTGATGAGGCGTAAGACTTCTGGGTGTGCCTGTTCGACATGATCCTTGTTCTCAAATACATACCCAAGACTTGCTCCCGCCTCATAAGACGTATGGGCATCGAACATCTCACTCCGTGCTCCTCGCCGCTATGTACATGTAGACGAAGTCGTGTGGCTGTTTGCCTGACACGTCGCAGTCATTGATCTCGGGTTGAAGACGTGGTCGGAAAGCCGGGGTCTTGTTGGGACTGGACCATCTGCGGACTCTCCTTGTCCCCGAAAGAGGCTGTGACTGTTTACAAGCTCGTCACTTGTAATCTTATTTCAGTACTCGTAGTTGGTGGATCTTCAAACAGGTCTGGCAGCTCAACGCAGAAGCTGGCCGGCTCAGTGTACATGTACGTCTACTTGCGACCTACACGTATATACTCGTATGCGCTGTCGCAGGGTGAGCTATTCGCCTGATGGTTCTTCCATCTCTCCGCCCTCGTCCTTTGTCCCCTTAACTCTACTGTGTATTGTCCCTCGGCAAGCCCATGCCCGTCTCCTATCTGTATTCTGCGCTCCATCATTGGACAAAACTGAGCTATGTTCTGCGGGTGAGCCAGCATATTTGGTGACGCAAAGGCTAATACGCATAAACAGACAGGCTCCGGGCTCTTCGTATATGTACGAGTAAACACGTGTATTGTCCTTTGTAGTTGGAATGTATACGAGTATGCGCGCCATGGTTTTGACTTGACCCACACCTATTCGCACAATATTGGCCGGTACTTGCCGAAGACATTGGCAGCTCTTTTGCGTTCCTTTTCGTCTTGTTTGCGGAGCCGTTTGATTAAGTACTCGTTTGTATTTTGTGCATACGAAGTACAAGTACATCAGCCGTCCCAGATAAACTGGGCCTCGAATCTACCCCGTCCCTTGCCCCGTTTGTGTTCCATTTTTCCATTGATCCCGTGCCTTGTACCCGCGTGTCAACGAGCGCACAAAGCCGCCTTTACGACAAAGAAGTGATGGATGATGGGAAAGGGGGAAAGGAAAAAAGACACTCTACGTAGGGTTTATTTTTCGCCTCTGATGCCCCCTCCTCCCAAAGTTTCCCACACCCCAGTCACGTCTCCAGCCCCCGGTCTGGGCCATCTTGTCTCCAACCCACCTCTCCAACATATAAACATCCATCGCTCCCCCAGAGTACCCCAGCCCGATTTCTCTTTTCTCCGTCTCTTTTCTCGTCCGCCTTTATCCGTCTCTTCGCGCCTGGAGACAGGGAAAACTTTGCCGCAACAATCTTCGCTATCTGCTTCTGTGGTCATTTCATCACGGGCATCATTAGCTGCTACCGTCCACACATCGTCTACTGCCATCCATACCATATCTTCTGAACAAAGTGTGCAATGGCATCCACAGAAGCTGTGCCGCCGGCTGGCATTGAAAAGGACACTGGGTCGGCCACTGGCATTGCTCCCAACGGCGCGCAGGCCGTCAACCGCCTTGAATACGGGGGCAACCCGCTCTACCACGCCCATTCGCCCCAGGACCCCGAGGGCCGCCTTCCGGCCTTTGGAGGCGAGTTCCAACCCGGTCTATACAAGCCCATTGCCCACCGCAAGTTTGCCAATCCTGCGCCGCTTGGGCTCTGCGCCTTCGCCCTGACAACCTTCGTCCTGTCCCTCATCAACCTGCAGACCCGCCATGTGACCGAGACCAATATTGTCGCCTGCTTGGCTCTCGGATATGGCGGCTTGGTTCAGCTTCTGGCCGGCATGTGGTATGTCCCCCCCCAAATCCTTTTTACACGAGTATTCCCCTTTTTGCCTCCGGGTTCATGTGCCCCTGGCAGCTTCATTTTATCTTGCATCTGACACGCGCACAGGGAGATGGCTGTGGGCAACACATTTGGTGCAACTGCCCTATCTTCATACGGTGGCTTCTGGCTGTCATATGCCATACTTTTGAAGCCTGACTGGGAAATTCTCCCCGCCTACTCCGAGTCTGGGACCACCGACTCGGCCCTTGGTTTTTACCTTTCCGGCTGGTTTATCTTTACCACCCTCCTACTGCTCCTCACTCTGCGCTCGACCGTTATGTTTTTTAGCTTGTTTTTCACACTGGATCTTGCATTTTTGTTCCTTGCCACTGGTGCATTCGCCGCAGACAATGGCAACGCTTCGACCGCGACGAACCTGAACAAGGCCGGAGGTGTCTTTGGCCTTCTGGCCGCTTTCCTCGCCTGGTACAATGCGTTTGCCGGTATTGCTGATTCCAGGTATGTTCTCTGTTTTAACCCCGTTATCCGCCTGGGGTTTTCCTATCTCCTTCCGAACCTTTCATGGTCCGATTTACCTACCCCCTCCCCAAAAAAAGCTCGTCGTTCCATCGTGTTCAGCTCCCCCAATTGTCTCCAATTTTTTACCAACCCCATCAACCTCCCCAAAACAATAAGACCGAGATGGGTGCTCCACATCCACCGCCGTCATGCATCTTTCCCACCAGAGTGGGGTATGCTCCGTACACCGGCTTTCCTGGTTGCTTTTACTTGTGCTTCCTGGCTTCGTGTCGAGTCCCATGGGGGACATGATTACGTTCAAAAGCACACTTTGATATGCCCTCACATTGTTTCACACTCTCTTTTACTTTTTACTTGAACATCCGTTTGTTATTGTTTGCCACTTGCTAACCGACTGTCTTCACAGCAACTCCTTCTTTGTTGTACCCGTTTTCCACTTTCCCTGGTCCGAGAAGGGCTACGAGTCGCGCAAGGCAAAGTCCGCAGCCCATACGGCGTAGAAAAAGTGCTACGGACTCAACTTTACCGTACATATACAAATTACGTCTCCAAGCCTTTTTCCTGACATCCTCTTGCTGGTGGAACGGAACCTTTCACATCCGCCCACAAATTGGTGTTCGCTAATTCCCTCGTCCTTATTGCCTCGTTTGGTTGTTTTCTCCTTCCGCCTCAATCAGAGCCTCGTAATTATTCATAGGAAAACAGAATACCCAGTGTTTTAAAAATGCACTTGTCACCTCCGCTTTTATGCCACTCGTTTTCCTTCTGCATGCATCTTAAATATTTTTCTGCCTTTAGACAGCAGGTCGAGAGGCTCGCCACCTTGTAGTCCCGGCCGTAGGTTTCAATGCTGCGTACGCGCATTCTATTTTGCCTCTGTGAGAAATTGATTCCATACAACACATTCCAGTTGGCTGCCTTGTTTTACACCTCCCAACGCAGGCTGCACGGCTATCATTTGCGTCTGTGCAAACTTGCATTGGGACTATCAAATGTTAAGAGCCGCGGTTAGAAAGCGACGGTGGACAGGATGCGGATATACGGGTCACCAACAAAGACTAGACCTTTTCCTCTCATTGCTCGGGCCAGGCAGACATCTTGGCTCTCTACATCTCACACTCGGACGGTTAGGGTCCTCCTACCCAAAACCCGCGTGGCAGCCTTGCCTTTCATTGTTTCCCGTACGGAGTAGACAATAATCTCGACAATTTCACGAAAGGAGTAGGGGGTGGGTAGGATGGATACCGTGCTATCAGCACGTCACCAAAGGCGAAGCAACCGCTCAAGTGCGCTCGTAAATAGTCGGGCAAACAAATCCAAAGGGCTGTAATAACAATCTACATATTTTATGTTTTCGGGGCAGAGGAGGACACACCACAGTACGCGTACACTAACCTAGTTTGGCCATCCAAGCGGAATCAACTGAGGTAATACGAATACGGAATACGTCTGCTGGACCTTTCATGCTTCCCACAACTGCATCGTTCACTACTCAATCATCGAAGCCAAAGCCAGTACACAGTAGTACAGCGGCAGGTTACTAAGATCTAGAAAAATCCTGTAAGATACCACATCTATCTGTGATGATCTAGAGTGCGCAGACTAATTTCAATGATTTTTTTTTTAATATTGTGACGCTTCATAGGGTAGTTTTGTCCATCTTTAAATGACCTCCGGGCATTCCGGGACCTGTCGCAGCAATATTCTTAGCAGGGAGCTCCGATTAAGATCGATGGCGATGGAGTGTTATCATTCTACAGGCCGTCGTATTAGCACGGGTTTATCTCATCGGCCATCGAATACACAGGCGGCTAAAAACTACTCAACATGGCTCGGCATCGAGGCAGGAGAATAAAATCGGTATCTTCTATCCCAAACGGTCGGAAGATATTTGCCTCCAGCCGCCAGAGCGCGTGAACTATATATGAGCAGATTGTAAGGCTTTTGCGTTTGCACCCTGGCACTCGGCTCGCCTGGATTACGCGAGAGTTCAGCATCGCTTAAAGGTTTTCTTCTTTCCTCGATAATTTCGTTTCCCCCCTACTAACCGATTGGCATCATCGCCTCCCCGATGCCGTTTTCTTTGCCATGCCCGGCTGCCATTATTCAAATTTCTCGTCCTTCATTGGGCCTTGGTCAATGGCGGGGGTGTATTGCGCCATCATTCCAAGCCATTACCTTCTTCGCCATATATCTTGCTGGCACCGCAGTCGCCGTTGCTGGTATAATCCAGAGAGACGGCGATACCAGATTTTGTGCTCTTGATCTGAATACACGGACAAGAAACAGATAGCCAGTCACCACCTAGTATCAAAGTTGTCCTTGCAACCATGACGACCGAGATCCAATCGAACCTCAAAGCGGAAAACGCTGCGTACGCAGCGAAGTTCACCAAGGGTCACCTGCCACTCCCACCAGGCAAAAAGTATCTCATCGGTGCGTTTTTCCGCGTGCGGCAACTCTCTAAATTGGCATCATTCATCTCAACACACTGCTCGCACGATATACGAATGACCCGTACAGCATCGGTCTGACCTTTGCTTGCTGACAAACTGTGGTTGCAATAGTTACGTGCATGGATGCCCGGATCGACCCTGCAGCCGCATTCGGAGTGGAATTGGGTGACGCTCATATCATCCGCAACGCTGGCGGTAGTGGCCGTGAAGCGCTGCGATCCATCGTCATTTCAGAACAGCTACTCGGCACTCGTGAAATCCTGTTGATCAAGCACAGCGGATGCGGAATGCTGACGTTTACCAATGAAGAGGCCCATTCCCTTGTTCGGGAAAGGCTGGGGGCGACGGCTGCAAACGAGATTGCAGCATTTGATTTTTTAACATTTTCAGATCTGGACCAAGCTGTCCGTGACGACGTGGGTTTTCTTCGCAGCCAGGCTGCTGTTCCCAGCGATGTTGCTATCAGTGGCTGGGTGTATGACGTTGAGACCGGCCGGGTGCGGCAAGTTGTTTGAGGGGAGAAGCAGGCGCTGAAGACGGCCAGTTTTTTTTTATGTATGTATCCCCTCTTCCGGAGTCACCTTCCTGAAATCCGGGTTGCGACTTTTCGATTATCGTGCATACATTCGTGAAATGGGTACTGGCAACCAGTGCTCTGTACGACAAACATTTGGACAGAAAGTTGAGGGGTAGGCTGATTTTAGCAACAGCCGTTGTATGACGAAACCCCACTGTATTAATATGACCCCCGCTTCCCGCAATCAATTAATAAAGCGCGTTGGGAAGTTTCCTCGTCAATTGCCCTTTACCAAAGTCACTCGGGTCTACTCGTATGCATATTACGACACACTGCGTATCCAATCCTGCCTTCAAAACCCACCGGTGGCTGCATCACCTCGGCATTTACGCCGACCGCCTGCTGACCACAGACACGTCCGTCCCTCATCTGATCAGTTATCTCAAGGATTATATCTGGGCTGTGAAATATGGCGCTGAGAGGAACGCGCGCTGCCGACCATGCTGGGTCCTGGTATACAGAGGATGCGGCGGCACTCTCGGAGGAGTTAGACGGGTGGCTGGATCAGGTTCCGACATCCATTGATGGTTATGATCTCCCCATCCCTGGAGCCCGAGCTGTCATTGCCCCGTGAGTTGTGCCTTCTTTTAACCCCCCCCCTCCCC
>JADHKR010000013.1:0-186623 GCA_019925305.1 Sporothrix cf. nigrograna | reverse complement strand
TGGTTTTGCCCGCCCCCCCCCTGGTCCCCGCGGTGCCATGGGGCCGGAGGTTTTTTTTTTTTTTTTCCCCCCCCCCCCCCCCCCCCCCCCCCCCCCCTTTGCCAGGACTTGAAGCACCATACGCGTTGTTTCAGCTTGCACCAAAATATTTACTGACGCCATGTGTGCGTATTTTCGAGACTATAGACATGCTGGCTACCGGTATTCAGGCCACTGCGCGGCATGGGCATACAAAGCACTTGACTTGCGCCAAGCGAAGAGAGTCTTCGTGCTTGGCCCAAGCCATACATTTTACCTACGGGGCTGTGCTTTGACAACATTTGATAGGTTTGCAACGCCCTTTGGTGACTTTCAGGTAGACTCTGGTGTTCTGGCCGAACTTCGAGAAACGGAAAAATTCAGCGACATTCCGCGGCAGAACGACATTCGTGAGCATAGCCTGGAAATGCACCTTCCATATATCTGGAAGATTCTGGAGAGGACTGTGGGCAACGACCGTACTTGGCCAACGCTCGTGCCGATCATGGTCGGGGATGGCGACGGTTCCGCTGAAAAGGCATATGGGGAGCTTCTCCTGCCATACCTAGAAGATCCCGAAAATGCGTTTGTTGTCAGCTCTGACTTCTGCCACTGGGGCCGCAACTTTCAATTTTGGCAGTATTGCCCGGGTTTGGACTTTGAGAAGATGCGCTCTCTTTCTCCGCGAAGCCGTCCACGGCCCGAGCCAACGGAACAGCTCGTTCATGAGTTTATTCGCACACTGGACGAAGCAGCATTCACAGCGATTGAGACGGGGACACAGGCAAGCTTCATAGATTACCTGTGTCTGACGGACAATACCATATGTGGACGCCATCCCATCAGTGTAGTGATGGCTGGCTTGGAGTTGTTGGCTGCGAAGAGAGGGTCCACAGTGGCAGCTGCTTCAAAGGGGCAGCAAAAATTCGCTTTCGTCAAGTACGAGAGAAGTGATCTAGCCCGGTCGACGTCCGACTCCAGCGTGAGCTATGGCTCTGCGTATGCCATTTTCTGAATCGCACCAACAATCAATGGTCACGGTTAGTCGACACCAGCAGAGATACTGGCTAGCAGCGACGGTCGATATGCCTGTGTGGGATGCTACGCTTTACAACATCGTGCCAAATGGTTGATGTGAGATCCGGACCTGACTGGAGTTAACCGCAGGTCTGTACGGAAGCACTAACTTGAAAATAGAAGTCCTTTGTCGCGGTCGTTTGGTATGAGAAGCCAATGCGGGTATGCGATGAGAGAAGATGCAGAGGATAGCCGGCAATTAACAACACTTTACCCCCTTCCCCCTCCCTCCCAAATCAAGAGAAAGACATACATAAAAAAAAAAACTGCACACGCATTGCCGGTCCTGTCCCCGGGTTTGCGGGAGATACTTTTACTTCACGTGTGTGTTTGTCTGTCTGTTTGTTGGTCCTTTGTTTGCTCTAATAGCTCATATGTCAACTACAAGCCAGTCTCCTTGCCTTGTCTGTATTTTATCAGCCGTCTACGAAGTATTAAAACTCTACTCGCACTTGATATGTTGATATGTTCTCATTCGTTATCCGGACCGGCGCCTTCCAGGAAACGCGTACACATGCACTGGGACATGGTACTCAGCCCATTAATTAACACAATAAATTGTGTCCCTTTTGCGTTCACCTAGTTGGAAGAGTAATACATAGTAAGATACTTCCATCGGTATTGGGACGGGCTATTCTGACGAGATCGAGACCTCTCAATTATTGCTTTATTTTGTTAGATTATTTGTTAAATTATTCCGTAACACCTAGAATTGGCCAATATATGTACTCACACTGACCGATTTCTGATGCAACTCGTCGAATTGCAGTTGAAACTGAGAGTTGTAATTGGCTGTGACGACAGAGCCCCCTGGAGAGACCCTAGCCCGACATGGGTAAAAGGAGGGGGGAACTCGGATTTTTTTTTAAATTGAGCGAGGCAAGATCCTACTTCCTGATACTCATCTGAGAACATGGCAAATGGAGACGTCAAAGAACACAGTGTACGGGGCAGACGTACTGGGTTGCTGGTTACGAGAATGTTAACAGACATGCGCACGATATCACTTCGATTCGTCAAGAACAACATGTAGTATTTAGTGAGAGGTACTACATCCGCGACATCTGCGAAGTATGCTGATACGAAATACGGGTGTCAGCCTGACGAGAACAGCATGCATTCGGCAAGGCAAAAAGGGCATACGAGTAATACAGTGGACCGTTGATAGGCACTTCTTAGCGGATAATACCTCGCACACAAAAACTAAAATTAACCTCGCCCTAGTTACAGGTGGCTGCGCTAGTCCAGACTTGTAACTGTTGAAACGGCCTGCTTCAGCTTTGTACCAGAATCCGGGCGCTGCTACCAAATGGATCCCATCACAGCCCCTTTTCCTAATACGAAGTACGCAGCACGCCTCTTTCGCTGCCAATCCATCTCGCTTTCTGTTCTGGCACTTTCCTGTCTTTCTCTCTTTGCATCTACTCGTACTTCTATTTTCGTTACCTTCCTTTGCTTCTAGCTTTCTTTTGTATGCTCGTACTTCTCATCTTCTCTGTCTTCTCTTTTACTTCCCCCCTTCTTCTATGTGACCGCTTCTTCCTGTGTTCGTTCATCGACGCGACTTTCCCTGTCTTCCTCCCTGCCACTCCCTTCTCGTTTATATCGTCGTTTCCCGTTCGAGCTCTCCTCCTGCCCCGTCTTCGCTATCTCTGTTCTGCAACGCCATCTGCAACGCAACGGTTAGCAGCCCGTGTCTGACGAGGAAGCGGTTTTTACTACGTACCACTCGACTTTTTTGACCATACAAACATGAGTGTGAGTTGATGCCCCTGGTCGACGTGTTTCAGTTGCCTTTATATTCCTCAACCGAATCCCCTGGATCCCATTCCGTGCTCTCTGTTCTCTCCTTCTCGTTTTTGTATCTGCCTTGGTTTCTATCGTGTCTTCGTTTCAATTTTCTCTTCGACCTCGAGTCAAATCTCAACACCCACTCCAATTCTCGAGAAACCAGGGGTTCTTGAGCGTGCATCGTTTGTTTTACTGACATCATGGCACAGTACGGGTTAGTATCCATTTGATTCGTCTCCCATAGACTGGCCATCGCCGAGCCTCTATTCTACCACCTGTTTACCAAAGGCGTCCGACAAGCTCAATACTGTGCATGGGACGCATGTGAAGCAATTCAACATATCGACTAAACGCAGGAGTTTTATTGTCCGCTAACAGTCCTGCAATCACAGTTACGGCGGAAGGGAAAACCCTTTCGACGAACGCAACACTGGCAATGACGGCAATTATGGCGGCCCTCCGCGCGGCCCCCTGCGCGGTCCACCGCAAGCAGCCTTCGGCCAAGGGCCCCGGCCTGGCGGCGGAGCGGCAGGTCGCTACAATCAAGGGCCCGCAATGGGACGTGACGACTACGGAGGTAGAGTATAGGAACTATCTATTGCCTGTTTATCATGCGTTCATACTGACGCGTGACGCTTTTCACCACAAGGTGGGAATGTTGAGATGGCCTCTCTTGCACAGAATGCTGGATCATTCGCTTCTGGCGATCCCAACGCAATTTTAAACGAATGCCGAAGCATTGACCGGGGAATCGACCAAATCGACCAGAGCCTAAATCAACTCCGGATGCTTCAAGATCGATCTCTGAATGAAGCCGATACAGCCGGTTCGGCTACATCGAGACAACTTGACTCACTTGCGTCAGACACCATGGCACTGTACCGCCAACTTACAGAGCGCGTTCGCCAAGTGAAAAGTCAGCCGGAGGCTCAGCAAGCCAAAAATGCCCCCCAAGTCGGGCGTGTCGACCGTCGCCTCAAGCAAGCAATCCAGTCGTATCAGCAGGTGGAATCGGCATTCCGCAAGAAAACACAGGATCAAATGGCTCGGCAATACCGAATCGTACGACCAGACGCTTCGGAGTCTGAAGTCCGAGCGGTAGTAGAAGACACGGCTGCTGGAAGTCAAATGTTCCAGCAAGCGATGATGCAGAGCGACCGCCGAGGTCAGGCACGTGCTGTCTTGAGTGCCGTTCAGGATCGACATGCTGCGCTTCAAAAAATTGAACAGCAAATGATTGAGCTGGCACAACTGTTTCAAGACATGGATACCCTGGTTGTTCAACAAGATGCCCAGGTCACGCAAATTGAGCAAAAAGCCGAAGAGGCTGTTGTGAATATCGACAAAGGCAACGAGGAGATTGCTGTCGCTGTCACCACTGCGAAGCGCACTCGGAAGAAGAAGTGGATCTGCTTGGGCATCTGCGGTATGTATCGAACACTCTGTCCATTTTCTCTGTTTACACAGTCCACTGACATACGTTTTTCTGAAAATATAGTTGCTATTATTCTCATCATCGTCATCATTGTTGTTGTGTACGTTGTGATCAACAAACAAAGCGGTAACAAAAAGCGTAGCATCGCCGCCGCTGGCATTGATTTTGCGTCCGAACATCTAGTTACACGCACATACAAGCAGGCAAACGCTGTTCGGGCTGCACCGGGGAGATTGCTTGGACGATACGTCATCAA
The DNA here is from genome assembly GCA_019925305.1 of Sporothrix cf. nigrograna. Classification (NCBI taxonomy): domain Eukaryota; kingdom Fungi; phylum Ascomycota; class Sordariomycetes; order Ophiostomatales; family Ophiostomataceae; genus Sporothrix; species Sporothrix cf. nigrograna. The sequence continues at coordinate 182,046 of JADHKR010000013.1, read as the reverse complement.
CACCGACTTCACAGACGACGGCAATTCCCTCTGAACGCGGTGGCAATTGAAAGCCGGTAATTGTGCTGTCAAGTTTTGGTCGTCTCTTGTCCGGTGCAGGGCATTGATTAAAGATCTGCATAGCCCATGTTGTCTCGCATTTTTTTTGGATCCTGCTTCATTCAGTTCCCTATTTTTTTTTTGTTTTCTTTACATATCTAGCCCTTTCAGGTTGTTCTTTTTGTGTCTTCTTGGGTCTGTCTATCGGTAGCTTTATTTGCAAGGGTTTTTTCGGCCATTAACTTTAATCCACGCTCGGGATTTTTTCAGATATCAGTTTGTTTATACGTTGAACTCGGGTAACATGTATATTATTACTACAGCTCTTAAGCCACACTCGGAGCCGCCCTACAGATTATTCAGCAATCTAGTCCGCCCCAGATCAAGTGACATTATCCTTGCCATCTTCTACCAAAGTATCACGCATCAGCCTCTGCAATAGGGTCATGCGGTCCTCGAAGGTGCGTATAAATTCACTGTAATTTCTCCCACCATATGCATCCCTCTCCCGATTCGCAAGTGTCCCAGCCTCCTCAGAGGCTGGCGACCCCGACGCAGGGTGTCTCGTGTCGGCAGGTGCATCGAGAGACAAGCCCAGGCCCTCAATGTGAAGGAGCATAGTATGGTCGTCGTCGTTGCCAGAGTTGTCGCCAGGCGAGTTGGATTGCAGGCGCTGCACTTGGGCATTGGTAACGGTCCAGTCCGATGCCAAGCTGGAGGCAGAGACTACATTATATCCTCGGCCGCTCGGCATCAGACCCAGATCGAGTATGAGCGGCCGAATCGCCGTTTTGTGATTTTGTACGCTGGCTGCTGGGCTGAGCTGCTGGGCCGTGTGACGCCTGCTCTCTTCTGTGTCCTCTGACCCTTGTTGTGCTGAAAAGGCGCCTGCTAGCAAGTTTGGGTCGTCGTCATGAAAAATATATCGTACTCGAGGATAGTAGGTGTTGGGAGATAAGGGGCATGTAGTGTCGGAAATGACCGAGTAGAAGGGCTTCAATGCTGGAGTGAGCGGATGGGAGGGTCGGACGGTTGATTCATTAAGTAGGCTGGGGACCGTCTGTTTCAAAGTTGTCTGTCTGTTGGTGCATCGACGGTGGTTGTTGGGAGGCAGGTCTGAGGTCGTGGATACCGCCGCTTCGACGGTTTGGCTATGCGACAACTTTGGCGAAGGGTCGAAGTCTGTCCACGAGTTGGTTTTTTGTGAGTAATAGGGTGCGTTCCTGTGTGAAGCATCCATTATCGTCAACTTTATCGTATTGGGTTGAAGTTTCTGACCAGTAATATCCTTGTAATTGCAAGCCTTTGATAGTGCGTGGTGAAAGGAGGTCAAAGGAATGATACTTGAAACTCAGGCTCGAGAGAGCTCGCGTACGTAAAATGCGGCGCCTCCTGTACGATTGTTCTTATCGACAAGAACCTTCAATAGCGTAGTCGTCGTCACGAGAAATATCACGTGGATTAGTATCGTGCGACGCACCTATTTTAGGCCCCATTTTTTATAGAAGTTGAGGTGCTTACTAGTCGAATGAATCACCACTCAAATGAATCACTCACACCAGAAAATTATACACGGATTTTTTTTTAATATTTCTTATAACCCGGTAGGCCAGCCAGACTTTTACCTAGTCAATAAAAGTGTGAAGCTGTTTTTTTTTAAAAAAAATTAAAAGTACGTTGTACGTTCGTGGCTTGCTTTTTCGTTGTTTACTTTTTTTATACTTTTTATTGGCGCGTGTCACGGCGGGCAGGCGGGTAGCTGGTAGGCGGGGACGAGTCAGGCAGGCAATAGTATTATTATGACGAATTGGCACAGGTAGGGGGGCAGGGTGAAGACGAAGACGTAGCTCGAGGAGCTACAATACAGGATGCAGGCGGATGTCAGACTAAATACAGGTTCAGGGGCTAGGCGGTGTACGGCGGCAGAAGGGTCGCCGCCAGGCGGTGTGCAGCGGCAGGATACTTGCCGGGCTGGTCTGTAACAGCGCGTCGGTAAAAAGTACCTGATTCATTTGGGTGGTTTATTTGGGTGGTGGTTCATTTGGGTGGTGGTTCATTTGGCTGGTGGTTCATTTGGCTGGTGGTTTATTTAAGTGGTGATTTATTTAAATAGTGATTCGGTTAAGTGGTGGTTTATTTAAGTGGTGGCTTATATGGTGATTTATTTAAGTGGCGATTCGTTTGAGTGGTGATTCGTTTGGGTAGTGATTCGTTTGGGTGGCGATTCGTTTGGGTGGTGGTTCATTTGAGTGGTGATTCATTTAAGTGGTGATTCCTTTGACTAGGTAGTAAGCACGTATAATCATTGCAGTATATTTTTGATAAAAGTTGTCCCTTTATAAAAAAAGAGGTTAATCTGGCGAGGGGTCACAATACGGATTCAGATACATATTTATGCATACAAATACTGACAGTTCGCGGGCAGGTTAAAGCTGATCTGCTACTGCTAATGCTCTGCTGCCCTGAGGTGATTCTCCATTATTTGGAGATGAGGCCGTGCCTCTGACCAATTTCAACCGCAGTTTCCAAAGACCCCGTGATGGTGTCTATCGTACGAGCACAGCGCCAATGCCAAGCCCACACGATCGTATGGTATGGTTATAGGTTTTGTGTATTTTCCGCCGCCTCTGCTGGATCATCTTCGGACGGTGACATTGTATGGTCTTCTCCATCCCACTCAAACTCTGTGATCGAAAATGCAAAGAGGCGTGTTGTTAGCAAAAAAAACCTCACCACATATCGCCGTGCTCATCTGGGTTTGGCTAGACGATAGCCATAGGTTGCTTAAGGATTCCTGAGGAGGCGTTGCAAAACGACTGCTGGATAAGAAAAGGAGAAGGTCTCATACTTTGACGGCACATCGGGCATTGTCCCTTCGCCGAGTCCTGCTTGATCCATTCAGATATACAGTGCTGGAGTGAAAGCATGCTTGTCAGCTTATGCTGCCCAGAGTTCCGCCAGAGTGTACTGAGAAATCATCCCCAATACGACCACATTGCACGAGGCAGATCATTGAAAACGTACCGTATGGAAGTTGTGACCACATTTTCCCGACACTGGATATAGGATGCTTCTGTCAGAATAGGATGAAAACTGACTCGACAGAAGACGAAATAATATAGACACGGAAACATCCATGCTCGGAAGGGGAGGGGGATGGGTGAGGAAGGGCAGGAAGCTGGGGCACGGCTGCAGATATATAGTCGCTCACATAGACTGCATTCGTCACCGGGATATTTGCATGTCGGACAAGTTCCGTCAAACTGATTCTGGCAAATGCCACAAACGTCATCCTCTGGAAGGTCCCAGCGCCATGTGGCAACGCCATGCCACTCTTGAATATTGACTTTCATGGCGTATAGCTGATGCGAAGACGCTGGATGACAAGGGCGAAGCTTGGGTGGTCCATAAGCGGTGTGTGACGCGTTTGTGGTGCACGTGGTAGTTGGCAGCGCGTCGGGTGTCTGTACGAGTAGGCGATACAGCCTGATAAGCTACCTACGAGATTCCTAAAGCCCTGGATAACTACCCGTCTTTTGCAGCCAATCAGATAAGCGGGCTGTTGCGTCTTCCAAATTAATTTAACATGAGAGCCCCCCAAATTTTATGATACGAAAAAAAACAGGTTAACCCCGCAACCTCTGCTCCCTCAATTCACTTACGAATCGTCAGTCGTTGTTCATAATTGCATCGGTTACAGTGGTCTCTGGCTTAAACAGCAAGGAGTGCTTAGGCAACACCGTTGATACGACCAGCACGGAACCCCTCTTCCTGGGCCGAGGCCCCGGTAGGCAGAGCTTTTGGCCGTTGTCATCGCGCAGCATGGCGGTGCGCACCCCTCGTCTGGTTCTCTATAGGGCCGGCGCCGAGTTTTTTTCTGCATTTTCTGCAAGGGCCGGCCTCCGCTCCTCGACAATCAAGCGGTCGTTCTCTTCGTACCTTGTGTCGCCCAAAGAACTACATGACGCACTCAAGAAGAACCCGCCCTCGCCGATTAGCACAGATCCACGGGTGATCCCATTATGTTCCTCGTGGTTCCTTCCGAACGATGCAGACGGCCGGACCGGCATCCAGGTTTTCCGAAAGCAACGGATCCCAAAAGCGCGTTTCTTCGACCTCGACAAGGTCATTGACCGGCGGTCTCCATATCCACACATGCTGCCAAGTGCAAAGGACTTTGCAGCTGCCATGTCTGAGTTGGGAATCCGCAGAGAGGACACGGTTGTTGTGTACGATACCAAGGAGCTGGGCATTTTCTCTGCACCTCGAGTGAGCTGGACGCTGAAAATTTTTGGCCACCCAAAGGTCCACATCTTGAACAACTTCCGCTTGTGGGTTGACGAGGGTTTGCCTACAGAAAGCGGCGAGGTTTACAGCGTCGAGTGCTGTGCTTATCCAATCCCTGAGGTGGACAGCGGCAAGATTGCTAGCTACGAAGATGTCCGGGAAGTGGCATTCGACCATAACAAGGAGGGGGCTGAAGGCGTCCAGATAATTGACGCCAGATCCAGCGGCCGCTTTACTGGCGCTGCACCGGAGCCGCGCCCTGGCCTGTCATCGGGTCACATGCCTGGTGCCATCAACATCCCTTTCGATGCCGTTTTAGACCCTACAACCAAGGCGTTTCTTCCCAGGGACGCGCTTCGTGCCGTCTTTCAGGAAAAGGGCGTCGATCCGAAGAAGCCCATCATCTCGAGCTGTGGCACAGGAGTCACAGCTTGCGTGATCGAAACTGCACTGGAGGAGGCGCAGGTCGGCTCACCCGAAACAAGAAGAGTCTATGACGGCAGCTGGACGTAAGTATACACCTGGGCTGAGGTTTTGTTCCTGGCAATGATATTTGGTGTGCAGGCCGCATTCTAACAAAGCCTTCTTCTTATTTAGGGAGTGGGCTCAACGTGTGAGTCCTTCTGACTCGCTGATCAGGAAGACTGCCGATAATTGAGCGTCTAATTCTCCGCCAACTGGCCTGGACAGAGCTCTGCTTTGAACGGTTGTTGTTGGTCATCGCCATCTGTTTTAAAATATTTGCTATCAGGGCAGATGTTGGAACTTCCGCTTTCCATATATTTCTTGTCACCACTGTTCTCACCTTTTCTCATTGGTAGCATACGCGCAGTACGTGGAGTCATGACTGTAGCTCGCTGTGCTTGACCTTTTCCCTTTTTTTCACGTGTTTTTTTTGGCCACGCATTTCGACCTCTCGCCCCCGACTTTACTCTCATAGTTTTCAAATCGTGAAGGACATATACGTGACTTGGCCTCGCAGCATGTGGCACTCAAGCGGTACTGGGATCGCCTCCATGAAAATGTTTCTCGGTAAAAAATGCAACATAACAACGCAATTGTCGCTTCTCTCCTTAGCTTCCACACGGCTACCTCCGACATTTCTCGTCATCTTTAACATAAACATCGGTAGTATGGCCACAGAAAAGCATTGCCCGAGATCCCCAAGCTCATGCGCGCTCTTGTGGCCCACAATAACTGCCACCCGGCAGACTACGAATTGAGCTGCCGTTCCCCACAGTCGATTAGCCCGATGACGTCCTCCCAAGGTACACGCAGCAATTGTTCAAACTGGCGACGGCCGGACTTTGAGCAAAGCAGCTGAAGAAATAGAAATCTCTCGATTGATCGACCAACAAGGTGCCCCCTTCTCTTATGAATGTTTCTATCGTGTCCGTGGCGGACTATCAACGCCCACAACGGCTAGCGTAGCATATAGCCAAACGAACCGCCAAGCCCCGCTAACAGATGGCACTTTACGCGTCGGCGCGTCTCTCGTGTCCCAGACGACTCTCCGCGTCAAACACGGTTCGCGCGAATCTTCCCAGCCACCGCCCCGTGTTTGCTGACATTACAACGTACAAAACACAATGTCTCGTTTACGTCGTGCTAGGGCATCCGACCTTTTCCCTCGCTACACACAAACGGCATCTCACGTCTAATCATCTTCCTTTCCATCTCTCTTCTTCACAGCAAATCCGATTCACACACCTGTTTAACCAGGCCACCATGGCATACTTGGCAGGTGCACTCAAGCGCAAGCGCTCCGACTCGGAGATGTCATTCTCCAGCAGCACGACGTTCTCTTCGCCGCCACGGCCAACATCGGGGATTGCCAGCTTGTTCGTACCTCCAGACTCTCACTCATCCGCGCCCCCGGCTCCACACGGGCTCAGGGGGCCGCCGCACCTCCCAAGCCGGACCCTCAAGCGCTTCCGTAACAACCGGCCGTCAGACGCAGAGGTCCACGGTAAGTCCCGTACCCCATTACCTGGACGATGCGAAGCCTCCATGTTAATATTTTTGCTAGAGCACACATTGAGTTTGCTGTACACGGCTCAGCAACAACTGGGACGGCGGCAACCATCACCATGCGAGCCTGGGCAAGATATGGTGCTAGGCGATTCGCTAGAGCAATCAAACCAGGGTAGACAAACTCACCCTCCCTCGACGAATATGCAAGCCCCTGAACTTGTCACTGCGAACCAGCCTTCCTTGCACAGATTCTGGAGCCTGGCACGGCCAGTGCATTGGCAGAGTCTCAAACCATCCAACGAACACCCTGGCCTTGCAACTGCTGCTCACAGCGACACGCCGGAGGGAGAGGGGCTTGAGATCTGCGATACTGACTCGCGGGATATCGCAAGGATAGGAGGCGGTTACTGTCCATTCTAGACAAAGAGATGGATGGATGTGGGCTGGGATTTGGACACTCCGCTCGGTTAAGATAGAACATCGGGATTAGGGTTTTTCAATGACTAGGTATCGGCGAGCTCATATTGTTCTTGAATGTTCCATTGCAACGTAAAGGCTTTATCCAAGAAACACCCTGATGTACATGTCCATGGGGTTTTCTATCGTGTGACAAGGGCTCGACTAACCTGCGCTGACCTCCATGGTGGTTGGTTGACCTGACCAGGCGAGTGACAATACAAGAAAGCTTCATTTAACGCCATTGAGTTCTACTAAAGCATATTTTCTTCTGCCGGACATCAGTTGAAGCCGACACTGTAGACGCCCGTCGACCTTTTTTTTGGCCCGTTCCCACCCCAGGCCTTGTCTGACCCGGGTGTGATCTAGATGACTGTCCCGCCAACGCTCGCCCTTCAAGAGCGCTCTCCTGCACGGCCTCGAGAATAGTTCGTCGAGATAAGCACGCATCGATATGCTCATTAAATAGCCTTTCATCCGCGGGCTGTGCTCGGTGACACACGGGGCACGGCCAAAACTTCTCTGCCGGGCCTGACGGTTCCACCTCGTCGCTTCTTGGACCGGCCGAGGTGCTCTCCCCAAAAGACCATGGCTCGGCTGTTGCGTGCAGAGTCTCGCCTCCTCCATGAATCTCACTTCCTGGGTCTGGTGATTTCTCCTGCATTTCGTCGGTTGGACATGCAGTCTCTAGCCCGTCCTCTGGCTTTGCCTCAGCATTTTCTTCGCAATCAAACTCCCACCCTGCCCAGGTGCCCCCAGTGTCTCCCGCAGCTGCACGCCCTTTGCCTTCTGGTCTGGTAAAGCCCACAAAGGGCCGTGTGCTAAAAAAGGCGTCGGTATCGGGCCGTTTGATGGTGACAAGGCGCGTACATCGGAGTCCTATGAGCCGGACCGTCATGTTGGGAATATCCTGCTCGAGCTTGTTCATCATGGGGAGCGCATGGCTGTATAGATCCCTTGCTAAATGCAACGGGCGAGGCAGCACAACTTGCCGGGTGTGTATCTCAAATGTATGCAGCTTGACCTTGAGAATCAAAGTACGCCCCTTGCATGCCGCACGCTGCAGGTCTTTTTCAAGTTCCTCTGCAGTCCATTGCAGTTTCCGCCGCAGCTGTTCGCTGTCGGACATGCTTTGGAACGTGCTCTCTGTGCCGACGCTTTTTCTCTCGTGTTCTTCAGCCGGCTGAACCCGTGTCCTTCCGAGACCTAGAAAACACTGCATCAAAAATTGGCACGCCTTTTCTCCAAAAAGAGGCGACAAAAACATTCGTTGTTCAAAAATATCCCCACAAGTGTTGATTCCCAGTGCCGCAAGTTCTCTTTCAAACACCCTTCCCACGCCGTTAACTTTTCGACAGGGCAGCTCTTTCATGAACTCTAATATGGTGTCTTTGTCGTTGGGCAGAACGAACTGGCCGTTGGGCTTGTTCATGTTGGAGCAGATCTTGGCCAGCCGAATGTTAGCTGCGATGCCTGCGGAGACGGTTACGTTGGTCTTTTCAGCAACGTCCTTCCTTAGTTTTTCGACGGCTTCGGCTGGAAGCATATTGTGCGTGGTGCAGAAATTCGTAATGTTGAGGTAGGCCTCGTCGATGCTGGCGCTCTCGAAACGCGGGTCGTATTCTGCAAGTATCTGGCGAATCTCCTGTGCTTTGGCATTGTATTTTGTAAAGTCAGGCTTGAGCAGGACCAGGTCAGGGCAGAGCTTCTTTGCCACAAAGCCTGCCATGCCGCTTCGGCATCCAAACTTGCGTGCAACATAGTTACACGTCGAAAGAACCCCGCCGCCCACTGCAAAAGGCTTGTCCGCGAGCTCTGGTCTGCTTAATAGCTCGACCGCGGCGTAGAAAGCATCGCAGTCAACATGTACGATGTACTGCGAGAGGTCTCGTCCGTCATCTAGCTGAGATAGGAGGCGATCGGCAATCCGCAGATGGTGGCTCAGATCAAGGCGTTCAAGCTGTCTTTTTTTGGAGATAATCTGCTCGATTTTTGAAGAGAGGATTCTGTCTCGTTCTTCCTCCCGATCAAAGTACTTTGATCCCTTCGATGCGTTGTAGATTATGTCCGAAACCTACGAGCACCGGGTCAGTGTTTGTGGGGACTTCAAGATAACAAGCAACTCTTGATTGCTGAGCAGGTAATATCGCGTACCTTGGATTGATCAACCGACTCCTGTCCAGCCTTGAGTAGCGAGGGGCCTAGCAGAGAATACTTGAGGCTGACATGGGCGTCCCGGCTGGACGATGCTGGTAGAGCTGGTGAGTGTTTAGGACGGCTCGCATCCGCGTCGTTTGCCTCATTGTCGCCCACGGGTTCAGTCGAGAGGTTGCGAGTTTCCGTACAGTTCATTATGCCAAGAAGAGATTCTGAGCCACGATGGCTTGGTAGGACTACCCGAAAATTGTGTACAATCGCGTAAAGCCGCCTCGAGGACCATTATGGACACGTTGATGTGTGCCTGCCACGCAATGTGTTGGAGTTGTGGAAGCAACAAAACATTGGATGAGTACGGAAATGTGGGGCTCCAAGACGGGATTCCTATCGCACGGTGCTGAGTTGACTCCTTCATTCTATTTTGCGGGTCAGGTTCACGCAGAATAGTGTTAATTCTTAGCTGGCACTGTTTCTTCCTCAAAGACGACAATTCCATTCCCGGCGCCTTGTTAACTTACTTTGTTGCAATACTTCGCAATCGTACTCGGAGTATTGCAACAAAGCCAACAAGAGGGATTCCTTGCAAACCCGACTAATTAACCGATGCATTTTCATGCAACTTCGTCCTTTAAACTGGCGAAGAAACATAGGGCGGCAATTGCTCAAGCTTAATTTAACGGGTTTCTTTCCTCATCCAAGGTCACTCAGTAGCCGCATAGCGCGGTCCAGCGAAACAGAGAGACCACGCTGGCAGCCACGTACCGCCACTAGGCAGAGAACAGTCTTGCCGGCGTTGTGCTAACTGCCCGCTGGTAGAGTAGGAGGTTGGCGGTATGCTGGCGGAAAACACGAAGGCGACGCAGTGAAAAGTGTCTTTAAAGCATTCGGGTCTGTGCCACAAAGCCACCACACGGTCTTGCTCCATCGACATTGCGACATGATACTGTCAAGCACTACTGTGGTGCAACTAGATTGTTTCTTTTTCTCTAGCCATATGGTCTCAAAACCCAGCTTGGCACCCAAACCAGCCCGCATCGCTCGCTTGTGTGTTATTCCTGTGAACCAATGCAGCTCACATTATCAGAGGGGAAACAAAGACAGTGCCATCCAGCGAGATAGCGACATATGTTGTTTTTCCCAATGATCCACGCGTCTCTTGATACTCGAGAAACCCGAGTACCATGGACGGGAATAATGGCAGTGTGCGGTGTCGGGATACTGTGAGCCCGTATTCACAGTTCATTGTGTTCTTGGCCATCATCAGGATCGGCGATAATCGTTTTTACCGCATCCGCTGCCTCGGCCACCTTGCTGGCAACCTTCTCGACAATGTTGGCTGTTTCTTCCTCAGCAAGGGCGCTGGAATCGGTGGAGGGAACATTGGTGGATGCCTTGGTGACGATTGTTTCGGGCTTCGGGACGCCGTCAATGCCCATCAGCTCGGTCTCAAAGACTTTTATAGGGTCGCGGTGTCAGCATCGAACAGTGATTTCAATATTCCCGTGCGTCTCTCGGAGCTTCGTGCCAAAACGTACTGAGTGTAGAGCCGGCCGGGATTGGACCGACACCTCGCTGGCCGTAGCCGTATTCGGGGGGGACAGTGAGTGTCCTACGCATGGACAACATATTAGGAGCCAATTTTTTTTGGAGAGAAACAAACACGCACAGGGGCACAGGGGCAAGGACGGGGTGGGGAGGTTACCGCTTCTCGCCAATGCACATGTCCAGAAGGCCCTGGTCCCATCTTATCCGACGTTAGCATACACGGAAATCCATCTCGATCGTCTTGAGCGCTTTGAGCGTTAGTTGACGTATATACCCCTTGATCACCCGGCCGCTGCCGAGAACGAAGGAAAGTGGCGTCCCTCTGTCGTAGCCTGTGTGTGTAGAGCAAAAGTCAGCAAGGCGACCGGCAACAACATGACGGGAGGCACTCAGCCGCCCCGGCTCTCCAGACATACTGGAATCGAACTTGTTTCCGTCCGACTGGAGGGTTCCTCGGTAGTGGACAGAGATCTTGTCACCGGATTTTGTGCGACGGTCGCATTCCACTGGAAGCGTCACTTCAATACCGAGATCCGCGGCCAGGGCGCCAGTCACGGCCGAGGCAAGGACCGAAAGCGAAACTAGCAGGCCACGCATGATAACGGTGTGGCGTCAATTGAAGAGCGGCTGGAAGGAGATGCGGTGGTGCGAGATGTGCAGTTGAGGAGCAGATGAGATGTGGAAGTTGGAGGTAACAGGTAGCGGTAATAGCCTACGAGTACAGAGTATTACGTGCTCCGCAAAGTGGTGCCCCACTTAAAGGGTCCCGTAATGCGGTATCTTGCAGGTTGCAAAGTAGCTACAAAACTACTCGTAGAGACCAAAATCATTCTTGATGGAACGCGCAGAAGCAACAGCTCTGCAGCAAAAAAAAAACTCCAAATGGCGCTGAAAAATCGTGGTGTCAGAGTGCTAAATAACGCCACTCGCAAAGGTTAAGGGCACACTGCCAGTACTGGGCTACGGTTTTCAGGTGACAGAATGACGAAATGGGCGCGTGGCAATCGCCGTAGAAAAGGACTCAAATACGAGTACACGTAAGTACACATGGAGAGCTAAATCTTAACGCTAGAGCCCATGAAACCTACATACGAGTACACGATGTCGAACAGTCTACATATACAGAGTACATATATCCAGACGTCCAAGCTAGTATTAATACGGGCGTGCGCCATATACTTGGAATACCTTTCTTACATACTCGTATTATTAGATAAACTAAAGCTAGATACCGTGAGGATGCAACAAAGCCCTGCGATATACGAGGCCGAGTCCGGTCCATACAAGAGCGCGCGACATGCAAACACGCAGGACGCTCTGCTGTTGCCCAGACATGCCATGACAGGCCGAGCAGTAGCGGGCCATCGCTTCGTGGCTACCGTTTCTAAGCACCGCCCTCACGCTTGGCATATTCATCCTCAATGGCCTCCTCGTACCGCTCTTCTGGTGACCGCGGATCATCGTCAAGAACACCCTTCTTGATCAACTCCTCCGGGGACGGCCGGTGTGCTATCTTGTCGTTGAGCGAGTCGGCACGCATGCTCTTCTCGAGCTTCTTCTGCTGGGCCTGGAGACCAGGCGCAGCAGTAGAGTCCGGCAGGATATTTTCTAGACAAGGAGTTGACACGGTTAGCAGCTGGTCCCGGGGTTGCAGCTAGGGCCTCGGAACGGGACCGAGTGGGGCCAATACGCACTCTGCACCAACTCTTCACGGTTGGGCCGGTTTTGTAGGTGCTGCTCTAGTGAGTTGCGCCGCGCCGGGTTGTCGGGGCGCACCGGGGAGATGGGCGTCTGGTCCACGGTGACCGTAGCCGGGCTTTCTTCGGCCATGGTAGAGAAAGGGCCGAGTACGGACGGCTGTTTGAAACGATGGGTTTGATGTGACGAGATACACAGCACACGGACTAGGATGGGATGTGACGAGGAATGTTTGGCAGGTCTAGGTTTTATTTCCTTTGGGCTGGTGCCAGCCTTAAATACCCAGTCCAAATTGGCCACTTACTCGTAGTGCCTGGTTGTTATTTTAGCCTGTCGGGGCCAGGCCAGAAACGCCAGGGACGGCTGCCTCGGTGGCAAGACGCTGCGTCGCGCTGGAAGACAAAGAGCAGGCTCCATACGTGGTATGTGTAAATGCGTCGTTCTTCCAGCGTGTACTCGTACTTATCCTGTCTGTTGACCCCGCAACGGCGAGGTTTTGCATGAAGAATTACAATTCTTTCAAGCGCCCGATTCAACAAATAGCACGCTATTTTTTAGCATCGTGCGGGGTTGCCATTCCAGCAGGTCTTGTCCTAAAATGAGCCCGTGTTCCATCCCACGAGGGCAGCATGAGTAAGCATCACGTCACACGCATACTCATAGACTGGTCATTCGGCATCAGCATAATGAGGATAAGTATCACAGAGGAATTGGTCTTGAAATACCGGCGGCCAACCAGCATTTCACAAGCGCTAAACTCAGCCCATGAGCGCAGAAACTAGCAGCATGACCAGCCAGTGGCCAGGATACCATTGCTTTTTGAACAGCCGCCCTAGGATGACGACAACAGCCCGAAGCCAATGACGAGCCAGTCCGCCTGTGGGTGTTGTCGACAACTTGGTGGGAGACTCAAAGTGCTGCTATTGTTCAAAGTTTGACGCCCAGGCATACGACACTTGACCGTGTATGCTGGGACCACGTGTCCGAGTACTCCGTAACATAAATATTTACTCGTACTTTCTTTTGTTTGAAAATTTCATTCAGTTACGAAAAACATTTCATCCCTATCTATAAACCAGGCGAACGGGTCGCGGGGGGCTCTCAGCACCACTGTTCACGACAGCCTTCACAGTCAAAAACGTGGCTCGCTTGCCCTCGACCTTGCAATGGTTGGGTGGCCTAGTTTGGCGAATGGTTCTTGGTTATAATGCTGCTCCTGGCTGGGCATTGACTACACTTTATAAAAGATGCGGGACTAAACCCAGCGATATGTTGTAGCAGAATCTCGCGAGTCGCCACCAAGCTCCCGACAGAAGAATCTACTGTAGAAAAATCCTCATTCCCAAAGATGCCAGCTGTACAGCCGAGAACATCATTGCCCAGCAATACCCTGGTGGTAGCATCGACTGTACTCGTACACCAGACTTGTAAGAAGTCAGCGGATTAGAAGGGTCAGTATGCTCCATAGCTTGCTCGTATGCGACTGCCATTGGCGAAAGTCTCAGTTGCAGGGAGCGGCTGGCTAGCAGCTGCCCTTTCTAGGACCCGCACGAGGCTGGTCACTGAGCTCCGCAAAACAGGAGAGGTTTCGGGGCTATAATAAATATGGGTCTCTTAACCCGCCACACCTCTGCTTAGGCGGCCTGTAATACCTAGTCTACGAGTAGTTCAGCCTTGCCAGGGGTCAACAGTATTGGTGGGGCACCTAAAGCCTGGATTGCAACACGGAGGCTGGCGATATCCTTTGAAAAGCTTCAAATTTGAGGGTCCCGGCTGAACAAACCAACCACCCATCACCAAAATGGGACTCGATCCAAGTGGCGCCCAGCCTCATCGTTGAAATGCCGGCTCTTACTCGTATTTCTATGCCGTACTGTACCACACAGCCAGTCTTCTTAAACTTCCATATCCCGCTTTACGGAGTTTTCATGCTTTTCTCTTCTTCGTTGAATCCCAATACCAATTTGTCATTCGCTCGTCAGGCAGCACTTTGCAGCTTTGAAAATTCATCGACACCGACGCCAGTCTAACCTGGGTATTGAGGTCGCCAAGCTAAAACGTCACGCGTTGAGCTCAACAATCGACATCGCCAGCAAAATTCGGTACAACAACACCCCCGTTGTCGCCCACCGGAGGTGCAGGGCCGAAAAAACAACGAGCTTAAAGAGCGAGTGGCGTCAGACGGAGGGATGGACTCGGAGCTTCAAAGGTCGATTGTAACGGGAGAGACATGTAAGTCGCACGTCCGGTCCGTGTCGTGTCCTTATCTTTTTTGATGATTTTTGAAAAAGATATTTAATCCGTGACAGTCCACTGACGACTTCATTGCAGGCTACCAACCTCGCCGGTTCTATGGCTCGCATGCCGGATGGCCGCTTTCCCCAGAAACTCCACCACTGCAGATAATGGGGCCGCTGCTCACAGGAAACACCTTTGGTAGCACCACCGACACCAGTGATCGGACCATCAAGCACGCATTCGCGTCTGATGAGCCTGCGTCTCTGCTGACGAATGTACCGCATGTACCTTCGCCCCCTTCTGGTCCCACAGAGGCGGCTTCTGGCAGATTGTCATCAGCCGCTGACCTCTGCGGCCCAGATCGTTTGTTTGGTCCCCCGCTCCATCAGCCTCCCGATACCACCGGCCCTCAGCACAGTTATGCACCGCAGAGACTACCTTCCCACGACGTCGAAAGCTCTGCCGTCGGTGCCATAGTCGGCTCCGATCTAGCCAGAGATCCATCCTTATCGACTACTGGACCGGTGTTGGATGCAAACGGTGCGGCAAGCATGGCATTTCCGTACCTATCAAATCCGGGCCAGCATTTCAAAGACGCGCTGGCCCGCGAGGCTGCCAATGTCACGCCTGGCATAGATGATACGCCATATATCCTATTTGCACTCGATGCCCTGACAGGCGACATCACTTCTCCTGCGGGTGCTATAAATGACGCCAGCAGCAAACACAGCAGCTTTCCATTTCGCTTCATCCCTGACAGTGGACTGGGATACTACGCACCCCGATCACCTCAACAAGTCAAAGAAAATATTGGCACCAAAACTATCAAACTTCCCGCAACTCCCTCGGTCATTGCAACTGCAGATCATCTTCCGACACCGGCCGGCCCCAACAGAGCCTCCACGTCTCTGGAGCGCCAACCAATCCCCCCCCAGTTGCCGGGTTCTGACAGTCCTCCGGAGCCACGGGACAGCTCCTCATCTTCACTTTCGACCCTTCTTTATTCTGGAACACACATGCCTCACTCTTCTCTTCCTGCAAATCACCTGAAGGATTTATGGGCATATGTTGATTCGAAAGACTTCTCGCCACAGACTCAGCTGGTCTTCCCGCCTCCAAATTTCAAGCCCAATGTCCTGCGCCCTGCATCCTTATGCTTGCTGGCCGTTTTGTGCCTGTTGATGACTACGGGCCTCGTTTTTTCTGCAGTGTACTCCAGCAAGCAGCACGGTCTTACTGAAGTAAGTGGTGGCATGTACGGCGGCCGGTTTTTCATATTCCGAGTTCTTCCCCAGTTGCTGGCCGTCTTCTTGCTGCTGTACAGCCACCACTTGTCTTCAACTATTATTCGGATTCATCCCTTTTCCCGCATGCAAGCTCTTGAAAATCCGCGCCCGGAACGGCGCCACGGGGCCATATTTGACGACTTATATCCCCACACATTTCTATGGCCGCAGCTCTCTAGGCACATGCCATGGAGTACCCGCCTCTCGCTGATAGCCATTTGGCTCGCAAACTTTACTGTTCCCCTACAGAGCTCGCTTTTCTCTGTAATCTCAGTGGGCGGCATGCAAAGATGGGCGGCAGTACAAGGCGTCGCTTGGGCGCTAGTCACAATATATGTGTGCCTATTCTTCGCTGTGGTCACGATTTTTGTCGACTGGCACCTGCATTTCACTGGCCTCGTATGGGATCCTCGTTCTATCGCGGACTTTATCACGCTCGCGTCAAACAGCAATGCAATGGCGGATTACGGTGGCACAGAGCTCCTTTCCACTCGAGACGAGCTACGGAGGGCGCTCCGGTTCCGGGCAATTGACAAACTTGGCTACTGGGCCTGGAGGGATGGCCGGACAAATGACATCTGGCACGGGATTGGAACCGATCTCCTAGACGACGCTTGGCTTGGTGCACAGGCTTCTGGAAATCTCGAGGCACAGGAACCAAGCGACCCAGCTCGTGCATGGAACGAAAAGGGTCCTGTCCATCCGAACACCACATCAATCGGGGCTGACTTGGAAGCGCTTGCTCTATCGCCTCATTCAGAGAGCGTTCGCAGGCGTTATCTACCCTGGTGCCTGCGAGATATCCCCCTACTCTGCATGACGTTTGTGGCATTTGGCTTGCTTCTTGCGCTTATTGTCGTGTCATTTCTTCCTTCGTCGGGCATAGAGAAAGGGTTTTTGCCCTTGGTCAAGATTCAGCCGACTGGCGCCGCTTTTTCAGCCGCCAATTTTCTCTACAGTTTCCTGCCCTCCCTTCTTGGAATGGTCGTATTCCTGCTGTTCTTGTCTTTCGACATGACAGTCAGAATCTTGCAGCCATGGGCAGAGCTCTCGAGCAGTGCCGGCGGAGCCCAACCCGGCGCGTCTATTCTGGCGGACTATGCCGCGTGCTTTCCACTTCAAAGCGCCTGGCATTCCGCCAGAAATCACCACTGGAGGGTTGCTTTCATCTCATTGGGATCAGTGAGCTCTGCCTTCCTTCCTGCTTTGTCCGGTGGCATGTTTCTGGCTTTACCGGTGACCGACGGCCAGGTCCGCATGATGCCGAACATGGTTCTTTTCGCCTTCGTCCTTGCTCTGCTTGTTATCTGCTTTGCAAGCCTTTGCATAATGGTTCCGGGACGGCGGAATTTTCGCCTACCACATGGGGTTACGTGCATCGCCGAGATCCTCAGTTTCTGTTCAAATGATGGCTTGATGCGAGAACCAGCCTTTAAGAACGCTCACAGTCGGCAGATACTACTTGACCAGCTGGGAGTTAACTCGCTACCCACTGCTCGGTCCCGCTGGATTTTTGCAACCGGAACATCGGGCGATGACAGTCGCCTCGGTGTTCGCCGTGTTCGCCGCTACACAGAACTTACAAACCGACCAAGTGGCCGGAGACCTCCACGAGCCGGTAATTCCTGACTTTGAATATTACATGGCCAGCGTGTTTTACGATTTGTACATTTTTCTCTGGTGTTTGGTGTATGGTGTTTGGTGTATAGTGTTTGGTGTCTGGCTCCAACGTTGCCCGGACCAAGCACACGTTGGTGTGCCATGGCTTGAGTATTTTTTTTTTTCCCAGGAAGTTAAGAACATTCGACCGCAACCCTGGGGGTATGGTTTGGTTTGATTATGGCTCGAGGATATGACTGCATGGCTACGATGAGTACCGGTTACGATTTAAAGATACAACAGATTCTGACGATATGGTATGGATTTAAAGCTCATGAATAGAAGCTGTGAATGTCATATCGTCTGAGCGTGAACATGGTGCTGGTTATTCTGGGCTTAAAAAATATGAATAATTGCACCCGGAAGGGCAGCAGCCGAGATAAACAGGGGAGACTAGAAAAACGGGGAGGAGAGTCGGAAGGGAAAAAAGGAACTACAGGGTACCACATGGCGGATGTGCTCTGTGTCATGTACGACACCGGGGGATCATGCTACATCGGAATGTTGATTCTGCAACGAGGCCAGCATGCTCATACGACCGCGCCTGAT
Organism: Sporothrix cf. nigrograna; assembly: GCA_019925305.1. Lineage (NCBI taxonomy): Eukaryota > Fungi > Ascomycota > Sordariomycetes > Ophiostomatales > Ophiostomataceae > Sporothrix > Sporothrix cf. nigrograna. Next base: position 164,158 of record JADHKR010000013.1, on the reverse strand, counting down.
GCGAGGTCGGGAAGACCAAAAAAGAAATCTCAACAGTAAAGGGGGCTTCCCGTGCAACTACAACTCATGGCAGTTTGTTGTTTCTCTCCACGGCCGAACGTGATAGCACGACAGAGGTACTGAAGCACCGCCTCTCCTCCTTGGCAGAGCCATCGTTTCGCTCACACATGAGAAGCGGCTCTGTGTCCGCCTGGTGCAATTTCGTCCACTGCCCCGACCAACGATTTCTGCCGTGCACGGGACAATGCAAGACATAGACGGCAACGCCCTGGCCAGACGTCCGTCCGTTTGCTCACCCCCTGTCAGCACTGCGGACGGCCGACTTGCGTCTCGGATCACATCGTATTTTCTATTTTCTGAATCTATGCACAGGGGAACAGGTCGTACGGGGCCATCTCCAGCCTGGATGGCCGCCCAAGACGCACCTCGAAAACAACCGCCCGGTGCAAACGGGCTCGCTGGTTTCACACGTCTTACGAACAGCATAGACTAGCACCGGCCTGGCAGATGGATCAGCGTTTCGGCACACTCTTCAGTCCTATTTCTCGGGGTCGAGCCAAAGAACATCGGCCTTGCCTGGTACCAACAGTTGCGTTTGCGAAACGAGGTAAAATTCTCTTTTCTTTGATACTGCGACACCATGATGATCAACGGTGAGGAGAGCATGGGAAGATGGCGGGCTCCCTGCCAGAGTAAACAACATCACGCAAAGGAGGCTGCTGGCGGAGCCCAGGAGCACCAAAACAACGTGTCAACGGCCAGAAGTCCCGAAGCACAAAACAAACACATGTTGGGGGCACAGAGGACAAACGACGCCACCGGATACATGCGGCCCCTCGCGACACCAAAACACAGCCTTGCGTTACCCGAAGAACAAAAATAAACACGGTGGAAAGCAAACAACAAGGTGCCGACGTAATGCATCTCCCGGCCGGTCTGGGCTTGTGGTGTCCATATTTCTCCCTCCGAACAAAGGCCGTCTCGGTTGGTCCCGTCACCTTTGCGTCACCCCGTCTCTTGCGTCTATGGACCCGGTGTTGTTCAAGCAAGTTCATCGGACGCTGCCCAACCAAGGGCGTTCTCACCTCGTTTCCACCCAGGGGCCGAGCCTTGTTTTTCAACGGCACCGCCGCGCTGCCGACGGTCTGGCCTCGCCCGCCTCGTTTCCCAGTGCCTGCTTCCAACCGTGCCCCATTTCCAACTGAACGACCATCGCTAAGCTGAGAAACATGGCGTCTCGTGCACAGGCTAGCAATGTTCGCGACGACTCGGCTCTCGACATGGACTACATTGACGGGGCCATGTCATTCACACCATCAGAGCAGTGCACCATATCCTGCGGGACCGTGTGCGTCGACCCGCGGGCATCAAAGGTTTTGGTCATTTTCAACAATCGCCTTGGCATCTGGCAGCTGCCAAAGGGACGGAAGAACATTGGCGAAGACCTCCAATCCGCGGCCTTGCGTGAGACATACGAAGAGACAGGGGTTCACGCGGACCTCATGCCCCTCAAGATCCGCACGCGCTCGACGACGTCTCCCGCTCCCAGTGGCCTTGCTGGTGACGTGGTATCCGCTGCTATACAGCGGACCAGTGTTTCATCGGCATCAGAACCGTCTGTGTGTACGCGCTATAGCGCGTCTGTGGCATCGACAAGCTCACCTACGTACGTTCCACCCCGCGCACCGGCCTCGCCTGGGAGCAAGTTTCTCCTAGAAGACGCCAAAAGCTCCATTCGGGGCGAGACCGAAATGTCGCAGGGTAACCCTGCCGAAGGCCACGGTCTGACAGTTGATGGCATCGGCCTCCTCCACGAGAACGGCCCTGGCACACACAGCGAACACGGCGAGGAAACGAGCTCGGAAAAGCATTGCCCGGGACATCTAGCAACGACGGTGACAGCAGAAGCAACCGGAGAGGAGCCGATTGTGGTGGAAATGGCGGCTGCGCCAACGGGGATGCGAGATCCGAAATTGACGTGCGACGTATTCAACAACGAGCTCGTCGGCCTGGTGCAGTATCCAGACCTGCAAGCAGCCACGCCAAACACAGTCAAAACGGTCTTTTTCTTCGCGGCCATTGCTGATTCGACTGCTCCAATGGGCCTGGGTGCCCAAGAGGACCACGAGGACCTAAAGGCCGAATGGGTCGACTTCCACGTTGCAGACAAGCGCCTCCGCTTCGAGTCGGAAAAGAAGGCAATGTCAAAGGTAAGGCGAGACATGGAGAGATCCGGCCTCAAATGCTAGACATCCTCGCCATGCCGCCTGCCCCGACAGCGTCATGGCCACATGCCGAAGCTCACTTTGGCGGTGTACTCCAGCACGGCCCAGATCTGCCGAGCGAATGTTCTATTGATGGGTGTCATGGAAAGTGTATGCTGAACAGGTATGTCCACGATTGACAGCAGGGACAAATGAAATGAGCACTCGCATGCAGTATCGTAAAATGTTCCAGTAACGAATCACGTGATATCGCCCACCCCACCGTTTTAGTTGTACGAGTACGAGTACGATAGCCTAGCAACTCTACTCGCATTTCTACCCCTTTCTAAAAGTTCAGTAAGTCTGCACCCAGCATTAATAATATTCCACGATGGGTGATGCCTGTTCTCTACGTATGCAGGCCCCACTAAATCTTTCTTTCAGTGCACAAAAGTAGACTAGCGCGGATGTCGTGATCAAAAGCTTTTTCGAACCGTCCCCAGTTTGCGGCGTTGAAGCGATGGCGCAATTGTTTTGGGCACACTGCCGCCGAATGTCGACATCTTGCCTTGCGACACTGCGGGCTTCTGGCACTGTGCTGGCTGTGAAAACACACCGCAACACACAGTGTCTGCACCCGCAACACAGTGGCCTGTCCGGGTGCCGCCTCGCTTGCGCCGCCTCCGCCTCCGCGGATGCTCAATGTGTCCTATGGTCCTGTATGGCTCCTTGTATGGCTGCTGTCGACCATCTGAGAGCCCAGATCGGACGGCGTGGGATGAGAGGCTCGCGTCGATGAATGCAAAACGTACTGGCAGGCCAAGTGTGCAAGGCGAGAATGCCAACGGGTCGTGGTCGAGGGAGGCAGGGCCTTTATGACCTTGGTGCATCGTCACCAGGTGGTGAGTGGAGTGGTGGCCGGCTGTCGGTCCCGTCAACGACGACCCGGGCCAAGGCAAAACTTCACTTTCTCCGGACGTGCCTTAGAAATCCAGTCGGCACGTCTCGATTCTTTAAAAGATCCGTGGCCTACCCACAGGTACTCGTGTTGTAATACAGCCATTGTACCCTCTCGACCGACATCAAATTCCTCAGCTCTTCGTTTGATATAACTTGAGCGTCTTCTGCTTATATCAGCCTGTCAAGACGACGACCTTACGAGTACTTCTTCCATAGCCTCAACCTCCGCTATTGCGTGCTTTCCATCACGTCTTCTCTCTCCGCCCTGTCTTCTCTCCTTGCCCCTCTGCTGCTCTCCTGCATCCTTGGGTCTTGCTCCTCGTCTTGTTTGAGACTCGACACATCAAACATCCGGGACGCAACCAACCTTTGAGATCGCTCATCCCATATCCCTCTTGGCTGTGGCTGTCGATACACTTGAGCAGCACACACATACACAAAGACCTCGCAGTCTTTCCACACAAGCAAGAATGTCTGTCCAGACCCCCGTCGTCTCATCGGCGGCATCGACGGCCCAAGCCGTGGACAACTCTCCTCGGCTGGGGCCCACTGAGGTCTCCAAGCAAGCCGATGATACCGCGTCTGTCGAGTCCGGCTATGGCTCCGCCCCCCCATCTGCGTCCGCATCAACCGCACGCTTGCCCCGGGTCTCACTGACGCCCGAGCACCTCCGACACCTGAACAAGCAGCTGGAGAATATGGAGCCTGTGGACATCCTCCGCTTTGCAAAGATCTTTTTCCCCAACCTCTACCAGACGACCGCCTTCGGCCTCACTGGTCTGGTGACGATTGATATGTTGTCAAAACTGGACACAGAGACGGCCGCAAAGGAGGGCGCCGAGGCAGACAACAAGCACAGCGTCGACCTTATCTTTCTGGATACGCTGTATCACTTCCACGAGACATACGACTTGGTCGAGCGCGTGCGAGCACGGTACCCGGGGATCACCATCCACACCTTCAAGCCGGACGGCTTCGAGACCGCCGCCGAGTTTGAAAAGACGTACGGCCGTCTGTATGAACTTTCGGAAGAAATGTACGACTACCTCGCAAAGGTGGAACCGCAGGAGCGCGCATATGACACCCTCGAGGTTGTTGCCGTACTGACCGGCCGCCGCCGGTCTCAGGGCGGCCAGCGTGGAGACCTGGACATTATCGAGGTTGACGAAGAGCGCGGTATCTACAAAATCAACCCGCTTGCCAACTGGTCGTTTGGTCAAGTGCAAGCTTACATTCGCGAGCACAATGTGCCGTATAATGTGCTTCTGGACCGCGGTTACAAGTCCATCGGTGACTGGCATTCTACCAGCCCCGTCAAGGAGGGCGAGGATGAGCGTGCCGGCCGCTGGAAGGGCCGCGATAAGACGGAGTGCGGAATCCACAACAAGCAGTCGAGGTATGCACAGTTCCTGGCCGGGAACGTGACGGAGGCCAATGCCGGCTCACTGAAGGGGAAGCTCTCCTTGGTCGCATGAATGGTCTGTGCTTGATCGGGATCAGCGGAAAAGGCGGACACGTCCGCCGAATTGAGGAAAAGCATATTTCCCAGGCGTTTGGGCAATTGGGTGACGGAGTTGACTTGCAGCGATCTTTTTTTTTGGTGGGATTTTCAGACCTGGCATTCCTGGTGTGCTTCCCCCTTTTTCTCCTTGTTTTTTATTGGATGCCAGACGCACGTTTTGAATAGCATGACTTCATGATACACGTAAGGAATAATACATCTTTACATGGTTTTTGTTGTGTTTGTATCGTCCCGTGTCATTAAGAAGGGTATCAAAAGGTTATCCGCTGTTCGTACTCGCTTACCATCCTGTCTGCACGTGGTGTAATCTTGGTTTTAGCTCTCGTAGTCATTGCGATTTACATCCGACACGAGACTCGGGCGGTCAACGAGACTCGGGCGGTCAACGAGACTCGGGCGGTCAAAAAACGAGTTGCGTTGAAACCAGCTGTCCAATGTATATCTGCATCTTTCTATCCGTTTGAATGGCCCATCTATCGTCTGCTTGCTCCTTACTCCATGTCTATAATAATCATCCCCCAACTCCCCATTTCTCCCCGAGACCAATTGTCCACAGAAACTCCCATGTCTCCCACGCCCCATGGCTTCCTTTGCGTAGTCCGTCATATTAGGTGGTGCTTCTGCAGCAGCTCGCCGACCTCGGTGCCGTCTAAGCGGCTGATCAGGAATTTTCGCAGCCGTTCCGGCAACCACTTTGCCAGCTCTTTATGGTCGCGCATGCTGATGGTAGCGTCCAGGAGACACCGCACATCGTACGTGGAGGCAAAGACCTCGGGAACGCCTCGGTCAACCTTCATCAGCGTATAGACGGCCTGCATTCCTGTGCGCACGGAGTACTCCGTGGTGAAGATCGTGTCCGCCGTGCCCGTTTCGGCAAACTGGCCGAGGAAGGCGAAATTCTCAGCACCCGCGGGCACCACGTCGGGGCGGTCGCCTGCCGCACGCGGCATGAAAAAAGCCGTCACATAAGGCATCATGACGGGGACGCACTTGGCTGATTCGGCAGCCAACTGGGGAATGTCGCTGACAGGCACACCCAGGTGGTACAGCCACTCCTGTGTGATTTCTTCTCCGGTGCAGTCCTGCATGGGCTTCTGCACAAAGTCGCCTGGCTTCTCCACCAGAAAGCCGTAGACCCAGATGACGAGCTGGTCCTTCTTCTGCTTCTTGAAGTGTGGCTGGCGGTTGATCGTCCAGCTCAGCCTCCAGGCCGAGTCGCGGGCAGTGACGATGCCGCCGGTGACAACACGGCCGCTGAAAGGATCGCGTTTGCAAATCTTTTGGATATACGGAGGGATACGGCCGTCCAGTGTCGTCACTGTCGCGCTCTCCCATTTTGTTTCGGGAATGTGACCGCCGAAAACATCCGGGTGGCCGAATGCCGGGTCCTTGGCAGCAATGCGGCGCCACAGATCCCATGCGGGGGCTGGGCCCTCGTTTAGGCGGGCGGCGGTGTGGTGGTCACCCAGGTCGGAGTTCTCGGTCAGCGAACCGATGGTGGTGAAGAGGTAGTCGTTCTGGCCGAGGCTGATGCCGCCCTTTTCGCCGTCCTGAATCCAGTGGATGTGCGTCGCGCGCTTGGCGGAGCTGCTGTCGCCCGTCTTGCTCGGGCCAATGGCAAAGTCAATGTCCTCAACAGCCGTGTTGTACTGGAAGCGTACTTTGTGATCTTCCAGATATTTGATGAGCGGCAGGACGAGAGATTCGTATTGGTTGAACTTGGTAAACTTGAGTGTGCTGAAATCGGGCATGCCGCTGATGTGATTGACAAACCGGTGCAGGTACAGCTTCATCTCGAGAGCAGAATGCCACTCTTCAAATGCAAACATTGTTTGCCAGTAGAGCCAAAAGTTGCTCTGGAAGAAGTCGGCCGTGAAAACCTCGTTGATACGCTTGTTCTCAGCCTCTTTGCGCGAGGAAAGAAACAGGCGCATGACCTCCGTCTGGGCCTTGTTGCTCAGCGTGAAAAGACCGTTCGTCCCAGCGTCCTGCCCCTGGTTGACAGTTGCGCGCTGCAAAGACGAGTTCGGGTCGCGCTTGTTGAGCCAATAGAACTCGTCGAGAACACTTGCGCCGGGCTCTTCAAGCGAGGGGATGGACCGGAACATGTCCCACAAGCACTCAAAGTGCTCTTCCATCTCGCGGCCGCCGCGGATGACAAAGCCCTTTTCTGGCTCCTCGATGCCGTCGAGCGCACCTCCGGGGATCTTGCCCTCCTCGATGATGGTGATGTTCTGGCCAGGCATCTGTGCATCCCGCACGAGGAAGACGGCGGCTGACAGTCCAGCCAAGCCGCTGCCGACGATATACACCTGCTTGTCGTCGACGCCCTCTGCCTTTAGAGGACGGGCGAAGGCCTCGTAATTTCCATGGCTGTAATACATGATGAGAAACGGTGATGGGTGGGAACGGTGGCTTCAAGGCGTGGCTGGACAGGACAAAGTGTATGTCCTGTATTTGTACGTATGTGCAGAATTGCTGAAAATATAACAATGTCGTGGTCATTTTTGCCGCAGCTTCAGCTCTGTATTTGTACATAGTGTATACGAGTAAACATGGGAAAGAGTCCAGTGCTGTTGACTGTCAATTTGCGTGCCGTGGTGCTGACACGTGCCAAAAGAGACACAAAGAAATCGTCCCATTTCCTGATCAGCACATGCTCAAGCCACCGCCGGGGCCGTAAATAGAGACACAGAGTCATGCATATTATGTGCAGTAGCTTCGTTCGGCAGCCCCGCTGTCCACGAGGCCGCTGTCCACGAGGCAAAGGCGAGAGAGAGCCCGGGAATGCATTGGCACGTCTTGTCCGCGTGTCGTTCTGGATGCGCCGTCGCGATGCAGGTCAACAAGGACCAGGAACCAGGCACACCGATACGAGGACGCATTGGAGTAAAAAAGGCGAGGTCGGATTCGGAAAAAAGCAACGCGGGAGACGGGCCTTTATGACGGCTTCATGATGCCAATGTCACTTGCGCTCGCTAATGAGGGCCGTTGTACGTACACTACTAGTACGAGCTTTCGGTAGTCACGTGAGTTCTATCAAAGGCTAGACGACGTCACTTTGCCTCGGCCTTTAATATTTACCTCCACCGTGGCATGTCTCTGCCGGAACATTCGAGTGGCCCAAGAAGCAACAGCCTCCACTGCCCGCCCCAACAACACGCCACTTTTCGTGTTGGCTTGAAAATCTAGAACTGACCTTGGACGTCGTGCGCAGCCTTCCCCGTCTCCTTCCGTGGCTCGTCCCGCGTCGGCTGGTAGGTTTCTTAGTCAGATAGACGGGATGTCTTATTTTCGAGAACACCGTCATTCTCCCCGTGTCACTTGTCCCGTTGCGTTCTGGGGGGCGACATAATTTGAGAACTGATACCCGTTCATACTGACTCGGGGTTTCCAGACCTGTTTTGTAGATTCCGCCCGAGCTACAAATCCCTTTTGAACCGTGAGAGTTTGTTATTGCTACCTTTGAGAGAAATCTCTCGTCGGAAGAACAATGGCTGCTTCTGCTGCTGCCGCGGCCTCTGTTCAGTCGGACGAGGATCGTTACTTCAGTACCAACCCGCCACCTAAAGACCTGGGGAAACATATGGCCCTGGTCGAGGCTTTTGTCGACAAGCATGCACGTGCAAACCGGCGTGTTGTTCTTGTCACCTCTGGAGGCACTACTGTATGTCCATCCTAGCTATCAAAGACATTTCATATCCTGACGCATCTGTGAAGGTCCCATTGGAAAAGCAGACTGTCCGGTTCATTGACAACTTCTCTGCCGGAACGCGTGGTGCGACGAGCGCCGAGTATTTTCTTGACGATAAGGCTGATTATGCGGTGATCTTTTTGCACCGGCAATTCAGGTACGGCATAGCCCTTGAGGCTTGTGTTGTTGAATCCGGTCTTGAAACGTACATCTGGTGCTGATACTGGCCGCAATCTCAGTCTGCAGCCATACAGTCGCCATTACTCCCACGCCACACACAGCTTTTTGGATTTTTTGACAGAAGACGAAAATGGGCATGGCCTTCGGTCTCGTGACGAAGACGCGGCTTCAATGCTGAGCGTCTGGCGTCGGTACCGCGCAGCAGGAGACCGTCTGCTGGCTCTCCCGTTTGTGACCATTACCGATTACCTGTTTGAGCTGCGTGCTATCAGCCGCATTATGCACCGTCTCGGACCCAACGGCCTCTTGTACCTGGCAGCAGCTGTCTCTGACTTTTTTCTCCCGGTTTGTCATCCCGGCACCATGTTCATAAGCATATCTCATGGAAACCTCCCGAGACTAGATCTGACAAATGGAAGCCCGAACGGATGGCCGAACACAAGATTCAGAGCACCGATATAAATTCCGACAGCTCAGGTGGGAAAGTGCCTGGCAGCTTTGCCGCTGACGAAGACGAAGAAACGTTTGACAACTTCGACTCGTGAGTAGCAGCCCAAATCCGGGTGTTGTATCACAGACGAAAGCCAGCTCACATTGCATCCAAGCTCCCCCAAAGTCCCCCGCAGCAAGAGACTGGTCATTGACCTCGACCCGGTCCCCAAATTTCTCAAGAGTCTGGTCGACAACTGGTCGCCGGAGAGCATGATGATCTCTTTCAAGCTTGAAACTGACCCAGAGCTTCTTATTGGGAAGGCAAAAGGTGCTCTTGAGCGCTACCAGCACCATCTGGTGATTGGAAACATCCTGGCGACGCGCAAGCAAGAGGTGGTGTTTGTAACGCCCGGCGACGTTGACTGGGTCCGTCTTTCGGAAGCCGATATTTCCAGCAACGTTGAGATTGAGACGCTGATCGTCCCACGGGTAATCAGCCTGCATGAGAAGCACATCCAGCAGAACAAGGCCAGTCAAGCTGTGCAGTAGGGGGCTGTCGCTGCGCCGCTTTGCTGGCTCCTTGGACGCGGGGCCATGGCTGTATGCAGTAGCACCAGAGACGCTGCGTTGGTAAACAAGTACCGGAAGAAAAATCCTTGCATGTCTATTTGGCTATTCAAACACAAAAAAACACAAAAGCGCTGCTCCGTGCATCTGAATCCAGCCATGATACAGTCCAGAGAAGCAAAACGCGCGCCAATACATATTATGTACACACGGGGGTTGTTGTACGCCCCAATGGCCAGGTCAGACAAAGCCCGATCAGTCATCTGCAACCACCGAAATCGGTTCGTATCCAAATACCACTCTCAAACACCGACCGCGAGTTCAGCCTACTGAGTTTTAGGCTTTGCGTTCTCAATCCGTGGAGGAGACTTGAGGCCGAAAACAGACAAGAGGAGGACAGCCGACATGCCCACGGCACCTGTGCCATAAGCTACTTCCCGGCCCGCCCACCAGTAGACGCTCGTGAACAATATCGGGCCCAGGCCTCGTCCGACTTGGCCCCATGAGCGGAGCATGCCGAGCTTCCCGCCGCGCTCGCCGGAGTGGGCCTCGAAGCTGCTCAGAGCGTTGAGGCCCGTAACAACGGTTGCTGACGTCGCTGCCAGGCACGCCGCTGCCAGATATAGGCTGCCCACAGTCGTGAGGCTGCCGAGAAGAAGGAACGCAATCTGGCAGGCAACAATGCCGATGCGCACGGAGACGAGTGGAGGAAGGCGCCGGGTCACGCCACCCTGCAAAATCGATGCCACAAGACCGACGAAACCTAGAAGCCTGCCGTTCTTTGCGGCAGTATAGCCAAAGAGGTCGTAGGTCATGAACGGCAAGGAAAACTCCATGCCAGAGAAGAACAAGAGAAAGACAAAGTGCACAGCATTCAGCGTCAGGTGCGAGTTGGTGCGAACATGCGCAGAGCCGGGCGCCGGCGCTGTGTCGGTTCTCGCGGGGGCGCCCTCTTCCTTTTTCGTTGCAGCCTTTGCGGGTAGAGTCTCGGGCAGGCAGAGGTAGAGGTAGGCAGTCTCGGCGAGAATGAGGAACAGCGAAAAGCCTGCGGCGGCGGCAAAGGGGTTCGTCTTGATCATGGCAATGGTGCTTAACCATGCACCAAGAGCCGGGCCAAACGTGAATGCGATGGAGAAACAGACACCAATCAGGGCCATTGTAGAGCCGCGCGTCGAATCATCTGAAATGTCGGTAGCGATGGCCATGGCCAACTGCACGTTGCCCTCCGACAGCCCGCCGACGACGCGCGAAAGGACAAAGGTGCGAAAGTCGACAGCCACAACCCACAGGAGCACAGACAGGATGTTCCCGGCCATGCTGGCCAGCAGTGCAGTGCGGCGGCCGTAGCGGTCCGACATGTGGCCAATAACGGGGGATGCTACTGCTTGCAAGAGGCTGCAAAAGAAGCAACAAAGGATTAGCCACAACAGAACCAGAATCACGGGAGGCTGACGCCCGCTCCTGGCTGGGTCCTTACGAGAACAAGCTGCCCAGCGCCCCGCCCAACAGTACAATGTCGTATCTCGAGTCGATCGGACGAGAAAACGATGCCTTGTAGGCATTGAGGTAGTCGAGGACGCTGGACAGCAGCGTGGGGCGGCGCGATCCGCCTGCGTCGAGAGAAGTTTCGGCATTGCGATAGAACTCGAGGAGGCTCGGAAACAGGGGCAAGATAAAGGTAAACGAGATCTTGAGGCCGTTAGCAGCAGCCCGTCCAAGGCGAGCACCGCGAACCGAGGGGTGTAGCTGGGCCGGCCGGGGCACGTACCAGATCGAGCAGCAGCGAGAAGACAATGACTTTGAGGACCCTCTTCCGGGTTGCAGGGTCGACAGACACGGCAGCCATTGTGTCTGGAAGTGCGCCTGAACGCAGCAGCAGGCGGGAGTGCAGAGGGGCGACGAAGCAATGGGAGGCGGAGCGGTGGGCGAAAGGCCGAACAGAACGCCGCAGGCGATGCCAAAAGTAAACAAGAGACGAGGCGAAGCTTGCTCGCGAGAGTGTGGGAGGAAGAAAAAAAGAAAGAGTGAGAAACAAACAAGTGCGCTAAAGAGAAAGATCCAGCAGCCGAGCCCGCCGATGCCAGTAGCAAAATATGGGGTTTTGACTTTTGCGCGTTTCTAGAAGCTGCGCCAAGAGGGAAGAGTGAGGCTTGATCGGTGCTCCGTCGATGCTCCGCCGTGGGATGTTTGGCGGCTTTAAGTGGGGTTGGGTGCTGCTGCAAGTCGCTAACCACACGCGCTGACGCGCTGAGTGGCTTACGTACACACGTCGTAAGAAATTACTATATACGGACCTCGTCTGAGATGCCACGTTGATATCTCGCCCCGATATTTGCTCCCATCCCAACATCAGCACACGAGCCCCGGCCAGGCCCGGCCGAAACGCCCGCGTGTCTGGCATATTGCGCGGGCCTCTCTAATCCGCGCCACGTTTCTTTCGCACGGAACGTCAAAGCGTATCAACTTGACGATTCGCGTCGTGCCTAATGGGCTAAACGGTACAAAACACATCTACCGCCCATCTTGCGGCTTGCCAATGTTTGTGCTCGTCGATTCGCCAAGGCCGTGTGGTGTTTCGTTTCACGCTGTGTCTTTCCCGCGATACCGAACTCGTGGCTGCGTCTACAAACTGGCACAGCGTGGGGTGTACATCCGTCTGCTCTCTGTGTCTGATATCAGACGACTCCTCGAACACGATCGCCCTTCCCAGGCCTGGCATGGCTACTAAAACTTGGACAGCACGCTCCGGCCTACAACCGACACCTTGGCCGCATAGAGAGCCATGAGCGCCCCGATGTACAGTGCCGCCGTGAAGACGATCAGGCCCCAGTACTCACCACTCATCCTCGTGAGGATGTTTCCCGCAATGGGAATACCGATGAGTGTTGCAACCGAGACGACGGTGTAGCAAGTGGCATAGTAGCGTCCATAATTGTTTGTGGCGCAGAGACGGCTAATGCTGACAGGAGCGAGGCTGATGTTGCTGCCGCTTGTAAAGCCAAACAGCAGCGCAAATAGGACAATCGGAGCCGCAGCGGCGCTGTTGTTGTCGCCGCCATTGCTCGGGCTGGTGCGCGTCGAACTGAGCAGTGACGCGGGCAACCACACCGCGACACACGACACAGCTGCCACGATGACGGCAATCATATTGGCGTTGAAGGAGCCGATCCTGTCGGCATACCATCCTGGCAGTACGCGCCCTACAACAGATCCGGCGTTGAGGACCGTGACGACCTGCGACGCAAACGAGGCAGAGAAGCCACGTGACAGGGCATACGCCGAAATGTACGTGAGAGGGATGAAAAGCGCAAATTCGAGCAGGAACACGCCCAGCGTGGTAAGCGTGAAGGGGATGCTGCGGAAAATGCGGACGTCTGGGTGTGTGCTGGCATCGAGAGCGGGCGCCAGGCGGGACCGCAGCAGCAGGCAGGACAGGCCGGCCAGGACCAGGGATAGCAGGGCAAGCGTCCGGATGGCCCATCCCCAGCCGACCCGGTCAAACAGGCTCTGCAGCATGAGTGGTATGCACACGCCGCCAATACCGCCGCCAGTGGATGCTATGCCAGTAGCAAAGCCTCGCCTCTCGCAGAAAAAGTGCCCGACGGCGGCAATGGACGGTGTAAAGAGCAGCGCCGAGGCCAATCCATCCATCAGGCCAAATGCCAGAACGAAGTGCCAGAACTCTAGAGCAGAACGGAGGCGTTAGCAGGCCCGCGACAGGACGCAAGTTTGCGCGTGTCCATTCGAAACATACTCGTGCAGAAGCTCAGCAACACAAGGCTGGCGGCAAGGCCCAGTGTGCCAGCCAGAACCAGCCAGCGCGGGCCGTATTTGTCGAAGACGGGGCCGACATACACGCCTGTGAAAAAACAGAGAAAAGCGTTGAGCGAGAAGATCCAGCCGACCTTGCCCTGGCTCTCGCCAGCCAGCTGGTGGGTGGATATATAGGTCTGGAACGTTGCCAGGCTGTTCATTATGCCGAGAGATGCAAATAGGGCTAGCCATGCACCGAGGACGACAAGCCAGGCCTCGAGTCCGCCTTCGGGGAAGGTCTCTTGATCGTCGTCCGTGCCGGTGTCTTTGGCAAAGGGGCCCCCAACACTGGCAGCTGGCCGAGGATCAGCTGTCACTGAGTCCACAGCAATATTCGATGCCAGCTCTTTCTCGTCAATGCTGGTGTTTGCTTCGCAGGGTGCGGCACTTGCATCCTTTCCCGACTTGGATGTAGCCATGGCCATCCTCGCCGAGCAAGACTGCAACACCACCGCTGCCTTCGCTCAATGCCGTGGGCAACCTCGTTTTATCTCCGCGTAAGTGCTGCCTGTCCGCAGTGTCGACCATTGCCTCCCGAGGTCACTGCTGCTATTGTGGCCATTGGCCGTGGTGGACAACGGTTGCTATCCGGGTCCAGCACGTTCTCGCGCGGCTGCTTGAGCCGGAACGCCAACTTTGATGGGGAAAGGCGTAGGGTGAGAAACCTTGGGTCCAAACGTGGGCAGAGTGAACAAACCAAGAAGGGGACAAGACAAGAGACAGGAAGAGGAAGGCAAGGCGACAAAAGCCGCGGCCTGGTCCGCGTATAAGCGGGAAATCAAAGCCAGGAGCCAAAGTAAAGACGGGATATTTCAGATGACTGCATATGGACATAAGAAATCGATTGCAGCAGGACGAAGAAATGTACCAAAGGCCGAACAATAGAGTACCAGTCAGCGGACGAGAAGGGAAAAGAATTAAAGAATAAAAATAGAAAGAAAAAAGCAAAGGTAAAGGGAGAAGAAGGATATAAAAAAAAACTGGGGAACAGACTCTAATAATCCATACTGCCGAGAATCGTGATCTTCACAAAGGATGTACATATACTGCCCCTCTTCCCCAAGACTCCGACAGCTTGTATATTAAAACCAGGTGCCAGTCCAACCTAGCTGCCGTCCCAGGCCCCCCGCTGTCCGTCTGGAGCAGTGCATTGCTCGGGCGCCCGGGTTACCCGTGCTCCGCGTCCTGGCGTGCGAATGGTCTACTATTGCATGCCTATGCCAAGATGCGTGTCCCGGGCTCACAAGAGGAGAGGAGAGAAGTCTTGCTCGACTTGAAATGGCGAAATGACATGGTATGAACGGGCAAGGCTGCACCGTGTCCTTTTTTTTTCTCTTTTATCTCTGCTGTTTTCTGGCTGTCTTGCTTCTCAGGGTCTCAATTTTCAAATCTTACCGTAAAATGGCGGCACTTCAGCTTCTATGCCTCTCTAACAATGCTTGGCCTTTTTTAAGAGAAGAAGGGAAGGGGGGACAACTACACAATACAAAAAACTCGTAGTTGCCTGCCGGTAATCAAGCAAGAAATCTCGTATGAGTCCGTATGACGCCTCTTTGTTTCTCCGCAAATCCACAACACCCACAAAACGCTCGTCACATTTGCACGGACTACAACGTAATGAAAACCATAATCGGCCGGTTACGGAGCCTTGAGGCGCGGGGCGGAGTCCAAACAGACGAAACATACAAGTACTCGTACAAGGCAAGGGAGACGCGAGACGAAATAACGGCAGTCACATTGCAATTGTAAAAGGCGGTGGAAGCTGCTGGGGTTTAGGGAGCTGACAATCCCTTGACTGTCTCCCCCTTTGATTCAGACTTGGCCTAAGCGAGTTGCGCTTCTACCTCGACACGAGACTCGACTTGCATCGCGCAAGCCCGAGAATACGGGCGCATCTACTTGTAGGCTGTTCCACCGAAATAAATGGCTGGCCAACCTCATAGTTGCAAGCCAGTGGTTTGCTATCCTTGCAAGCCGTGCTAGCTCACCCTTCGTCGTCCGCATCCTCCACGGTTGAACGAAAGACTCCTAGCCGGCCCGCGTCTGGCGGCTGACTTTGGCGGGAAGCTTGAAGATGGCCAGGCTCGTCTTTAGGCCCGGCATCGCCCTTCTCATTGCTCCCTCCTCCCGTCGATATGGGTCCTTTTAAGTAACCCTCCTTCTCGAGCCGATCCACCTCATCCGGTTCCAAGAGGCCAGCCATCCCCCGACTTTTGTCCAACTTTCGCCGCACAACGGTAGGTACGAAGGCTGAAACAGCCTCTTTCTGCAAATCACGGACGACGGGCTTTGCTTCGTAAACAGTCTTGGCCTCAACAGGTTTCTCAGGGACCACAGGTATTGGCGAGTGTGTTGACGAGGCCCTGGCGAACGGTTGGTCCCGTGTTCTGCCGTGGTCCCGTCCTTCTCCCAGAGGCTCCGTGTTGGCATTCATGCTCCTCTGCGCTCGCCGTTTGGCGTACCACTCATCCAGGTACTTCTTGGGTATGGGCGGTGGAGTGTCGCGCGGCATCGGGATCCGACGTACTTCGTCTGGGATATCGTGATCCGAATCGCTGTTGTCTTCGTCCTCTTCGCGACGCCGTTTCCTTTCAAATCCGCCATTTGTGTTGTTCCTGTTGTGGTGTGACGGCTCTCCTCGTCCAAAGACCGGGGCTTTGTCACCCAAAGCTTCTCGAGCCTTGATAACTGCTTTCAGCTCTTTCTCGAGGCCCTCGAGTACCTGCTCCTCATGCGCCGTGAGTTTTCCATCTCCTTGGGCAATGGCCTTCAGATCCTCAATCTGCCTTCGAATCCGGTCCGGGTTCCTTTTACTCAAGCGCTCGTTGCGTGCAGCTGCGACTTCTGCCTTTCCTACCAAGAGAGTTAGCTGTTGTGTCGATTGGCGCTGGTCTTTCCTCTTGGTATAGCTGATGTGGCGTACCTTTCTTGATCGCTTTTGCCTTGTCGGCTTTCCTCTGTGCCTGAACTGGATTGTAGTTGCGTTCTTTCGGCATCGTTGCAGGGCTGACACGTCGACAAAGTCGAGATGGGAATCCTGGCATGTTGTTTGCGAAACAGCACTTCGTATGAGTAGCTTCAGAATTATGCTTAGTCACAATCGTATCTCTTATCGTAGACAAGCTTACCCACGTGACACACCCCGCTCCCACCAGGGCTAGCGCGCACACAACATGTAAACTTTTTGAGTATCCAAAATTTTTCACATCGTCTGCTACCAAAATCGTTTTGCGCTTCGATTACAACTCTTCGACAACCGCATCACTACACGTCCCGACAAATCATCCAAATCGACAAACCGCAAACATGGGCAAAGTTCACGGCTCTGTATGTTCACACTTCAAACCGTTGTTGGATACAAGCACGCTCATTACGGAGTTGCTAACATATTATCTTTCTCCAGCTCGCTCGTGCCGGCAAAGGTACGGTCACTCTCGATTATCCGACATCAGAATCACGATTCTCTTGTTTTAAATAATACGGCGACTTACGCTTCGCAATATTGTCACCCGATTTCCTTGCTAACATCGCTTGTTTTGCTCGACAGTCCGGTCGCAGACTCCCGTAAGCAAGACGCTCTCCAAGTGACTACGCACAAAAATCAGCGAATTCCATGCAGCATCGAAGCCGAGAACCGTCATGGGAAGAACCAAAGAAGGGAAGGCTGGCAGTCTGAAACGGCTCTACCAACCGGCGACGAATCTTGCATCGAAAGCCGGCTGGTAGATGGCGGTGGGCTCCGGTAGTCGGGCATCACTGCGAAAGAGCTCGACGGAGAGCAAATCAGCCAACGTTCTCTGTCGTCATTTTGCCTCAGCCCACCTTGTGTTCTTATCATTGGCGACTGTCGAGCTTTGGATGTTTTGGAGGGAGCTGTTGCATCATATGTTCTACGGCATACTGACACACTATTACAGAAAGTTGAGAAGCAGGAGAAGAAGAAGACGCGTATGTCGCTCCTCCTTGTCGATTCTACACGAAAACCGAATGCTAACACTATTTGTACAGCCAAGGGCCGTGCCAAGAAGCGGTTGACGTACACCAGACGTTTCGTCAACGTCACTCTGACCGGTGGCAAGCGCAAGGTACGATTGTGCAATCAGGCGGCTTCTGAAAGACGCCGGCGTTTACGACAAACGGCAATTTTTATTTGCTGTGCAACAATACTAACAGAGCCTCCTCCGATAGATGAACCCCAACCCTACCGCATAAATTCAGAACGCCTCCCATACATGCTGTGTGTTTTATTTGAATTTATGTTTACGGCTTCATTTTTGTTCGGCGATTTCGGCTCTCGGTCTATCTCACCCACCCATTCTCTCTATCTCAAAGGCTACTGCATGGTATGCAGGCATGGTTTCTAAGAGCGATATCTCTTGTACCTCCTTTTGATGATGCGGATGAACGAGATATGGAAGATCTAACATGTGGACATGCTCGGGTTATTCGGTCTCTTTTTATGGAGGTAGCGTCTAGTCTGAAGAAAACAACTTGGCTAAGCTGAAAAAAATAAAAAAAATGCCCAATGTGCTTGATCCTCATGGTGCAATGCAACAGTGTCAAGTCGCTGGGAGATGAGAGAAGTCTGTCGGATATTACACTCGATTTTGTTTGATAAAGGCTATCAGTACGTATGACTAAACGTGCTTTAGTTTTCCCGAGATGAGATGTCCCATATGAAACTTGTTTCTACATCATGGACTGTAAAAACTTGTCATTGTGTTGTTGCTGGACTTTAAAGGCCACTCTTGCCATTCGTGCGCCGCAAACCATCGTTGCCTCATTTATTGCTGATTTATCGAAACCCACCATGCTGTTCTCTTTTGGAATTCCTCTGATAAAAGCTGCACGAAAAAAACATTAACATCAAGAGGGCGCTCATATATTATAAAAGAGGGTTTTTTCATAGCCAATAGAAGCTTCGTAGAGAGAATGGCGTAGATAATGAAACATGATACATAAGAACCATTGCTGTATGGATAGAGGTACAAGGGGAACAAAATATTGAATACAGTATATTAACAGCACACGGACCGGCGCTGCCTCAATGACTGCGTCGCACAAACATGCGGCTGAAGAGTGCTCCTTTCTGTGGGCGAGGATGGTCCGTTGAGATTCGCGTTGAAGGGTGCCGTTCAATTTCTGGTCGAAATTCAGTCTCGCAACCATCGTAGATGTTGTCTAAATTTGGTGACGCGCGAGTTGAGGCCGAGGACACAAATGTGCTAGCACCTGTAGTAGTAGCGACGGAGAAGGCAGATGAAGTGCTGTGGTTTTTCTTCCGGTCATTATGGCGATTCTCTCCCGATGCCTTGGCTGAACCGGCAAAATCTTTTGTGCTTGACGAGGAATCGCGGTTTTGGTTCAATCCGTGCTGGTTTCCGGCTGGCATCTCACCGCCCCGCGTTCGACGAGTGAATAAGTTGCGCACAAATCTGCGTACAGTATCACCCTCTTCGTCGGAGTCATCCTCAAACACTGAAATGTGTGGAGCGTTGCCTTGTGATATGGGCAGATCGGCACATATTTGGCTCTCCTTGTTTTTGGACGACTTTGCCGTTGACGGTCGACACGTCTTGACCCCACGCAGACTGAATGAAGAAGCCTGATGAGATAACCGTGATTCGGATATAGGCGTATTATCACGAGGAGATGATCCCGTAACACGTGAAAGAGACCTGGATGTTTCACGAATATTTCCAAGGGAGCGGTGGGACCGACATAGCACCGGGGGATCACGGCTCTCCTGTTTCGGGGAAGGAAATTGCTCCAACAGCATCTTGTGTCGTCGAAGATCCTCTTCCCAAGATAAAGCGTGGCTGGGCGGACTAAACTTGTTCAAGTGCAGTTCTGCCGCCGGACTGATCGGGTTGAGAGATTGAGATGACGATGGCATAGGTGGTGGTGGTGGTGCCGAGCTTGGATGCGGCGGCCGGGAATCCACGTACGGGAACGCGGGAGTGTGCGGTTCCATCGGGGTTTTAGGAATCAACGACACCGGATGTGCACGAATAAAGGTCGCCGGCAAAGGCGGCAAGGGCCCCGTCGGAGGTGGGCCGGCAGCATTGCGAAGCTGAGGCGTGGACCGGCTAGATTTCAGCGTCTTCGGCGAGACTGTAGCCCGGGCCCGGACCGCTTCGTGAGTTGGAGGCAATGGAGGCATTGGCGAGAGACGTAACCTCATCGGTTGCTTGGTATGTTGCTTTCCAGCTACCGCATGCTGGTGTTGTTGCCGTCTCTGACGCAAATCCATATCGGAATCGCCCCCCTCGAGCAAGCCAGCTGCCTGAATGGCTATATCACCGGCACTGGCAGATACGCTGGATGTGTGCTTTTGATGCGCTTTGAAACCGTGATGCACGCCCGCCCATCCATCCTCTTCAACCACCATGGATGTGGATTCATAGGATGAGTTCTGGAGCCGTTTTGGCATAGAGTTGGAGTATGCATGAGCTCGAGGGGGTCGGCAGGTCAGTGGATGTTGGCTCGCCTTTTTGGAAGGCGACGCAGGCGGCGCCAAGACCTCAAGCCCAGCCTTGGATGACGTTCTATCGGGGGGTGATTGGAGCAGAAGTGAATTGTTTGGTGACGTTGGTGACATGGCCTCTGGCGTTGTTGCGGCTGACCACACCGACCGGCCATCGGCCGTTGCCGTACAGCTCGAAGCTGCAGAGTATGTGCTGCTCTCACTTCCGCGTCTTTGTGTGTCAGGTTGGACAAGCTGCATGTGATGTGGACGTGCGATTGCTGATTCTGCGGATAATAAATCGCCATATCGAGGGCGTGATGCCGGGCGCGTCGATGCCGTCTTGCCGCTGCCAAATGAGTCCCAGGCATAGGAGCTTTCGTACGACTGCGAGCGGAGATGGAAGTCTGCGTTGGCAAAAGTTTGTCCTCCGATGCTGACAGGGTTCTTTGCCTCTGTCAATGGCTGGTTGGGTTGCGTTTGCCCGTGGGCGTGAGAAGCACTGCTGGTCGGGCCTCTATAAGCCACAACATCCGAGGCAGGTCGTCTGTGTCTTGATTCTGCCATGGCCGTTTGAAGAACTCTGAATATCCAAAGACCGGCTGTAACGTTGGAGCGTGCTGGCAGTTGCTGGCTGGTATGTTATGTGTGTTGATGGGACGTTCCGAAGAACCAGGTCCTGGCGAGACCTCCGAGGGGCGAGGTTGAGGAAAGAAGCTGGTCCAGAAACATATGCACGGTATCGGATCTTGGGAGTGAAGATTGAGAAAAACAAGGGAAGGAGATGGGCACAGAAAACAGACTGGCGTTTAGGAAAAAGGGAAGATGAAGAGTGAGGATTCCAAAATCTGCCAGGGGCCTTGGACGGAGTATTGTTCTGGGGACAGAGAGAGTCATAAGTGTCGAGTCAAATACGGAACCCCAAAAACAAACAACTCTCTACCCAGCGGGCCTGGATGGCGAGTCCCGCCTTCTGTCCGCAGCAAACATGCCATGTGTACGTCGGATCATATTGTATCTTACTTGCACTAAGACCCCTTGTATGAGTGTTTGAGTAAACAGACGGGCTAAACGGAATGTTTGTTGGAGGCCATTGGCCGATCTCCAAGGCTACAAAAGAGGGAGGGATAGCCCAAAGGGACGTGTATTACTTACACCATCCTGCACGAAACACTACGGCGCTGTGCCCAGTGCTTCTTACACTTGTTGTCGGGAGGGATAGAAGGACTTTGGCGATGTCTTGCTACCCTGCCTTAGGGAGGATTTCGTGCGGCAAACCCATCGTCGTGGTGTTTGGGTCGATCTTCCTTCTGCCGGGCCCACTGGGCCGGTGGATCTCTTCAGTCGATGTACGACATGCTGTGTCGTAATCGTCGTGAGGTAATACTCGTAAGATGCGTCGAACAGCACCGCAGCCACTCATAGCAGACAATTGGCTTCTGTGAAGGATGATGCAGCTATTCAAGTGATCGTAAAAGGCAAACAGAGGCGCCTTGGAATCTCCCGCGCCGTTAAAAATGTTCCAGGCCGTCGTGATCCTCGTTGGCCAGGGCTGCGGTGCAGGGCGAGTGGCGATGGGTCCACGGCATAACCAGTGTGTGTGGGCCACGCGTCGATGGCGAAGTTGCGAAAGAAGACACCAGGTAAACGTTATTATGGGATAGCCGGCGTCCAGAGCCTCAAGGTGGCTCGGTGATCGTAAGCGACAGCCATGGGGAAGAATCCTCAAGTGCGAGGAATGCTGGGGGACATGCCGACAAACAAAATCACCGTAAACAGAGCCAGAAACAGGGCTGCTTGCTTTTTTTGGAACACCGTGACCTTCGGAAGCGACGTCATTTGGAGCCAGGCTCCAGCAAGACGGAGCTGTGCCTCTCTGGACAGTCTCTATTCGCAGCGGCCGAGACGGCTTCTTGCAGCTGGACGGTGAGGTAGAGCACTTCTTGTCCAGAATCTCTGAGCGCACGCGATTGTGCAGTTGGGGATGGCAAGCATCTCAAAGTCCAACAAGGCTACGCGAAAGCAATGGCCAAGCGCACAGACGCTGAAAAGCTGTTGCTTGTAAGCAAGCAAGCAAGGGTGTGGCCGGGCTGACTCTCCTGAATCCAGTTAGCAACTCGAGGCTCCATCCAAGCACCCATGGGCAGATCCACCGATGGCGAATGTGCGCCGAACCCACAAGTTAGCAACGACAATGTGCTTCGAGCCTTGTCTCACGCTTGGGAGCCAGCAAGTGAGGGAGGTGAGAGAGGGAGAGAGGGAGAGAGGGAGAGAGGGAGAGAGGGAGAGAGGGAGAGCGGGAGAGCGGGAGAAGAGGAGCCAAACGAAGCAAGGAGCAGCAGAAGGGGCGGAATAGACACGAAAAAGGAAGGGCAGGGATGCGGGGACGTATGCTAGCACGGATTGGGATATATGCGGTCGCCCCTGCCATGCCAGGGGCCAAGGTGTACGAGTAAGGGAGGAAGGCGGCACGTTACGAGTACTCGTGCATATTATACGTGTATGTATTTACACCGTTCGCACATGCACTCGATAGAGAACACGCCAGTTTGAGGAGAGGTCGTATTATCGTACGAGTAATACAAGGCAGTCCTCTCTGTATCTTGGTCCCAGCCCAGGGCAAGACCGATCTTTAGCTCACCATGCTTTCTCTGCTCCTTTTGCTCTTATTGATGAGTTTCTCTGGGGCGATCCATAAGCATAAGGCTGTCTTCAAAGCCAGCAGTGTCCACTGCAGCAACGCCTCGAGTCTAGCTGTGCGATGCATCTCTGCATAATTCGTGTTATTTCACGTGACCACGATAGAACAGTGGCAAGACTTTCAACAGATTTTCAGTGAGGCGTGCGGATAAACTCCCAGGAACCGATGCAGAAGTCGACTCGCATTCCGTCTTTTCCATGCATTCCAATGTATGGCCGCGCCGTCACCGTTGGCATGAGAGGATTCCCACATGCGTACCGTTAGTACCGAAACAAACCAAAACAAACAAACAAACAAACAAACAAACAAATAAACAGACAACAAACAACCCCAAAAACCAGGCGGCCTGGCAGATACCGCCCATTGGGGTCGGCGGCCTTTCAGTTCTAGATTGTGTGCGGGACTGCAATCCCGGGATCCTTTTCGGACAGATTCGTGCATGCACATACTTACTTGCATAAGAAATAATCCTGTTCTATGGAGGCCACCCACCGTAGATGCCAGTACGTGTACTTACTTTCAAATAAAAGGCTTTTTGTGACGGAAATAGGATATTCTATATTTTTTGGCATAAGAGAGCACACCAATGCTTGCAGCTTTGCTGTAAAGCCTAACCGTCAATTTGCCAGCGATGCAAACAAGGGTGCCAGTCGGTATTGATTGTTTGTACTCGTATTTATACGCAAATGGACTATCTATGTTACGCGCGGAGTTTCGTACACTGCCAAAGCAAAATGTGTTAGTCGATGGTGTAATAGACAGTGAAGACAAGTAGTGCTGCACACGCATGTTTATTGTCGTCGTAATTTTTGTCCATAAAATTGTCCGAAAATCCTCCGTGGAATCAATAGCGGCCCGCAGGCAACTGTCTACACGAAACGGATTACTGCTGTAACCCATTTGCTCTTCCCACGCTCCACACATGGTTGACCAAAGACGCCAGTTGTGTCCCTGGAAAAGGTCAACCACAAGCACCCGAGATCTTCCCCAGTGCACTTGAAATATCTCTTCTGTAGCCGCCATATTCGCGCTGTGTCTCCGGCTGTGTCACAGCCAGTAAAGCTACTGTATAGCCAAAGAGCACCATGCAGGAACTTGAATGAACATAAACCGTGTAGCACAGAATGTGTCACTTTGCCAGTGTGACATATTCTGCATGCCGTCGGGCCTACTCAGGTAGCTACGAGCTGTTGCAAATTAACCAAGCCCTCCCAACAAAAAAAAGTATTCCCATTCGATTTTCCCTTGAATCAATAGGTAGCAAGCACTACTTTATTGGAATTGCTTGCAGGTTCATGAGAAATTCACATTGGCAGACAGTTTTATCATGAAATTGTCACGAATACTCGTAGGTCACGATGAGATTGTGAAAGGAATGTCGTTGAGCAGTTCCACAGCGCATATTAGCGTGGTACTGAACGTTCGCTAACCTGTTACGGCTAGTGTATACTGTAATCAATCTTCGTGGAGGAGGGGCACAAAGTTTAATGGGCGCGAGATGAATACTCAAAAAGCGAAGACTGGAGAAACCAGATGTGCATATCTGCTTTAAAAGGGCTGATTGGAGCGCTGCTAGCACTTCCTCTTCAAGGCCAATATGAAAGAGCACTACATACAGGACTGCTGCGTGAACGGAAGGCGCACAGGACTGCAACAAGGCTCGAAGAGCGGTTTCTGTGTTTCTAGGGCGCCAGTTGACTGTTGAGCGCTGTGTTCGGACGCCGTAGAGGGGCGCCAGGTGCCTGTCAATCTGTCCGACGAGCCTATCAGATCCTCGATTCGTGTGCACACCATACCTGTCCTTTCAGTGAGCCACTCTTCCAGAAAGCCTCCGCTCGTCTCAGTCCTTGCTTGCGACCGACTTCATCGTACAAATACCACAAGACAGCTGACCATTTTTGACGAATATTGCCTTTCCCCTGTTCCCTGGACTGGTCAGACCCCGGTGTGACGCCACCTTGCACGGCTAGCAGTGGCCTAGGCCGGCCTAGGCGCTGTTACTGCTCTTGGGTGGTTGGACAGCGTCCCTCAGCGGCCTTTTCGACAAGGACAGGCCTGTGAAGTATTACCCAGTGGCCGATTCGTATTACGGCGAGGTCCTGGAGCCTCTTAAATTCTTCGTTGTTCCTTCCTGATCCATTCGCCCCCGTTCTTTCCTTTTCCGCTTCCACTTGGACGACGAAAGACTCAACAATTGCTTGCCGGCTGCCCCTGCCCTCGCCTCTGCTCTTGCCATCCACCCGGCGCGAGCCCCGAGCATCTTGCCCTGCGACCATCACCGCGATCACCCATTCTTGCGTCCCTGCGCCGCCGCCGCCGCCACTCCCCCGCTGCCGCCCGCTGCCGCCATGGACTTCACACATTCCTTCTTCTCCGGCGCCCAGCCCTTCCAGCAGCAGTTCCTCGGTATTCCCCCGCTCACCCCGTCGCACTCCAACTCGGCAACCTCCGACGACTACGCCACAACATCCCCGCCGGTGAGTTTCTTGCACTTGGTTTCTTGCACTTGGGGTGGATTAGGCGAGTCTGGCACGCACCAGCGCGCGAGGGGCGAGGGGCCAGAAGGCCTCCGTCGCGCCGTCACCCCGTACCGTTGGCGGACGGGGGCTGCTTTGCAAGTGCCCTCAAGCTCGGTCAAGCGGCGGGTGCTGGTTTCGGTTGCGGTCCCCTTTCCTTTTGTCGCTGGCTGTTCTGGCGCGAGTGCGTCTTCCCACCCACCGACGACCAGGGTCTTTTGCTGACGTTGGCGATTGCTTCGCAGGAGGGCTTCCCTGAGTTTGCAACCGACCACTTTCCAACATTTGACAACTATGGCGTTCAACTTGCCACTCAGCAGCCCGTCTTTCCCGGCCCCCCAACGCCTCCCGGGCAGCAGATACCCTACAGCGCTGTGCATGCAGTTCAACAACAGCCTTCGCGGCCACAGCAGCATGCGCCGTCCGCGCCCGCCCCGGCGATTCCCCTGCCGGCCTCGTCGGCAATGGTGATTGACCAGGCAGCCACCTCGGATATCCTGCCGCTAGCCACAAAGCCTGACCCGGGCGTAATAGACGACCTTTCCCAGCAACAGGACCAGGCCCGGCGAGGCGCCTCGAACTCGGAGGACGATGAGATGACGCCGGCTCAGTCACGGCGCAAGGCACAGAACCGCGCTGCGTACGTATTGGCGTCGTCGCAATATTCCTGGAAGACGAACTTGTGCTAATGTATCGTATACGTCCAGGCAACGAGCTTTTCGCGAGCGAAAAGAGCGTCACGTCAAAGATCTGGAAGCGAAGCTGGCCACATTGGAGGCCACACAGCACAAGACGGCGTCCGAAAACGAGAAGCTAAAACGAGATTTGCAAAAAATCAGCACCGAAAACGAAATCTTGCGCGCAACATCGTCTCTGCAAGCAGCGGCCGCAGCGGCCGGCGCGTCTCCCGGGAGCGACGGCGGCCACGCCCTGACAACGGGCCCGATGACATACAACCCGACCGACTTTTACACCGACCTTCTGGCGAACCACGATGTCAAGACACCAAGCCACCGCATCGCAACCTCCGACTCCGGAGAGCGCTTACTGGGCGCTGGTGCAACTTGGGACCTCATCATTGGCCACGAATTGTTCAAGCGTGGCTTGATTGACGTGGCCGACATCAGTAACCGACTCAAAAGCCAGGCGAAATGTGACGGCCAGGGTCCGGTGTTTGAGGAACGCGCAATTCTGGCCGCCATCGAACAGAGCGTTGGAAGTGGTAGTGACTCTCTCTTGTGACAGTCACGCGCGGTTCGCTTGTATCTAGGCTGTAAGGAGAAAAAGGAGTCTGGTTTTTGGGCCATTTTTGGGATATTTTGTTATTGGGAATGATGCGAATTGGATTCTATTAGCAGTTTCTCTTATTCCCAGCTGCATTCTACTTGGATGCCCTTTACCTTGTTTTTACCTTGTTCATTCCTAACCAGATTTAAAGGATTTTTTGACTTTTTTACGCCCGTTGTCTGGTCTCGCCTCTGCTACTCTTATATTGCCTGATGCCGGACGGGATCCAACACAGAAACAGCATTCCCAGCTGATACGTGCCGAGGCTTCAAAATGCAACCGGAAAGAATATAGGCATAACTGTATTCGCTGGTGGCGCTGAAAATATATGAAGTATTATTGTGTACAAAAAAACAAGAAATGATGCACTTCTTAATAGGAAAACGAGAAGAAAGGGTCCGACAAGACGGACGCGCTTTGCCAAACCAAGTGCCGAGCTTACCTCCTCTTCTTCACCGCTGTGGCATCTATGGCAGCTGACGTGGAAGAAGCATGGCCCTTGCCAGGAGCACCGCCGCTGCTTGAGGCCTCCCTTTTATCCGCGGCATCTTCCACATACGGGTGCTTGATTGTCAAGCACCATATATCCAGATAGTCGCAGATGGTGACAATGACATCGACAACAAAGGATCCGTACACGCCAACGGCCATTCCGAGCATGCAAAACATAAAGGCTACCTGGTAGACACCGTCGCCGAGGGCGCTGGGCCAGCCGAGAACAAAGTAGGGAGGCGGCTCGCTGCTTCCAAAGAGGAATGACGCGACGGCCGGCTCTGCACCTTTTAGCAACGGGCCCAGCGAGTCCACAACACCCCAAGCCAGAGGCAGGACCATGACGTTGTAGTAGGGAAAAGGCAGATGCGACACGTGGGCAGTGATCATCTGGCCCACGGAATAGGCATTGACGAGGCCGACGAAAAACACAAACGGAACCAGGTGTGCGTGCAGGATATCAGGCTGCAGGACCAAGTACGCCACAACGAGAGCCCAGGTGACTGCAATAGGAAGCAGGCCAAAAAGAGGGTGGTCGGCGCGGTTGTTGTTCTTGCCGATTGGCTTTCCGATGGCCGTTGCCTCCTTTTGTTCCTTGCGCCACACACGAAGCACGGTCCGTGCCGACTCGGCTGTATTGTACACCATGACGACAGTGCCCTGCACCATGTACCAGCCCGTAAAAGAGAGGTCTTGCATCACTGGCGGGATGAGCTTGGTGATGCTCGACGGCACGCCAAGTGTGGCGAGCATAGGCTGCTGCCAGAACGAGGCCCCGCCGAGGTAGCCTGTGAGTGCGTACACGATGACGAGAATCAGGACTCCCTCAACGGGACCGTTGACAATGCCGAGGGTGAGCGTGTGGGTGTGGTATTCCTCCCACGTCTGCACGTAGAAAGTCATGAGAGCTGGGTCTGTCAGCACAGGCAAGAGAATGGCGGATAGTGCACGCCGTGAAAGTACGTACAAGCGAACAGGGTCGCGACGGTCCTCCAGCCCTGGCCCATATTCTGAGACCCGGCGAAAAGCAGCACCTCGAGAGACGTGTTGAGGGCATCTACACCATGGTCGAACAGCTCGCCGAGAGGGCTGCTTTGGTGGGTTCTCCGACTGCAGCATCCCGTTAGCATTGGCATGAGCAAGCCGACTGCGCGGACATTTCGTGTCTTTGAAACCAGCCTCTGCATGTACCTACGCTTGTGCACCGTCAACAGCATCAAAGGTTTGGTAAAGAAACAAGCCCGCGGCCCAGCTGTAGTACACCCATGGGGGGCAGTCCTGGTCGAGTGTCGGGTTGTACCATAGCAGTGTGAGCAGGTTGGCGACGACAAACATGAAGCCAGACAGCGTGATCAGATTTGGTGCCATGCCGATGGGGAAGCATGGCAGAACGATTTTGTTGTAGAATGGCTTCAGGATGTATTTGGAAGTCAGGCTGTGGTCAACGCCCGAGTATTTGTAAAGCTTGAGCCCTGCGAGGGACTCCTGCCGGAGGTAGACCATTGTGACGAGAGCTGTTGCGTGTGCCGCAGCAAGACGAAGACAGAGGCTGGTGTTGAATGGGTGGCATGTATCCCAAGACTCAGATCGCCGAGGCCAAAAAGCGAATTCGCCAACCGCACTCCGAGTGCGTGAGCCAAAAGGCGGTGGCCAGACGAGGTTACTGGTAGGTATGACGAGAACGTCGATCGATGTTGAGGGCTTGGATAAATAGGGGTTTTGATAAAAGGGTTGGCCTTGAGAACAATGTACGGCCGTATAAAAATCAACAATCGGGGCGGAAAGTGCAAATAGCACTACGAGTTGGTCGCGCGTGGCAGACACAAGGAAAGAGGCGAGGGAAGGATGAAGCCGGTTCTGAGGGGCGCGAAGCTGGAAAGTTACGACGTAATTATTCGGTCGTTCTTGCCCTCAAATTTGTAGTCGACCTGCTGCGCGTGGGTCGCGCATGTTACCCTGCGAGTATTTTTCACCTAGCGGATTTTCGTTCGCTGTGCCGGGCCGCTGGTCCACGTCTGCGAATACATACGAGTACGAGTATGTTGGCTACTTCGGTACGTCATTCACAGGACCCGCTTTTCATCAGGATCAAAGACTCCGGCCACTATGTATTCATTCCAATGACCTGCCGGTGATCAAAGCTGGCAATGTGACTGCCAACCACGAGGTAGCCTTTCATATCACATCAAGGGCGAAATGCTCTGGAGGCACGTGTTCCAGTACAAAGCACCGTAGGAGGGCTGGGGAGGAGGCCGACTTGTCTGCTTCACCGCGTGATACGGATTGAATCCTACGAGCAGAACTCAGCAGCTTGCTCTGGATTCTGTTGCTATCCTTCAATGTGTGGTCTGCTAAGCCTGGCGCATCTGCGTGCGCGGTGCGAGAGATGGAAATTTATAGTTTTTTTGTTCTTATAAAACAATGTAAAAGGATATGGCCACGAAGTTGACGCCGCTTACCCTCTCCCACAAAAATTTGAACCCAGGTTGTCCGTACGAGGACGCCAATCCGATTGAATTTTCTCACTCGGCATCCGCTCCCGTCATCTAATGCGCATCATCATCACACCCAGTGCCGTCTGCCCGCTCAACGGGTGTTGGCGGCAACACGCACCTGCGCACCCTTGCTACCCTGCTTGCTCTGGATACGTGCGGGCTGGCCCTTGGCGGCCAGGGAGGCCTTCTTTGCCTTCTCAGCCTTCTTCGCCTTCTCAGCCTCGGCCTTCTTGGACTTGATGTCCGACAGGTTGGCGGCGCGCTGGGCAGCACGGGCCTCGGGGCGCATAGACCGGCGCTCCTTGATCACATCGAGAGAGGCACCGACGATGGCGCGCTGGGACTTGACTGTCCGGCGAGAGCGCTTCTTGGCAACCTCCTGTAGGGCGGTTAGTGACTTTCGATCGGAGACAACGTCTGGCGGTGCGTGTACAAGTCTCGTCTAGATGACCGTTGCGTGCCCAGCTCTCAAAACAAAAAAGACATAGGATGGGTCGACGGGGCCGTTCGAAGCGGGTTTCATTCATACCTCAGAGATACCCTTGCGGTGCTGGCGACGGAAAAGAACGGTCCAGGAAATGCGGCGGGGGTTCTTGCGCTGCAGGAACAGAGACTCGGACTTGCCGTTCTGGAAGCGGAAGATCTTGCTGTCGCCACGGACGAAGAGCTTACCCTGTAAAGCAAGGAAACGGTCAGTGTCATGTCCCCATCATGTTTGCGACGGGCCGTCCGCCTTTCCATCTCCCTCGTCCGCATCCAAACTGCCTCCTCCACTTCCGATCCGCGCGGCCGCTGCTTGTTTGAAAACGATACGAGCTGTTCGTCTGAGCTATTTGTCGAGCCATCTTGTCGCTGGGAGGATGCCACTGCTGTGCTTCTCGGTGTTGTCACTGTCGATGCGTCTCGGCGTCGTTTGTCCCCAGTCGTGCCTCTTCTTTCTGCCCCTCGATCTCCCCTCCACGTTCTTGCCTGTCGAAGTAGTAACGTACCTTTCCGGGATAGATCTTCTGACCGGAGAACGTGTCGTCGTAGATTCTCATTGTGGCGGTTGATGAGGTGGTCGATTGTCGTTGTAGTTGCTGTAGATTCGATAGATTTGGACGGAGAGAGTAAAATTCATCTAGCGATGGAAAATTGCCTAGTTTTCGGGTTTGGTCAAAAATTATTGTGCGTGTCTTCACCCCACATCTATAAAATGATTGGCCACTGCTATCCTGAAAGTAGACCCATATTTGGATAAATTATCATCACGTGTTATTATATAACACGGCATCTCCACTCTTTTCCAACGCGCTCGGGTTTATTTTGAAAACACCGTGAACGCAACGACACAGTATCAGGGAGCTACGATACAGTGCTCTGCTCACGTTTTGTCATTTCAGGCATTGTACGCAGTCTGAAACGTACTCTGAATTTTATCCTTCTACATCGAGCTACCTGAAATGGTTCTTGCCGACGACATTGCAAATGCAGTTCTCAACGAATTCAAGAAGCTCCCGACGAATCGAAAGCCGGCTGTTCGATCAAACGACATACGAGAATGGGTCCCTCTGAGCGGTGTTGTTGCTGAGTGTATGTGCTCTTATGAAAATAGCAGTGTATTTTGACGAGGAGCCTTTCTAAGCCACGAAGCTTATTCGATGCTCATCCAACGCAGTTGAAAACGGCGATCTTATATGTCTGGCTTTGGCGTGAGTGGCCCTTTACCAGCTGTTCTTTAGTAGCAGTCAGGAGGAAAAACAATGACTGACAATTACGACTATGCAGGACTGGTATGAAGTGCTTACCAGCATCAAAGCTACCCCTCTCCAAAGGGGTTGGAATCCATGATTGGCATGCCGAGATCCTGTCGCTACGCGCATTCAATCAATTTCTATTGCAAGAATGCTTGGACGTAGTAGATCGTGGGGATGAGTCTTTATTTGTCCAGCTACGGCATCGTGATAGCGACCAAAGCAAAACTGACGGAAAGTCAAAAGACGTCTGGGATGACCATCCATTTGAATGGAAGAAGGGTGTAGCTTTGCACTTGTACTGCTCAGAAGCTCCTTGTAAGTGTCATAGCCCCCTTGGATGAGCTCACAGAAGCAATCGACGGTTGTCTTTGATTGCACTGCTGATGTGGGTGATATAGGTGGCGACGCCAGTATGGAGCTGATAATGGCGGCTCAGGACGACGCCTCTCCGTGGGAACAACCGCCTCATATGGATGCAAAAAGATCAGCGACAGCAGGCCCAACGCTGCCTGGCCGTGGGTACTTCTCCCGGCTTGGTACGGTGCGCAGGAAGCCAGGACGGGCGGACGCACCGCCGACACTATCCAAGTCTTGCTCCGATAAACTGGCCCTCCGTCAGTGCACGACATTGCTGAGCGGGCTGACGTCACTGCTGGTTGCGCCCTGTCCCGGTTTGTGCCTCCGCTCCGTGATTTTGCCAACGTCTCAATACTCGGATATAGGATGCCAGCGGTGCTTCTCGGCGGAGACACCCGTGGGCCGTTTTGCCCAGCTGGCGAATCATGACTGGGCAGGAGGATTCACATTCTCCCCGTTTACCGTGGGCACGACAGACATTGAGTTTTCCTACTCAAAGCGGCACCCCACGATGCTGTCGTCTTCTACTGCAAGTTGTAACTTGTCCGCCGTATGGACCGTGAACGGCGTCAACGAATGTCTTGTCAACGGTATCCTTCGCGGCCGCAAGGCTTTTGATCCTGCCGGAGCCAGTTCTGTTTCACGTCGCAAAATGTGGGCACTGGCACAAAAAGTGACTGATAGGCTCATTAGCAACAACCTTGGGGCAAAGGCAGCATGTGAAAGGCTGGAACAGGTGTTGAGGCTGCCAAGCTATGACGACGTAAAACGCAGTCCGTTGCTTTTCGCACGAGAGACTGTGAAAGCAGACGTTCAAAACTCTGTACTTCAGGGATGGACAAACAACGAAAAAGATGGGGACTGGGGACTCTAGATACCGACTGATACGGCGTGGGCGTCAAGAATATAAAGTCAATAATGCGCCCCCCAAAAAACAGACAAACAGACCATTAAAGAAACGTACTACTTCAAATCCGCAAAGGTTCTGCTCTTGCCCTGGCCGAGAAAACGCTTGTTACACATCATTTTTTGGCTTTCTTGGACTACAATAACATCTGCTGATGCCCAAATCCGACCATATGTATTTTTTGGTAAAAAAAATGCACTGCCTAATTACGCCCAAATCTTACTCAACCTTGTCTTCGAACGTGCGGTCGACCAGGTCCGGGATGGCATCATCGTCCTCAGCTTCAGGGGCTGAACCGTCCTTCTTGGCCTCCTCGTCGGCCTTCTGCAGGCTCTGGTAGCTCTCAGCCAGCTTACGGAGCGAGGCCAGAGAGTCGGGGCCGAGCTGGTTCAGGATGCCGGGGACAAGCTCTGTGAGCTCCTTGTCCTCGCCGTTGCCGTAGATGGCAAAGGTGTTGGAAGGGACCGAGGCGTGGACTGTGAGGTGTGAGAGAACAAAGTCAGCTGGCTGCTTTCCCCTTGTCCATTGCAGGGGGGGGGCTCAAGACTTACCCTTGGGGGCAGCAAAGTGGATGACGTTGCCGTCGCTCTTGAACATGTTGACCTCCTCAATCTGGGTAATGGGCTGGACGTTGAGCTTCTTCAGGGAGGCCTGCAGCTTCTTGTCGTCGGCAGCCGACCGAGGCGGCGCACGCTTGACCTTTCTCCGCGGCGTGCCCTTGCCACCAATGCGCGACACGGCGCCGAGCTTCTTCAGGCGCTCCTGGATATCGGCCATGGTTGTAGAGTGAAGCGAGGGAGGAATGGGCTAGCTCGGAGCCACGTTGGACAGATGGCAGTCTAGGGGCCGGTGCACCGTGTTAGCAACATATCCGTCTGAGACGCCGACGTGAAGACAAGGGGGTGATGGGGATGCTCCGCTCGGAGCACATGTGCTGATGGGCCACCGGTTGGAGCGAGCGTCGAGCGCAGAGGGGAGCTGTGGCGTGCAAATGGTGTGATCAAGTTGCTATTGGGAGGCGTGGTCGAGGACGGCAGGATTGATTGGCGAAGCAGGGCAAGTGGTCATGGGGGGGACGGGGTTGTAGACGAGGCGTATAGAGCTCGGGAAGGCAGAGGGCAGTGTGGGAGAACAAGAAATGGGAAGATGGAACATCAGCAGTGCTCCAGAGGGCAAGTGGGATGTGCAGAGGGGGGCGCGGGTCGTGCCGATAGGTCGGGGCCGGAAGGCAGGAGCGACGTCCGGACCGGGAACGGCACAGGGGCAGAAGGGCAGGAGATGGGATGAAGCAGGGCCGGAGGAGGTACGGGCAGCGGAGATGTGCTGGGTGCTCGGAGCTCGCAGTGGACGGCAGGTGTGCCGGCTCGGTGGAAGACGTACGGAAGAGGGCGCGGATGGCAGGTGACGGACTGCTGTCGTCGGTTCGGCGGACTCGGGGAGGTGAAGAGAACTGGAGGCGGGAGCCGGAAGAATGGTAAGGGGAAAGGAAAAGAAGATCGGAGAAGCGCGAATGGTGAGTTTTTGCGTGCAGCGGCGGTTAGTCCGTTGCTGGGCCTAGCAGGATCGGTGAAGTTGTGCGCCAGTTTGCGGCGGAAGGTGCAAAAGGCCAATTTTTGACCAAATTTTTTCTCGGCCTGCTGCTGGTTGGCTCTCCCGCACAATATTTTTCACTGGTCGATGGAGCCCCACTACAGCGATGATGGCTTCCACCCCCGCATGCTCTTATATAAGCAGCTGAGGAAGGCTGCAATAGTGTGGCTGATACCCTGTGGCGCAATACCACGCTTATCATTGGATGCTGAGGTCTCGACGAGTTTGCATACGAGCTTGCTCGTGCTCATATGAATGACGGTTTCCCCAAGATGAGGATCTGGCGAGCAGCAATGTGCATTATTTTCGAGATTCTGCAGGAGTAGAAAGTCCGTCGTATCCATAAAAGCCTAACCCGTGACCAAACGCCTCGATTCTCTCTACATCCGCGAGAGAAAAAAAAAACAACGTCAAGGTTACCAGCAGATGAGGCAACGTCTTGGCAGGGCAAACAAAACAAGCAAAATTGCAAAATTTCGTGAAGAGCAAAGCTAGCTCTTTGTGCTGGCGCTCGTGTCGGGCGTTGTGTCAGGCGTGGGCGGTAAGCCTGCCTCTGCGCGCATGGCTTCCCGCCGGGCCTTTGCCTCTGCTGCAAGGCGCATCGTCTCGCTCATCTGGGCCTCTTTGGCAGCCTTGGCTTCTTCCTCCTGGACAACCCAGACTGTGGCCGTAGTGTTAAGAGTGGTCCGAGGGTCATAAAACGGGGAAGCTGGACGTGGTCACGTACTGGGTTTGCTGCTTCTGGACTGCCGCTTGAGGTTCTGCAGCCAATAGTCAAACTCGGCCAACCGCTCCTCGCGGCGCTCTAGACTCCGCTTTTGCAGCTCCGGATTGTACTTTTGGAACAGCTCCTCGTCCGTCGGCATGACATAGACAGTCAGCATGGGCCCGCCGACGCTCACGAGCGTGCCGCTGTCAAGAGGATGCCGTCGTGGTCAGCAATAGTTGCGCGCGCCAACGGCTTGGGACAGAGACATCGACTCACGCAATGATCATCTTGGCCCATAGCTTGTAGTTGGGGCCGCCCTTTTTAACCATTGTTGTATGTGTTGTTTGATACACGGGTCGGTGCTGTATATCGAGGAAGAGATGACGTTGAAGCCGTGCGCTTCAGTAGACGCAAAAACCGAAAGGTTGAACTCGAAAGTGGGGCCATTTTGAGTCGCTCCAGCGAATCACAGGCCTTAGATTACCTGGGGTGAAGTAGCCTGTAGGCTTTTTAATAGCGTTTGGGGATCGAGGTAGAACGGTTTGCACATGACAAACTGCTTGTCGTACAGCCTTTTTCCGTGGTGCCTGACTTTGTTCTCGTTCAGGCTGCCATGCCATGCCTGCTAGTCATGCTGCGTCTTGTCCAGTCAAGGCAATGTGGCTGTTAATGGGATGGGCTTGCGGCCTTTCTTTTCTCGTCACGCGACTGAGGTAAAAAGCCCATCTCGTTCCAACTGCTGCCTTTCTTTTCTTTTACTTTTGCTACGTTGTTTTCACGCCAGAGTTGGGATTACTCTCGTGCAGCAGCAGAGATAGGTATGCACGTTCCTGCATATATGTACTCGTACGTCGTACGAGTATTTAGAGGACTGTTTTTCTCACTCGAGTGCAGTCAACGGGACTGGCGGGTGGCGTGGCCTTGATTTATTACCGAGCCTGACCGGGTTTAGATTTCTTTTATGCGTCTCCTTGCATGTTTGTTTTCACGGGGAATGTCGACCTGTACAAGGATTACAAAGCACTTGTAACATCCTGGTACGAGTATGCTGGCCGGGATTGTGAACGTGGTGCACATGTGCTGCATGTGTACTCGTAAAGTTCTGCACTGAGTATTAGCAGCGAGACGCAAAGCGCCGCGATCTGCAGCGCGCTTCTGTAATAAGCTCGTATTAATACTCGTACACTGCATACAGAGCCCAGCGTTATTATGGCCCTTTTTCAACCTTGGTTTCCATGCCTTTGCCTAATTGCAGGGACAGACGCGCAGTCAACCTGCTGACGGAGTTCGTATTCGCGGGCCTCACAACACTCTTGAGCATTGTGGTGTCCCGTCTTACCCTGTCTGCACCTTATTCGAGCTCCGTTTGGCTGTCGTGATGCAGCGACGCCCCTTTTTCTTTGTGGTGCAGCCTATCACCGCGCTGGCCTCTGCTGGGGAGCGGGGAGTCCGCCGATGGAGTTCATTGGTCTTTTTCTTGTTTGAATATTTCTCATGTTCTTTCTGCTTACCGCTTATCTTGTTTCGATGCTTGTCAGCTTCGAGTCGTCCCAGCTCCAGTATGCGGTCGTGGCGTACATATACGTGTACTCTGTCGTAAGATGGCGAGGCCAGCGGACACCGAACAAAACGGCGATGACAAAACGGCGATGACAACGACGAGGACAGAACGACGAGAGGCTCGAGGTAAGATACTCGTAGCTGTTTGCTCCGACTTCCTTCCTGTTGGCTGGCACCGACGACTGGAAGGCGCTACTGTGGCCGTTGGAGTCGCGGTGCGCCTAAAAATAAAATACAGGCAGCCGTTTTTTTCTTCACTAGAAAACTGGAGCGAGTACGGCGAGAAGAGGCACGACCCCTGAAACAGCAGTTCCTAGCGTGCGTGGCGGCAGCCGGAACCCGCCCAAAGACAGCGAGGCCCACTTATTACATTGCTGGGTTTCAGGGCACAGAGTGGGGCGCTGCAGGATCCAAAGGCACCACGGCTCAACGGCGGCGATCGTGCCTGCCGCTAGGTCAGAATACGATGCCGTGCAGGCCTGTTGGAAGTTTGCCACGGCCGCTGCATACTCGTACTCGCAGGCGCTCCTCCCCGTGTTTTCATCCAAAAATTCATCCCCTTTCCTCCGTCGTTGCCGTTTGCATCCCCAACACACACAACGTAACCCGCAGCCGCTCGTTCCTTCCCCTTCTTGTCTCTCGTTCACGTTCTTGCTATTCTACTTTTACTTGTCTCAGGCTCTTTGTCCTGTCGCCTTTAACTTTTTTCTTTTCTTTTCTTCTTTCGTGCAGCCCGATCTATCCGCTGCCCTTGTTAGTTTCCTCGACTCCGCCCTCTCGGCCAGGATCGTCGCCCGACGCAGTACTTTTGTTTGGCGTTCTCGACCACCCGGCATCCCGTCCCGTGCATCGCATCACCGCATCGCCACGCCAGCCATCGCCATGTATTCCCAGCGCCTCGTCCGGCTGCTTCTCATGGCGCTGTCGTTCATGGCCGCGGCGCAGGCGCTGCGGCTCAACGACGACTTCCTGCGCCTCGTGAACGACGCCGTCGTCCGCCGCGCCGACAACAGCGCCGCGTCCAGCGGAGCAGCCGAGCCCACCGCCAACGACTCGCAGGCGCCCACGGCCAGCCCTTCGGCGCAGGCCAGCACCGTCCCGGACAAGACGACGGCGACGCCCACGGCGACGGCGACGCCGACGACAACCCCGACGGCGACGCCGACGACCGCCGACACCACGCCCACGCCGACCAGCTCCACGCCGACCGACACGCCCACGCCCACGACGCCCTCGACGACCACGCCCAAGGACAAGCCGACAACGTCGTCCACGACCCCTACGCCGACCACGAACGCGCCCACGGGCAAGACCACAAGCACCCCCGGGACCACGACATCGACGACGCAGCCTGTCTCGACGAGCACCTTTGTCACGACGATCACGCAGTCCGACGGCTCCACGAAGGCGATCACGACCGAGCTGACCACCACGCCGACCGGCACGCTGTCCTCGTCTACGAGCGGCAGCAAGACGTCGGGCATGTCGACGCAGACGCGCAACATCATCATCGGCGTCGTCGTCGGCGTTGGCGGCGCCATCATCCTCCTCGTCAT
This sequence comes from Sporothrix cf. nigrograna, assembly GCA_019925305.1. Taxonomy (NCBI): domain Eukaryota; kingdom Fungi; phylum Ascomycota; class Sordariomycetes; order Ophiostomatales; family Ophiostomataceae; genus Sporothrix; species Sporothrix cf. nigrograna. The sequence goes on along the minus strand of JADHKR010000013.1, from coordinate 126,414 downwards.
CGGCCTCGTGGCGCTGCGCATCCACAGACGTAAGCAGGCTGCCCAGGATGGCAACGGCATGAACGACTACGACCCCAACTACGGCAATGCCCCTGTTGGCCCGCTGGAAAAAACCGAGGGCGGTGCAGTTGCTGCCGGCATGCCTGGCCGCTCGCCGTTCCAGAGCACGCTGGAGAGCTACCACACGCCGACGCAGGTCAACACAGCGTCCAATTTCTAGAGAACGGCTCCCGCGCGCGAGCTGTCCTCTGGCAGCCGTTTCGCCCTCGCAATGCCTGCTTTGCTGCGTGCGTGCATGCAATGCGTGGCCTGTTTGTTTCTTTCTGTCTTTGCACTCGCCAGTCATTCAGCGCTACCCCATTCCACACAAAATGTTGACGGTCCGTTGATTCCCTTTGTCGTTCCATCTCGAGCTCATAGAAGATTGGCAGTCGTTTCTACCAGTCGTGTTCTTTGCTTTATCTTTGCATACCGTCAACTAGTCTAGACGTCTAATACAACGGGCGAGACTCGATCTGGGCTTCGTCTTAAAAAAAAAAAAAAAAAAAAAAGCCTCTGGCTTGCGTGCCGTGTCGTGATGTTGGGGTTTATGAAGAACCGTCCATCGTACAAAGACGCAGTCCAGGCTCGTAAAGCCAAAGCAGCTGCCCTTGGTCTTCTGTTCGCCGGGACAGTGTTCGTCGGAACTGTGTGCTTTTTAGGCGCAACGCGACGTTGGCCACTTTTGCCTCATTCGGACTTGTCTCACAACCGTTTCAGACCACACCCGTATTAATGGCTGCCATTCCCCAATTTTGCACTGCGATTATTGGGTTTTGACGCCCTGTGCCTTGCAGCGATACTGGAGCATTTTCCTGTCCCATCTCGCGGTCTTGCAAAAGCGTCATCTCCATCTCGCTACTTTGTGTCTGGGTTTACGATCGACCTTTGCGATACTTTGCGCCACGTCGCCAAGTTTATAGCATTTTTGCCTTCTTCCCGGCCTCGAAATGCCATCATCACCGGCCAGCCCGTCCCTGCTCGTCTGGGCCACGGCACTCTTCGTTGTCTTCTCCGGGGTAGCTGTGCACGCATCGCCAGCCAATGTTGACGACTCTGCTGCTGCAAGGGGCCCAGCCGCCCTCCTGCGCTTCTCGCCAAACACAAACAGCCAACTGGATGTCGGCAAGCGCGGCCTCGAAGCCGACCCGGACCGTCCGGACCTGGCGGCAGCCAACGTGTTGATGCCGCGGGCGGTGGCCAACCTGCAATTTTTCCAGGGCGCCCTGGCCAACATTGCAGCGCCGGCTGTACGTCGTCGTCTCCCCGCGTCTCGTTTTCAAGAGGTACTGACCTGTCTAGATCTCCCAGTCCAACGACGCGACGCGGCCATTTGAAGTCGGCGGCAGCACCTTTGTATGCTCTCCCCCCCTCCTGCGCCTGTCGTGTTTCTTTGGCTGACCTGAAAACAGACCGACTACCAGTCTGCTGTCGGCCGTTCGTGCGACAACCAACACAACAGCTGTGCTGACGCGGCCAACAGCCAAAAGTCGTCCGGCCTTGCCGTGAGCGACTGTGATACCCAGGACAGTGAGTTGCAGCACTGCATCTTTCTTCTGACCACACGGCTAACGCGTGCAACAGCGCAGTGCAAAGCCGCGGCGGCGTCGGCCACACAGACCGCCTTCACCCAGCTGACGAGCTCGACATCCGAATTTGACATTTACTGCGACTTGTGAGCATGGCCGGGCTGGCGGTGGTCATGGTTGGTGAATATGGCTGGAGGGCAATAGCAATAGCGGCCGAAAAAGGGTCCTTTCTTTGTCGGTCACCCTTTTCTTACGGCGTTTCTCAAGGCTGCTCCTTTATCAGGCGATTTTTTGGCACATCGGCGTCTTCGCTAGGGCAGCAATCGTCTCCCTCAACCAGGGCTGTGTCTGCTTGTATGAGTTTCCTTCACGTATGCATTGTGCGTAATCTGTTCGTTTCCATAGTTTGTAGCGCTGTGACTTTTTAACTTTGTTCGATACGCAAGAGACCATATCCTTTTTTATATATACATGTTTAAAATGAACGTCCCGTGGACTGAACGACGGAAACAGTAAAGAAAACATAGAAAGAGTGAAAGGATGGCAGAGGCCGGTTTCTTTATACATCTCCGCCCTCATTCTCGCTGCGCCGAAAGACGTCCCCATAACTAGGAAAAGCGAACCAGAGCAGAGAGTGAATGAACCGAATCCCCACGAGTGAATTACAGCAAAGGAAGATGGGAAGGTACAAGTGGAAATCAAAATATTATGGGCAGTCTGGTGTGTGCACGTGCTGATCGGGGGTATAAATTTCTAACGATTTTTTGAGAGCCATTCTAGGCGGAAAGAAAAAAAACAAAACAGAAGTGGAGAAGTGAAGTGAAGGTGGTAAGTGTGCATAAAAGGCAGAGAACAAAAAAGACAAATAGAAATATGTGACAAAGGAAATTGTAAAAGCTTGTAGTAGCAGGGCGGTCCGGTCGTCATTTTAGCCGTTCATCTAGTCGTCGAAGAAAGCGGCGTCATCAAACTCCTCCGCCTGGGCGTCAGAGTCATAGGCACTGTTGCGCACCAAGGGGGGAGTAACGGGCTGTGCTCGGCTCGTTCGACGGAAGTTGGGCGGCGGCGGCGTCGAGGCCATGTCCCGGGCAATGAGCCTATTGTCTGTCCGAGAGGTGCGCCGGCTGCCCGCATGCTCGCCCGTGTATCGCCGGCCGGTGCTCTGAAAAGCGGTTGGCTGCTGCTGCTGCTGGCTGGGCGGTGTCTGGCGCATGCCCGACGTCGGTGGAGTCATGAGCCCAGACAGGAAGTTGCTGTCTCCGGTTTGGGGCTCGACCTGCCCGGCGCGGGAAGTGCGAGAGGCGCGGGACGAAATTGACGAGGACGCTCCTCTGGCAGGGGTAACGGTCGAGCTGCTGGCCGCCTCGGCCCGGCGAGAGACGGATGCAGGGGCAGGCGAGGACAGCAGGGAGCCCGACAGGCTACTCAGGGTGCTGCCGGCGTTGGAGTCGCGGGCCTTGCGCCAGCTACCCCAAGCAGCGGCCAATGGGCCCACGGCCTGCGCAACCCTTGGCGTGGCGACGTTGCGGATGCTCGCAGCGATCGTTGGCAGGTTGATGGCCGAGCCGCCGTTCATGGCCCGCTCCCGCTCCTGCTCTTCCATCTGCAAATTGGCCTGCAGACGAATAACGGCATCGCGGACGCGGTCGGGATCGTGGTTCTCACGCCCCAATGCCGTTATAATGTCCTTGAGGTCCGAGTGGCGCACAGCCAACAGCTCACGCAGCCAGATGATCTCGTCGTCGCGCTTGGCAATCTTGACATCGGCCTCGGGATCGACCTTCTCCAGAATATGTTCAAGCTCCTCGATGCGGTGCTCGCGTTGCTGGAGCTGCTCTTGGAGCACCAGAATTGATTCGCGGAGAGCCTGTGGTGAAATCTTTTCAGGAAGGCCGAGGCCGTGATGGGCCGGCTGGACTGGCACGGCTTGGACAGACGAGGCAACCGACTTGGCGTCAGCAACGTCAGTCGCCGAGCTGGCCTTGGCCGCCTTGGCAGCCGCTTGGGCAGCTTCCCGGGCAATCTCGAGCTTCTCCTCGAGGTGAGCCACACGGTCTTGCAGATGCTCAGTCTTCGAGGTCGAGATGCTCAAGCGCTCAAGAAGATTCTGCTCTGAACGCTGAGCGTCCTCGGCCGCGTTGTTGATCTGGCGTTCGTAGCGGGCCTCAAGATCCTCAACAATGTTCTGGTGGCGGCGCTCGGCTTCGTCAAGTTCACGACGCTTGGCCACCTCGGCTGCCTCGAGTGCGGTCCGCTTCGTGGTCTCAGCCTCTTCCAGGAGCATTTCGAGGCGTGCTTTGGATGTGTCGGCGTCGAGCTTCACTTGGTCAAGCTGGCTGCGCAGCTGCGTCATCTGGTCCTCCAGGTCGATGCGCACGACATTGACTTGGTGATTGGCGCTGTCCACCTCAGCCTGCATCGAGTCGCGCGTCCGCTGCACCTCTCTTGCAGCCGACTCGCGGGCCTCTTGGAACTCGAATTGGTACCGCATAGAGCTCTTCTGCAGATTGTGGTTCTCTGTGCGCATCTCGCCAATCAGCGTCTCCAGGCGCTTGCATTCAGCCACGGCACGCATGGCCTGGCGCTCGCCGCCTTCGAGGCGCTCAAGCTCGCTTTCCAGACGCTCACGCGTGCGTGCCTCTGCCTGCAGCTTGGCATCGAGGACTTCGTGGCGTGCCATCAGGGTCTGCTCACGCTTGATGTGACGCGCGCTCTCCTCGGCCACCTCACGAGCTGCGCGCGCCATGTCTTCTTGCAGGGCAACGAACTTTGTGCGCCAAGATTCGCGGAGACGCTCATTCTCCTCGAGCTGCGTACCCAGAGTATCGACCACCTTCTTCAGATGCCGCAACTCGGTGGCTGTTTGAACCAGATCGTTGCCTTGGCGTTGCGACAAATCAATGGCACGCTCCGCTTCGGCCCGCCAATGGCGAGCTTCTTGTGTCTTTTCACGCAGCTCGGCGTTGGAGCTGTTGACGAGGTTTTGGAGATCACTGTGCAGCTTTTCGGCATTTGCCTGTGATGCTTCCAGGGCTGCGAGGCGCATGTGGTTCTTGTCGCGCATCTCAGTCAACTCCTTGACCTTCTCGTCTCGATCATCCACAGCCTCGCGGAGACGCATCTCCCCGTCGGTGGAGACGCGGAGGAGACGCTGCAAGTCGGCAATCCGATCCTCCGCTGCACGCCGAGCCGACACTTCTTCTTGCGCACGTTCGGCCTCCAGCTTGAGCTTGTCGTCAAGGTCATTCACGCGTTGGTCGTAGACGCTGCGGTTCATAACCTCAACCTCGATCTTTGTCTCGGCAAGATCAAGTTCACGGCGCAGTTCTGCAGCCTTGTCCTCGGCGGCGCGCCGATTCGACATCTCCAGTTCCACCTTTGCCTGCTCAAGCTGAAGACGCTCTTCCAGCTCTGAGATCCGCATTTGTTGGGCAGCAGCCTTCTTTTGAGCCTCCTCGTCTTTGACTGCATCGCTAGGGAGTGCACTGGGCAGGGGGGTCTGCGGCATACGACGCTCAACTGCGTCCTCGACAATGTTCCGAAGATCTTCGCCACGGAAATCCAGGCGAAGAGATTGCCCGAACTGTTCCTTGACAGCATCCAAAGACTTCAGAATGGTCGCAACGGAATCGCTGGGAATGTTTTCCGCGCCTGGAGCAAACGAAAGGCCGCTGGCCTGGTAGCTATTGAGAGCCTCAAGTACGACGGCGCGCATCTGCTCCATGCGGCGGTCTCTGCGAGGGCTCATCGAGCGACGGGGAACAGGTGGCATATCGTCATCCTCGTCATCAGCGTCGCTTTCTTTCACTTCGCCGGAGTTGCTCCGGTGATCGCGACGGCTAGATGGTGTGCCGCGAGACATGGACGCAATGGCGTGCTGTATGCGGTCCAGGGAAGCCTCCAATGGGCCGAGACGGGCAGCTAGGATCCCGCCAACAATGTCATTGACGTGGCCATCAAAGAAATTGACACGGGATTCCAGCTTGAGCTGCTCCTCGCCAGCAAAGTCACCCTCCCACTCGCTAGGGGCAATGCTGCCACCATTCGTGTGCCGGTGATTGAGAACACCGTGGGCGTCAAGGCCAAGATCATTGAATGAATTGTGCACTTCCGTAGACAACAGGGGCTCTTGAGGGTTTTCTGGGTGGAGTTGCTGGTATGAGCTTGACGGGACCGGCGCAGCAAGGTTAAACGGAGCCTCGCTGGCAGTGGAAGTAATGGGAATCTGAGTCGAAGGAGCCGGTTGGTGCCAAAGAGCAGAGTCCATTGCTTTGTTGACACCTTGCGCAGGGTCATTCTTATTGAGATACAGCATAATGTCGTCAATTTCTTCAAATGTTGGCTCACGCTCAGTGGCATTGGCAGCAGACGTTTCATTGGCCACAGCTTCTGTGTTGAAATCGGCTTCGGGCACTGGCATAACGAATTGCTGCTCGGAATAGTGCCAGGGCTCTTCAGTTGGTTCTGCATCCTTTTCTGGGACAGGCGGGGGCGAAGAGGTATCGTATCTCGGGCCCAAAAAGACCTGGGTCTTGGGGGGCGGTGGTGGTGGAGATGATGTGGCATAACGAGAAGCAGCCAGGCCCTTTGGCTTCGGCTTGTCTGCAGCAGGGGGCGGTGAGGGCGGCGGAGATGAGAAGCGAGCCGCGTCTTCCGGAGGCATTGGTGAAGACCCAAAGGTGGGTTGTTCTTCCTCGGCCACCTCAGTTGTCGGGAGAATCTCCTCGGTTGGCAAGATGTCCTCAACGTCTTGGCCAATCGTTCCTTGGAAACTAGTGCTGGGTGTGAAGGGCTTGGCAGTTGCAGACAGAGATTTCTTGTGCCGGAAAACATCGTCACCCATCGGTCGGGCGCTGTTAAAGTTGGAAATATCAACATCCGACTTGAACTCAAACGGTGCCCAAGGAATGCTGCCGGCCGGCGACAGTTCTGAAGGGCTTGTGGTTGTCGGCAGTTTGGCGGCATCCGTGGACTCGGACAGAACAGTAGACGACAGCGTACTGTCTTCGGCAGCAAGAGCGCTCTCCCCTTCGTCAAGATGAGGCTTCTCAACCTCGCCGTTGGCCTGGCTGACGGTTGCATCCACAGCCTCGCTTGCCTTTGGTATCGTTTCGGCTTGCGGAGTCTCAGACAACGTCCGGATTTTGTCTTCCTCTTCCTTGTCTTTTTCTTCCGCAACAGGCTCATCTCCAGACTTTGCATCCGGTTGATCTCCAAGCTTGGCTTCAGCCGTGCCTGCAACAGTGAAAGCATTGGATGGTTCAGCAAACAGGACCTCATCGTTGCCGTCATCCATTGGGGTAGCACGCGCCCTCTTGACACGAGAGTCGTCCATGATACGACCCTCGCGGTCGTACTGCGTCTGGTTTTCTTTCTCTTCGTCCCCGCCGACAATTTTGGGTGACTGGGCGCTGCCAGGGCGGACGATAGGCACGGCTTTGGACCGCTTTGCGGGCTTTACAACATCAGGCAGGTTAAGGTCGATGTTGCCAAAAATAGAGCTGGTCCGGTTGGCGCCGGCAGCACTGCTTTCGCCCCCGGATTGGGCCGGGCTTGTAAGCGAGTCAGAGAACGAGTGCAAAGGAGTAAAGGCGGGAGCATCAGGCCGGAACTTGGGGCCAGCGGCAGAGAAGCTGAACTCGCTTCGGCCAGGCGAGAAGGTGGGTGCATTGGCATTGATCTTGGAAATCGAGGTCGCCGTTGTCGGGAAGCTGAACTGGCTCGAGTTGGCCGAAAAGGGCGCATTGGGTGCCAGCCCTGCCTGGAAGATCGAGGGCCGGAAGGGCTCGCTGGCGGGGTTGGCACCGCTGCCAAAGAGGAACCGGTTGGCCATCATAGGCTGGAAGGTACTTGCGGCTCCCGGGTTGTACTTGAATTCGGGTGCCTCAACATTCAAATTGGACAGGGAAGCCTTGCTGCCGTGGCTGGGCTTCCGAACTGAGCTCGCCTTTCCAGAAAACGAGCCACCTTCACTCCATGGGTTGCTGGTGGTTGAGAAGACCCGCTGGTGCACCTTTTGCTGATCATTTTGCTGTTGCAAGAGATCGTTGAAGCCAAGACCATGGCTGGGAGCACCCAAGATGTTGCGGCTCACTTCCGCGTCATAAGAGTCATGAGGCAAGTTCCCATTTTGGGCGGTGCTGTGCGCGCCAGGCATGGACTGTATGGCTCCCCTTGCGAAGCTGGCCTCGCCTGCCGCATTCCCAGCCTCTTCAGGGTCGTAGTAGGCATTCGCCAGGGAATGGCCCCGGCTGTGCGGGCGGGGGTGGTGGAGCAGCGGCCCGTCCTCGGCATCGTCACGGAATCGCTGGATCGGCGGTGCGGGAGCGAATTGAACAGACATGCCACGGCTATGGTGCGAGGCGGCCGGTTCTGCATTGGGATCGACGCCGAAATGTTCAGCCGGGTCCTTTCCGCCATGCGGGCTGTAATCCCGGTCGTGTTCAAACTGCGAGCGAAACTGTTCTTCGAGATGGTACTCGGCGGCGTCGATCTCGTTCTGCAGGCTCTGGCTTGCATTGTGCTGTACAAAGCGCGTTGCACTTGGCTCGGGCGTTTTGGACGGGCTCTTGCTGAGAGTGTTTTCTTCGGCCTCTTCCTCGATCTCCCGCAAGTCTTGAAGACGTGGTGAGGCTCGCGCGGAGCTTTGAAGCTGCGGGTACTGCATGAGGGGGTACTGAAGAGATTGGTGGCGTTGGTGAAGGGGAGGCGAGGTGAAGCTTCCGTCAGGCGTAAATGGCGAGGTGGGCGACATGACCGACGACAGGGCTGCCAGCGAGGGTGAGCCTCCCCGCACGAGACCGTGCTGCATCAAGAGAGCCTGGGGTGAAAAACCCCCGGGGGTGGTCTGCTGCAAGGGCGGCAACTGGAACATGCCAGCCGGGATGGAGATGGACTGGCGGTTGTACTTTGCATTGTTGCCAAAAGAAATAGGCGACGCCGTGGAAAGAACCGAAGGACTCTGCGTCCCCCCTGAGCCGGGAAGAAAGGCGTTTGGGAAGGCAAACGGCGGCACGGCATGGTTGCTTGAAGCGGACGAGGTCGGGACGGGAGGCGAGAATGGCAGGGGCGGATAGACGGTAGCCGACGACTGGCGACTGATGGAGGCTCCCACACCGGGAGAAATGGCAGGAGGCAGCGGCGGCTCTTCATCGCCAAATGAGACGCCGAGAGCACGCAGCTTGGCCTCGTTCAGGTCGTCAACATAGTTTTTCCACGCATTCAGGTCTGGCAGCCGCACCGGGTAGTTTCGCTGCGCCCGTTCCCGCACCAGGTCGCTTTCATCCGGCCAGGACGGCCGGCTCATGGAACGACTGGAAAGACCGTTATAGTCGTGGTCGTTTGGTGAGACCGAACGGTCGAGGTCAAAGCCCTGGATGTCGTAGCCCAGTTCCTCCCATGAACGGAGCATGTTTGTGACATCTGTTTCTGTGAGAGGCTTGGGCGCTCGACCCGCCTTGCCACGCTGCTCATCAAGCGGCAGGAGAACGAGGATGCTTTTGCCTTTCCACAGGAGCTTCTTTTTCACCCGCCGGGTCGTCTTTCTGGGAGACGCTGTTGTTTTTGAAACGGCCAGCTCTCCCAGCGGGTCGAGAGCGACGTCGGGCAGAGTGGCTTGTGGTGCCTTTGCCGGCGGTGTCGCGGGGGGCAGTGCGACAGCCTCTGAGCCTTGCGCGACAGTTGCATGTGTGATTGACGGGGTCGATGGAGCTGCCTGGGCCGAGTCACCGGCAACAGTATTTTCGTCTGCTGATATGGCATTCCCGGTAGCCGCAAGGCCTTTGGCAGTGGTGGACTCCGCGGCCTTGTCGGAGCCAGCAGGGGACTCGGAAATCGCCATGTTCGCGTTGGAGATGGCCCCGTTTGGAATGCTCTCTATTTGCGTTCTTCTCAGACGGTTCAAGTCGGACTCGCGCAGTGTTTCCAGGCTCGAGTGGTGTCGTGGGTGGTGAGCGCGTTTGCTGCGAGACCGCTGGGTCGACGAAACACGGTGGCTTGGGGGGGAATGGCCCTGCCTCTTTTGGGGGATGGCACGGGGGGTGCGGAGGGAGAGTTCGTTGGCTTCTTCCTGTCGTCGTTCGTCTTCGTTGTCGCCTCTGCCGGAGACAGATCCGCTCAGTGAAGAGGTCTCGCTGTCTCCTGCGCTGCTGTTGTCGCTCAGCCAAAGACGCGCCTCGGAGCCAAAGTCGCCTGTCGTGTGCTGGCGAATCCAGTCCTCGGTGAGGCCCCGTGCGGGTCGCCGGGCACGGTTCGCGAGAACAGCGGCGCTGACCAGGGAAGAGGAGGGCTGGGCAGAAAAGGGCGGCGACGAAAGGAAGCTATCGCCCTGTGAACTGCGGTCGTCGGCCTCGTCGAAATGCTCGTCCGCTTCTGTAAACAAAGGGGCCGGGCGGAGAAAGGGGGTGTGGATCTCGAGCTGGTGGATGGGCGAGTCCTCCGACGGCTCGCTGCTCAGGCTCGAGAAGCGCAAGTGCGATCTGTCAGACCTTGGGTAGGGAGAGCCCCAGCTCGCGGTCACGAAGCGGCCGTCGTCGCCAGCTTCGGCAGCGGCAGCGTCGGCAGGAGGCGTCCGCAGCAGAGCTTGAACACGCTCAGGAAGCGATGGCGCCGCGAGTGCTGGCAAGGTTGGCGAGGGGCCGGCGTCGGCCGTGGACGCGGTGGACCAAGCAGGAGATGCCGGGTTCGAGGGGGTTCGTGGTCGAGACCTGTGTCCAGCCTCCTGTGCAGGCGCACGGGGGAGGGAGCTGTAAGGCGGTGGTGGAGAAGACGTCGTAAGAGACCTGCCAGACGTGTGAGACGAGCGCATCACGAAGATTTGGGCAGAGGGGGGGGGAGAGACGACGATGGAGGGCAGGGCACGAAACCGGCAGGGTCAGAAAAGGGGGGGCTGTGATTTTATGTCTGGCACATGCTAGGCGATGCGCGTCTGCACCCGGATAGGCGGGAGGCTGCAAGACGGGACGGCGGCAGAAACCAGCCAGACAACAGCGGGATGGAAGGGAGGGAGCAGGAGACGGTGGAGGGCAGAGAAGCAGACGAGGCGGAAACCCAGACGCAAGCAGATCCGGGCATCGAGCGAGATGGCCAACTTACCACAGCGAGATTCAGCGGCAGACGACTGGGAAATTCGCCTGCAGCCGAGTCTCTATGAATGCAACTGGAATGGTCGGGGGACGCGTGAGTCGCGGGAAGAGAAGGCAAAGGGCCCGGCCGGAAGACAGCTGCGCGCAACAAGCAGTTCCGGGGTTTCGAGGAGGCGGTCCGCGATGTCGCAAAGGACGTGAAGAATAAAAACGAGAAGGAAAAAAAGCACGAAAAGAAAATACGAACAACCACGCCAGAGGTGAAGACAGGAGGCTGCGAACAAACAAAACAAAAAAGACAAACAAAAAGAAAGGGGAAGGGGAGAACAAGGTGTGCGTCGCGGGAAAAGGTTGAGTAGACAGACGTGTTGCGCAAGGGTTGGGGAAAAAACGGCACGGGGGAAAAGAGCGCGAAAGCAATAGGGGCCTGAACAGAAGATTGGGTTTGGTGCTACACCGACAGACGACAGGATGTAGGAAGGAGCGAACAATACAGGACACTGCCCGGGCAGGCACAGGCTCGGGTTCGATCGAGGTTGTGGGTTCGCCTGCCAAATCAAACTCGCCGGGGTTGTCGTGGACCCACGCCTCTTTCCGAACGCGTTTTTCGCCCCGCTAAGCCTGGCGATGACAGCTACGTTATGTATGCATGTATGTACGAGAATCTCCAACGCTTCAAGAACGCACTTGCTTTGTAAGATACAGCGACTGCCTGCGCCCTGTGTGCAGCTTCGCACAGATCTTCACATACAAATAAAGCCAACATAAGAGAGCAAAGCAGCGGCCAGATTGCGTGGCATCTTCCCTGTCAAAAGCAATACGACGAAATCCGGCACGTATTTTATAACCTGAACGTGCTGCGAGTATGTATTATCACTGCACAGACGCGTCTCGACCAGCTCTTCGGATGCCCTGTACTCGTAGTCCACGAGCGCTCAACGTGTTCGCAAAACAAAGCGCGACGAGCGGGCCGGCTAATGAAAGCGAAAGGGCAGGACCGTTGCGGGAGCGCTAGACTACCTGTAGCCCCGGCCAATCTCTCGTAGCCGCTCCAAGAAGAAATGCAGTTTCCTGCACTCACTCGTATACGACGTATGTACTTGTACAAATTACATATCACAACACTGGCGAACGAGATGGCTCGATCTTTCCCTGCCCCGCGCCTGCGACACGGCCTGTTTTCTCCGTGTATTCGCCTTCCATTCCTGGTAGTCTTTCGCTGGCCTGTTCGGCCCGCGCATACATTTTGCATCGCATTTCGTCTTCATTTCGCAGGGTAATTGTGCTACTGCTGTGGGCCACGCTCCCAAGGTTTAATGACTGGCTTGGGAGGAGGTCGAGTGACCGGCCCATGCCATAGTCTTGGGCAAAAAACTGCGGCGATGGAAGTACTGGTACATGACACGCTGTTTCCTGCCCCATGATCCCCTATTCGCTAGCGCGTTCTCTGCCTTCGCTGGTGTTTCCAGTGGGGCTTCCGTCCTAGAAGGGTCCACAAGTCTCTTTGTACTTCGTACAAGTATTTTATGAGTAGGAACCGAGTATCGTATTACTCGAGTTGTGCCTTTTCGGTGCCCCTGAAAACAATACCAGAAGAAACCAAATACGAACACAGCTGGCCTTCCGCTGTCAAAATAAGAGCATTTTGCGTTGTCAATATTATCACCGGCACCATTCACGAGTAGTTGCATTTGGAGCCCTAATCGCAAACCCCATTCTTATCCTCAATTTTGTATATCGAGCGACCAATGCAACGTGCGTCGGCCACACCAGTGATTGAGTATTTGCAAGTCAACCAATTAACCCAATAGTCAATGGTGAGTGATGCCTCCACGTGGAGAATACGTGCTTGTGGAGGACTGGAGGTCGTGTATTGTTAAAAAGCCACACGGTACTGTCCAGGCGTTTCTTTGTGTCCTTTTCACATTAAATACGCCGTTTGAATTTTAATTGATTTTTTTTTTTGCTAAATATATATGTTATTTGCAATAAATAACATGGCACCTTCCTTCCCGCGTCCCTCTTCACAGCTTCAGCTCCACGATAAATATGTCGTACAATATTAGATATAATAATACAAAAACCAAAAACCAAAACACAATTCAAAAGCGAACCCACACGGGCATTAAGTTATTCTATATGCCAGTATAGATCGTCTTTCACACCGTCGTAAAAAAATATCTGTACTCAAGAGTCCAGGCCAATGGACATGTCCTTTGCCCGTACAGCCCCCTCGGCGTGCCACTGAAAATCAAACCCGAAAAACACCGGGAGCCCATGTGGCACCTGTTTGCAGCGCTGGCCCCTGTGCAAAGACATGCAACTCGCTCTGGTAACCATCATCGGGGACGGCCATCATCGGAAGCTCAAAGAAAGCGTTATCCGGTTGTAGCTGGCCCATCAGATCCATGTCACTACCAACCAGAGGATCAACGTGCATCCCGTGTCCGAGATCGGGGAGTTGCTGTGCCACGTAAATGCCATTGTGCTGCTGTTGCTGTTGCTGCCGATGGTGCATCTGCGTTGTGCCAAAGCCCATGGCCCCGTGAGGAACTATCCCGCCAACCGATGCCGCGGCTACTTCTGTTTCGTCGGCTGTATTCATAGGCCCGGCATCGAACTGCTGCATCATCAGGTTGCTCATGCGGCCGTCCGGGTGCGTCTGCGAGCTGGCGGCCATCGAGGGCCGCTGTTGCGAGTTCGGTACGCCGGCCGGCTGCACCCCGGCAAGCGGATTGGCCATGCCAGGACCAAGGTCACTAATGGCTATCGCATTTGCGATGCCTTGATGCGGCGACGTCTGCTGGTGCTGATGGGAAGTCGGAAGCTGTGGTTGTGACGGGCCCTGGGTTTGAGAAAAGGCCGTCGGAGTTCGCATGCCACCACCGGCAACCTGGAGGCCTTGTGGTGCAGGCGGTGGCAGCACAAGTGGTGCCGGAAGTGGTGCTTGTGCTGCTGCGTAGTTTACCGGTGTTGCTGTCGAGTTGGTGACCATCATATTCGGCGAAGCTTGAGGAAGAGGAAGCCTCAAGGGGGAGCTCATCAATGCGGTGTCCGTCCGGAGCTGGGGCAAATGGATTGGGGCATGGCCAGAACCAGAATTCGTGTTTCCGCCACCGTTGGGGCTGGCTGACCGCGTGTGCGGGCTGTCCGGCCCCAGTTGCCTGGCAAGCTGCCGGCGGTCATCGAACGGGGTGTTTGACGGGCCAGACGGAGCTGAATGAGCAGGCGGGGGGTGGAGGGCGGAGGGAATAGGGTCTTTCTATACAGGCGTTAGAAGAAAAATAAAGGGCAATGGGCTGAAAAGCAGCGATACTTACACCTTCGGCCATACCGCCCTCGTGGGAGTTGTTTTGCATAACGTTCATTGTTTTGGGGTCGGCGGCAATGAACTTCTCGACCGAATCGATCCAGCGTCTCGCGAGGGGCCACACACTTGTGCTCTGCTTCAGGATACTCATTGTACGATCGAGCATGTGCTTGCCTTCCCCAGATATGGCGGTATCCGGGCATACTTTGCGCATCAGTTAGAACACGTGCTCTCAGCAAAAAAAAGAGCATACGCCACTTACGGTTGGGGTATTTGCACAGATATGCCGCCATGATTGCACAGCTGTAGACACAAAAAACCTATAAAGAGACTGTCAAACCCCATTTCTCACTTGACAGAGCACATTACGAGCTGGGACATCTGGTACTGACCGCAAGTTGGGCACCGGTGCCGTCACCAGGTTCTCGGTCCTGGATCCAGCAATCGATCTGCGTATAAAGCTCCTTCACGTTTGTAAAAAGCTCAAGACACATATTCTTCCAGTATGCCCGCTGTTGCTTCGAACCGCTCTCCATTAGCATGCTGATCAGTTGTTAGTTTCAATTGCACCGAGAAGACGTCCAAAGGAGGAGGAACCATACAAGGGGAGGTAAGATTTGCGAATGAGAATATTGCAAAGCCGGGTGAGCATGGTGACAGCAATGTAGGCCTAAAATTGTAATGTTAGATGGGGTGTCAACGTCAGAAGGAAAAAAGGGAAATAGTCAAGACATTGTGAAAGGACCGACGGCCGGGCTTACCAAATCCAGGCCCTGAGCCTTGAAATCTCTGAGAAGCGCACGGCTCCAGAGGTGCTCAGCAGGAAGCTTGCTTTCCCACTCGCTGAGCTTTCTGTTGACAACTGCGTAGTCGCTTTTGCTGTCCCAAGGCTCCATTCTCTGGGTCCTTTTGACGGTGCTGCGAAGAACAATACCCCAGAGTTGGTGACTTTGCATGAGGGAAGCAAAGAGTGACCGTGCCGGCAGGTTTACGAGTTCTGGGTTGTCCTTTGCCGGCGGAGTATCCTCAAGTGCAGGCCGTATTGTAGGCATCCTGCCAGCATTGAAATCATCCTCGTTGCTGGGCAAAAGGGCAGTGATGTCTTTGGAGGCGAGAGAGGTGGGTGCTTGTGGATCTGCGTGGAGGTTGTCCTGGCCTGTAAAATACGGCAAAATATCAGTACTGGAACGCCGGATGGATGATGCATATCAGGGAATGTCTTACTGTACAGCATCCACTAGAGATGACCTTGTTAGAGCGAGTCTGTGAATGGTCATGGGTGTACAGCAGGAAAATGGGATAATGGACATACCAGCGTTCGGCGAGCTGATTCGGCATTTTGCACCATTGCAGGATTTTGCTCGTCCACTTTGTATGATTCTTCGCGGTGAAGATTCATGAGGATGGCCATGCGCAATGCGATACCCAGGTTCACAAAGCTTTTATTTCGATAACCGCTGCCTTGCTGTGCCAAGCTAAGCAAATAAAATGCCTGGCAGCGCGACAGTGTCGGCTCTTGGTATAGTTCCGTGAGAGCCAGCGTAGAAGCGCGGTCCATGAACAGCTCGGCAGTTGGACCGGCGCCGCCGTATGTCTCCACAAGCGAGGGGGTCATGCGGCCGGATACACTCAGGAGACTGAGCAGGAAGAACACGCTGACAGACCGGGGCTGCTCGCGAAGCTGTCGTACAAAGTTGAGGCGAGGGATGAAGCCGAGTTGAAAATATTGGCGGGTGAACGTATTGACGGCATCGACGACCTGGTCTAGCGGCGGTAGCAGGTCCCATAGATCGGAGGGCAAGCCGCTTCCGGCCATGAACACACCACTAGCCAGAGAGGCAGATGGTGCGCCCTGTGGTGGGTTTCCGCCGTTCACGCCCGATAGCTGTGGCCGGTGTGCGCGGCTGCTGTCCTTGCGGGCCTTGTCGCCCTTCATGCGGGGATGGCGATACTCGCGGTCCATATCGGGTGCACCACGTGCAGGAAAGACGCTGCGAACAGGTTTGTTAGTACGGAGAGCAGCCGGGCGAGAGGCCTGGGCAGCGCCCTGGCGGGCATCCTGGAGGGGGGATGCTCACCATTCATCCACGCTCACACCGGCAAGACGACATCCCTCGCAGGGTGGCTTGGCGCCGACGTGAACACACTTGCTCCTCATACGGCGACATCTGGACTGCAGTTAGCATGCCGAGGCTTAACACGATTGCGGTTCCCTCCACTGACCTGCGGCAGGCGACGGGAGAGCGGCGCTTGATGATGCGCTGTGTATTGGTGCCTTGGTTGGCGGGCGAGCCACCCGACGGGGATTGGTTGGTGGACGTCGAGGCCTTCGCATCGACAAAGTCGGGCTCGGAAGGGAGCGCTGGCAATCCAGAAGCGCCTCCGGGGGCGCCCCCAGGCAGGTGGCCATCCGCATTTGCCGCGTACGGATGGCCGCCGCCCATGGTCGAGGCCATTGGGGCGGCTCGCCGTGCGTTGGCCGCCGGACAGCAAAGATGCTTTTCGACCTCTAGCCGGGGGAGGACGACAGGAATGAAGACGGAGGAAAGGCTGTGCAGTCGTGCCCGTTGCGGCTGATGAAGGTGGGCTGGCGGCGCCGTGCGTTGCGTTGCGCAATTGGCATGTGCATGTGCCTGCCGATGTGTGATGCGCGCCGTGTGCGATGCACAGCGTGCAGCGTGCAGCGTGCGACGCTGGTGGTTGACTGCGCAGAATGATCGCAAGGATCGCGCAAACGTGATTTTTGGCTGGGATGCCGAGACGGATGGCTCTGACGTTGCCAGACAGCGGGAAGGTGTGAACGACAGGAGCCAGAGAATGAACAAGAGGAAAGAGCGAGGGCAGCAAAGCTAAAGGCTCGAGGACGTAAAAGTGGAGACGGGCTAGAAGCTCTGCAATGGCGCAAAAGCTTCGCTTTATCCTCTTTTGTTCGGGGCAAGGCTTAGGGCAGGGCAACGAGGAACAAAGGCAGCGCGCATGGCGCAAGATGCTTTGCGAGCAGCACGTCGACGGGACACAGGGAAACGGCCTGGCCAGATGCGCCCGAAGGTCCAGGCCCACCTCTTGCGATCCTCTGTTAGTTGCGATGCGGAGGATGCTAGCAGAGGGGCTAGAAGCACGGAAAGCGCGACACAAAAAAAAGGAGGGTTCTTGCCGGCCGGACAATCTGGTGTGGGAGTGCGGCGGGTTGGGAGCGAATCAGGAAGGGCGGATACTGCAAGTCCTCGGCAGCCGACAGAAGCAGCGGCTCCCGGACTCTGGTGGATAAGACTAGCCCAAATAGGGCTGTGCGGGCTGGAAAGGGTTGAGGTGGGTGGGGAAGCGTGGGACGCGAAGCGACAGATACGGAAGCTCGGGCGATGAACAGCCTCAAAGCCGGGCTGGCCTGGCAGAACCGCCGTGTCCCATCCTGGGGCTGTTGCAGAAGTCGAGATACAACGGGGCATGCTGGTACGGGGTTGTAGTAAGATACGAAGCAAGACAAACGGAAGGCCGGGGTGAAATCCGAGAGTCTTTGGGAGATTGGTATTGCTGGACGCCAGGGCTGGCCGGACCGGGACAGCCTGCGGTACGGTCTGCAGGGGCGAACAGTGACACGGGGGGAGAGAGGAACAAACGGCGGTCAAGAGACAGTAGTGCGCGGCTGCGAAAGAGGCCACAATTCCAGCCATGCCGAGGCGGTCTCAAAACAAGAATATGCTCCAATGACCACAAGGCTGACGATTCCGAGGCCAAGATAATGCCCCAGTCGCGCGTGGGCCTTGCTGGAGAGGCTTGAAGCCGGAGCAATCCTTCGTAGAATATGCGGGTTATGGGACTTGTATATGTATCTTGCTCAACAGAGGTAAGATACTGCTTCTGAATGCTTGCAGATCTCTTGTGGCATGGAGCCGTCTTCTTTCGATATCTCGACCTGAGACAAACCATTCAACGGTACGAGTACGAGCAGCGGCCCCCACGCAACATCCAGGACTCACCGATACGGATATCCTGCACCGCATACGCCCGCAGCACAACCCTGTCTGCCGCCAGCCCGACTGCATTGGATTGCGCCTTGTGGATGAAGGTGAGTGCTGAGAGCTCTTGGCCACACTTGACATTGCCCGTTTTGGTGGCCTCTGGCCCGCGCCAATCAAAGATGCCCTTTTTTATTTCTGCTCTGGACAACAAACGCTGCTCTATCGCGACTATCGCTGTCACCGGTCGCTTCAACGGCTAGGAAGCGACGGGCGGCCACACCCGTTGCACCCGGAGCACCGACTTTCAACTCCAATGCGACGTGAGCACCATTGTAATGCAGGCTCACCCAATTATACGCACAGCCAAACTTCTTGTCCGTAATGGTTGGTGGCCCGAATGCGAGAGCTGATATTTTACGGATGAATGCCTCGAAACGGCGGCAGGCATCAACCCATTGTTCTGCTCCACCCCTCTATCCCTGTACTTTGTATATCTTGCCTATCACCCTTCTATCATTTCTGCGTATCTT
Organism: Sporothrix cf. nigrograna; assembly: GCA_019925305.1. Lineage (NCBI taxonomy): Eukaryota > Fungi > Ascomycota > Sordariomycetes > Ophiostomatales > Ophiostomataceae > Sporothrix > Sporothrix cf. nigrograna. Next base: position 107,964 of record JADHKR010000013.1, on the reverse strand, counting down.
CTCTGTCCTCTCGGTTCTCTGATTGTTCTGACGACGGGCTCCTGAACTTTTGTTCTACCTCCCACGCCCCGAGACTCTGGCATGCCGACGGCGGTGCCTCCTGCTCCCAAAATGCCCTTCCATCAACTGCCTTTGGTCCTATCTCCAACGCTGGCCGCAGCCGCAGGGGCTTGTTTGCTTATCTGCGCCCTTGCTTTCATCCTCCGCCGGTCAAGCCACTCCGCCCTGCCCCTGCCGCCTGGCCCCCCCGGCCGGTTCCTCGTCGGGAACCTCGGCGATGTCAGCGCTGAACACCCGGAAGATGACTACATCCGTTGGGGCAATGAATACAACACGGACATTGTCCATGTCAAGGTTCTCGGCCAGCACATGATCTGCCTCAACAGCGTCAAAGCCGCCACCGAGCTGCTCGACCGCCGCGGAGCCAACTACTGTGACCGTCCGCGTTTTGCGCTCTTCGAGGTCATGGGCTGGGGCCTGACCCTGACCTTTCTGCGCTGGGGCCCGCAGTTCAAGCTGCATAGAAGTCTGTTTCAAAAGACATTCACGGCGTCAAACGTCAGGGTGTTTCGTCCCATCCAGCTACACGAGGCCCGCAAGGCAGTCCTTGGCCTGCTGGCTCGTCCGGACCAGTGGGAAGAGGCGACGCTGCTGATGACCACAAGCGTTATTTTCCGCATCGCCTTTGGCCAGGAGATCACAGACGTCTCGTCGCCCTACTGCGCCATGGCTGCTGCTGCCAACGATGCCACGACCAACGGCGGCGTTGCCGGCACCTCGCTCATTGACCTGTTCCCGCCCGCCCGCTTTCTTCCCGACTGGCTCAACCCCTCGCCGGCCCTGCGCCACGCCCGCAACAGCCGCAAGGCCATCCGCACCATCCACGATGTCCCGTGGGCTGCCTCGCTCAAAGACATTGAGGCCGGGACGGCGCCGCCGTCGTTTATGCGCACGCACTATGAGCGTCTGCAGGAGAGCCTGCGCTCCGGCAAGCCCATCGAAATGACCGAGCGCGACGTCAAGGGCGCCACAGGCGCCGTCTTTATCGCTGGCGGCAACTCAACCTGGAGCACAGTGCTGTCGAACCTCATGTTCCTGGCCAAGTACCCGCTGGTGCAGAAAGGCGTCCTCGAGGAAATTGACCGCGTTCTCGGTGTCAATGGCGCTGCCTCCGCCTCGGGCCCCCGGCTGCCTACGTTTGAAGACCGAGCGAGCCTCGTCCGGCTCGACCGTTTTCTCCAAGAGGTCCAGCGCTCTCTCCCGCTCAACCCTCTCGTCATCCCGCACAAGAGCCTGCGCGAGGACGAATACCAGGGCATGCGCATTCCGGCTGGCAGCTTGATCCTGGCCAACACAAAGGCCATGGCGGCCGATCCCCGCGTCTACAAGAACCCGCACGTTTTTGACCCCGACCGGTATATCAGCGCCGCAGACGGCGGCCGTGGTGAGCCCTATCCCAACGGCAACTTTGGCTTTGGCCGGCGCAAGTGCCCCGGCAACTTTCTAGCCATGGCCACTGTCTACATGTTTCTCGCAACGCTGCTGTCTGTTTTTGAGGTTGAGATGGTCACCGGACCCGACGGTCAACCAGTTGAACCGCAGCCGGCCGTCACCATCGGGCTTGGCGGGTAAGTCTTGTCCTGCAGGTGTAGATTGCCTGCCCCGGACGCTGTTCTTGCTGGCTAATTCATGCATTCTCTGTACAGACACCCCGAGCCCTTCCAATGCCAACTGAGGCTACGCAATCCGTCAATGGCAAGGCTCTTGAAAGAGGATGCATAGGCTGCGCCGAAGAAGGAAAAAAAAGGAAGAGCAAGTGATTCCTTGGAACACGCCGTTGAGCACTGGGAACTGCACAATAGGCCACAATGCCTGTGACGGTGCATTACTGCAAGAGAAGAGAAAAGAGTCTCTATATGGAAAACATGGCCTGAAATGCCAAAATGTCAACTCTGGCCACCATGCCACTCATCAGCGTCTTGTATCTGACACGTAGTAACTGTAATGGCGTTTTGGCGTGCTCCGCCTTCCCCTTTCTTGCGCCTGAGATGCCGTCTTTTGGCCTCTCGTCCTTGGCCTCTAATCTTTGTTTTCGTCTTCTGGCTTCTTGTTGCCGCCGATGAGAGTCCCGTTTGCCCTCATCAAGACTTTTGCTGCCCACTGCTCGATTTGGCGCTCGGCCTCCTCGTCTCCCATCAGACTGCCGTCCGGCGAGAACGAACCGCGCGTGACCCGCTGCACGCGTGCCCGCAGGTCATCCATCGAGCTAATGTCCAGCGCCCATGAAAAGCCGCCGGTCATCATGATGAAAAAGCTGACGACATTGAGCGTCGCCAAGTTGAGGGCCTCAATGGCCAGCAGCGAGCCAGCAGGCTGTTCCTTTGTGGTTTGCGCAGCGATTGCCTCCGCGCTCAGACCGCTTCCCGCCAGTTCCGCTGCCTCCGAGGTCAAGCTTGGCGAGTAGAATTTGAGCTGAGCCGCCAGCCGGCTCCTGTTCAGCGCCCGGCGGGTCACGGTGGTCGACAATGCCAGAAATGTGGCGCCGGCGAAAAAAAGTCCGAGCTGCTTCAGGGAGCGAGCGGACAAGATTGACGAGTCGTGGACTTGCTGCGGCAGAGCCGCGACGGCTTCAGATACAGTCGGCCGCGGCGGAAATGGCACCGGCTGCGAGGCAGGGGCCTGGGGAGCGGCCACTGCAGCAGCAGCAGGCGCTGTCGCGGCTGTCGTCGCCGCCGGCTTGTTGAGGTCTTCCGGAAGAAGCTTTTTGAACAGATTGGCGATAATCATTGTGGCGGCGTCGGGACGGGGCTGTTCGCGCCTTGCGCGCAGACAGACAGCAGATAAAAGATGCCTCAAGCAGGCGACGAACGGAAAGCGCCTTGGAAGGGGCGTCAAGAGCAGCAGATGTTGTTGATGTCGACGTTGATAGCGGGGATAAATCGCCAGAGTCGGCCAGCCAAGGAACAGAAAATTTAGACCGCAATCGAAGGAGCCAGAGGGGCGCACCAGTGCCAGTAGCGGCTGATTAGTGGGCCGTTTCGCGGGGAAAGTGGCTCGGCATCTGGGGCAGGAGCGCTAATAGCGACATGGCAGCGACATCGTGCCTATTCGAAATGGGGTCGTCTCCGATGAAGGATAATGTAAGACATTCCGGTAGGTGGACTAACGCTCCTGGTGTTTCGTCTTGGCCACAACCCACCTTTCAGAAATATGCCGGTATCCAGCGTCTCTTTCCTCCAACAGCTATTCAAGACGAAACAACATCGATATTTTCCAGTCTTTGCCTCGGTAGAGCTGCTCGAGCCAGAGTTTGGCGGAGGACGCATCTTGCATCAGGCAAGGGACTTTAGTCTGACAAAAAGGTAAGATAGATGTGGCAACGTCAGAAGGTGACAGAAGTGCACGTTCACACGCGAGCACGCTACAAGCCGCTGTCGACTTGCAGAGCTCAATTTCATATGGCCGAAAACCGAGACGAGAACACGGCCTATCCTGAGCAAAATGTCCTGAGTGAAATGTCCTGAAATGATCGAGCGGCGATGGCCGGCCTCCCTCTATCTGTCTACCAAGAACGCCCCGGTGGTATCGAGCAGCCGCGTATCGACTACGGGCAGACGGTGATGCGGAGATTCTGGTGCTCAGCCGGTCGATGCAGCTGGCACAGCACTCTCCATAAAAGTACAGTGGCCGGGCATCAAGCATCCACAAGCCTGTCTTGCCGCCTCGGCTGTCATCCCTCAAAGACCTCGTGCTGCAGCTCCATGCCAAAGTCCTTGGCCATGTCCTTCATGTGCGACTCCAGCTCGTCCTCCAGGCCGCGCTGGCCGCCGAACCACTGGCGGGCGCGGAAAAAGTAAAAGACCACGTCGGACATGGCCAGCACCGTGCTGAACACCAGGTGGCGCCATGCGCTGGCCAGCCGCTCGCGCCACGGCAGCGCCCGGTCCTCGTACAGGCTCGCGCTCGCCCAGCGGCCCATGCGCTTGACGCGGTTGACGGGGCTCCCCATGCGCTGGTTGTTGGCCTGCACGATGCGCATGTTGCGGCCCAGGAAGACAAACTCCTTGGGCCAGCGCTCCTCGTCCGCCAGGATGTCGCGGATGCCTTGCTTCATGCGCGCCTGCATCGCATAGTGGCGTTCCGCCGCCGTCTTCCCGCTCTCCATGTCCTTGAGCATCCCGCGCCGGAACGAGTCGTCGCCGCCCTCGTACGGCCGCAGCATGGTCGAGGAGGCAAACAGCTCCGGCGCCTGGATGCCCCATTCCTTGCAGATCGCCGCCACCTGTGCGTGATCGAGCGTCAGCATGCTCTTCCAGAACACGCTGTACTGGTGGCGGAACTGCGGCGACATGTAGACGTAGAGGCCGTGGTCGATCAGCACCAGCTCGGCCTGCCCCGAGGCCTTGCGCCGAACAAACATGTTGCCCGGGTGCGGGTCGCAGTGCACCACACCCCACTTGAACATTTGCGCAGAGAACAGGTCAATCATGGTCGACATGACGTCTGTTGTGCTGAGACCCAGGCCGCCCCGTCCACGGGGCCCGCGCCACTCGGTCCGCTCCGGTTTCAGCATGAGGCTGTCGCGTGGATCGCCGGCGCCAGGACGCACGCCGAAGCTGCCCTGTGCCGCCGCCGCCGCCGCTTTGCGCACCGTCCTGCACAGTGCGTCCATGTCTGGGCTGGGCAGCTGGGCGCCGTGCACGCCGGGCGAGCCGATGCCGTACCCGCCTCGCCAGGGCTTCTGGATCGCGTCCTGGTCCCACAGGCGCACGCCTTCGATCCACTCCGTCGTCAGCACGCGGCGTGAGGACAGCTCGTAGTAGACGGGCGGCACGTAGACGCGGCCGCGCAACGAGGGCTCGCCGCGAATCAGCTTGCGCATCGTCTCCGAGTTCTTGGCCTCGTTCAGAAAGTCCGTCTCGAGCATGAGCCGCTCCGCCACAAAGGGCACCAGCGAGTACAGCGGCAGGTCAAACCAGTAGGAGTAGACCTTGGCCACGACCTTGAACGCCCACAGGTCCCAGCCGATCTGCTTGGCAATCTCGGGCTTCTGTATCTTGACGGCCACCTCGCGGCCGTCGGGCAGGCGCGCCCAGTGCACCTGTGCTACGGACGCGCTGGCGCGCGCCTTGCGCTCCATCACGCCTTTGCCGGGCTCGCCTGTGAAGCTGACGCCAAACACCTCCTCGACCGAGCGCCCGCCAAAGTCTTCGCGGACCACCTTCTCCACGGCCGCCCACGTGTCCTGCGGCGCGTCGTCAAACATGCGTCCAAACATGCGCTGGAACTCGGGCGGCAGCACGGCGCTCTGCATGGCAATGGCCTGGCCAATCTTGAGGTACAGGCCGCCATTGTGTCGCAGCAGTTCTGAAAGCCGCTCCGCATTGCGCCGGTGCAGGTCAGACACGTCCCCGGGAACGCCAATAATGGGCAGTGGATCTGCGCGGAAGTTGAGCTTGTAGTCGAGCGCCACGACGATGCCCGTGCCGAATGTGCGAAGCGACCGGGCCATGCCGGACGCATACACCTGCCGGTCGACAAGATAAAAGGCGCCTCCGACCACGCCCACGACGAGCAGCCGGCGGCCCCAGCGGCGAGATCGAGAGTAGTCGCGTGCCCTGCGAGGCCTTCCCAGCTCGGCCGGCGACGGGGGCCGCATGGGCTGGAAGGGCCCCCCGTCCCGGATGCCTCTGCGTTGGAAAGGCGAGAGCAGCGAGCGAGGCGCAGCCCAGGGCAGCCGCGCCGCACGCGCCAGGCCGGGCATGTCCACGGTAGCAGCTGCTGCCGCGCGCGTCGCCTTGGAGGCCGGACGAAACATGGCGGAAGAGCCGAGGGTGCGAGGTCGGTGAGGAAGAAAAGACGGCGCGCAAGCCCAAGACAGCAGCGGCGATGCAGGGCAGCTTCGGCACGACACAGCGAGGCCCAGCTCAGAGGAAGCTGCAGTGATGGCCGACCGTTTTCACGGTACCGGTGCGAAGCAGGATAAATCAGCGTTCGGCGTCGGGCAGATGAAAATCCCGGACAAAAGGCCCGCAGGCGGCAGAGCTACAGGCTTCTTAGGCCCGATAGGCCCGCATTTGGCGTCCCAAACGCCACAGTAGTGTACTTGCATTCCTTTAGCACAAGCACTTGCCACAACCGCTAGCCAATTCAATGTTGTTTGTTTTCACATTTGGCATTTCCTCAGCCTTGCCTTGTACCGTCTGTTACGGACGACCCTGGCCTCCCCTGCTGCGCTTGCCGTCCTGGATCGCCTGGCGCTGGCCTGGACCGAACCGGGCGGGGTCTCGACCACTCGCAAGCACCGTACCTCGTATGAGTGGTGTATTCCCAGGCTGCCCAGCTCGGATGGCCTCTGCTGTTCCTGTGAGGTAATCTTGTGGCAGTCACACCCTCCCGAGCAGGCTTTCCGGCCGGCGTGGGCCATTCTGCATGACGTTGTGAGACAGCTTGCTCAACGATACACGCAGCATTCCTCTCCATCACGCATGACCACGGCACGCCCTTCAGACATCCGGCTCGAATGCGCCAGGCCCCGCCTCAGCCAAGTATCACGCTGCTGTACGAGTACACGGCAGCTTGCTGGCTCAGGGTCCGGCTTCGCTCACAGCCTTGTGTTTCGGAGGACGGGGTGACTGCTCGTTTCTGCTCGACCTCTCTTCAGGATACACGGCTTCGCCTCCGAGCCGTCCAAGATTGGCTCGTCGGCACAAAAGGCGACACCTGTCTTTTGTTCGTCTCGACCAAACGGTGATAATTGTTGACATCATAGCCCTGTCAACTTGTCGAAATGGGGCCTTTTAGCGTGCGTTGCCTCGCGCTAGCCTGCTATGCAGAGCACATAGTAATATTTCTCCGTCGGTTTTGTGCTGCAAAGCTGTTCTGTAGACAAACAGACCTGTCTCGTCTTTCTCAAAGACGTCACGTCGTGATGGAGAGGAGAAAGGTTTTGCGCAGGGCGCACCTTCCTTGTCGAAAAGTGCCCACTTCTCTCCACCTTTGCCGCTCCGTCTGCACAGCTCTCAGGAAACAGCGGGATGACACTTTCCCTCGCACTGCTCTGTCGTCCTGTGCTCCGAGCACAACCCCTCCCCCACCTGCCCGCATTTGAACCTTGCACACATCTCACGTGCCGCTGACTGCCATAAAAAATCGGTTTTGCTCCTTCCCTGCTGTCTGCGAGTTGTACTCGTACTTGTTCGTTCTTTCCCTCTCTTTCGCCCCCTCTCTTGCCGCTTACATCTTTCTCTCCATCTCATCACCGCCGCCATTCTCATCATCCCTCGGCCTCGTTTTGTGTCACCCGCTCCATCCACTAATTCGACTTCCTGCTTGGCCTTCCGTCTTACGCTTCTGCGCCAAACGGCATCGCGGGAACAATGGACCCGCGGTTCCGCTATGCGGCGCCTTCGGGCCGGCGGTCGCCTCCACTCCATGTCCCAGGCCGAGCCTCGATGCCCGTCAACATTGGGAGCTCCTATCCTTCTGTCTACGGACCCGACCCGCACGCCTCTCAGCCTCTCGTTGGTGGCCGCTACGACGAGACGACAACGCCCCGATCACAGACCACTGTCGACTTCCGCAATGCCCCGGCCGTCCCGACGCCGCCGCAGTTGCACAAGACGCAGCAGCCAGCCGCAACGACAGCAGCGTCTGGGGCGAGCCAGCCTGCGCACGCCTCCCACCCCAGCCACGCGCACCACCACCATGCCTCGCAGGACCATGGTCCGCATTTCCACCACGCGCAGCACCAGTCCTCGATGCCGCCCCCAGCCGCCCCAGTCGCGGCCACGGTACGCTCCTACGCCGGTGCCAATGATCCTATTGTCCGCAGCACCAGCCTCCGAGACCCTCCCCGGTCCCACAGAACGTCGTTCAACGAGCCTTCGCAGAAGCGCCCCGTCATTATCACCACAACAACTGGCGGGGGTTCGGCTGCCGCCTCAAGCTCTGCGTCAAACGCCCGTGGGCCCCCGTCTCCCACCCGTGCAGACCATTTTCGGCCGCCGAGTGTCGAGCCCGCTCGCGGCTCATCCTTGCGCGACGACAACTATTACTACTCCATGCCAGCCTCATCTGCCGCACTGCAGTCGCGTGGTTCTCGGTACTCGTATTCCGGTTCGCCCATGAGCGCGACGCTTGACAACGACGAGCTCCTCCGGCTGCGCGAGCGCCACGAGACCATTCACTCGGCGCCGCGCGTAGACTCGTTCCCCCGGACTCGGCCAGCATCTGCGTATGTCAACATCCCACGCCACAGCAGCGCAGCTGTTGGTGGCCCTGGTACCAGTGGTTCCATTGCTAGCGGCGCGGGGTCGGCGTCCATGAGCTTGGCCCTAGCCGGGTCTGCGGCTGCTTCCGGTGCCAACAGCTACGGCGACCAAGGCTTTGAATACACCAAGCCAAGCGATTTGGCTCGCTACGATTTGACACACGACCAAGGCGGCCCCAGGCGCGGCCGCCGCGATAGCTTCGATCGAAGCTACTACCGTCCTACCGTGAACCTGGCCACTGAACTAAGCCGGCCTTACGGCTATGAACCAGGTGCCAGGCGCCCCGCCGGTGGCAGCAACGCCTCTGGCAGCAGCGGCCCGCCGCCGACTACATGGGGCTTCGACAAATTGAGCCGAAACTCTGTGCCTGCATCCGGGCCGGCCCCAGTCGGCTACGACTCTGTCAAGCCCATGCGCGCTCCGGTGATACACGGCACAGCCACCTTGCCTGTCGAACACAGCACTCGCCTTGACCACGGCGCTGCTGGAACCTCCAGCATCCGCACTTCGTCCCGGCAGAGACCCTCTTCGATGTATCCGCCCGACGACTACTACCGTGGAAGGGATGAAAGTGCTTCGCGTGACAGGCGTGTTGCAGAACGCCCGCGTGATTACCGGGACCGCGATTATCGGGATCGCGATTACCGGGACACTGGCCGGGACCTTCGCGAACGCGAACGCGAGCCTCCTCGAGACCGAGCCAGAGACGGCGGACGCGATGGAGAGTGGGGACGTGAGCGCGTCCGACCCCCCCAGGAGTATTATGCTGATGGCAGCGCTGCCAACCGTGCATTTGGTATTTTGGTGAATAGTCGCGACCACCAGCTCCGCCAAGAGCAGCAATCAGCAGTCAACGCTCCAGGCGGTAGCTATTACGATGATTACCGCACGACATACGCCGACGAAGGGCCGCACCTCCGCGATCGCGAGCTCTCTCATCCCAGCGGTAGATACGGCGGCATCGGTCGCGAATTTGTCCGCGGCCGGCCTGACCAGACGGCCCGTCTCGGCATTGAGTCGCCCAAGAGAAAGGAAACAGACGACGACATGTACGTCCACCACCCACAAGAGGGGATGCACCACTGGGACAGCAATGGTCGCGAAGACGACCACGAGCGCGAGCGACATAGAGACCGTCTTCCCCGCGACCCTCGTGAACCTCGAGATGCTCGCGATTCTAGACGGGAACGACTTCGGGAGGGCGAACGCGAACATGATGCTCCTCAATATGAGCACAACCAAAGTTCGGAACGCGAGCGCGAGCGAGAGCGAGAGCGAGAACGGGCCCGTGAGCGGGAGCGCGCTAGACAATGGGAGCGGGAACAGCGTGAGCGCGAGCTCGAACATGACCATGAACGTGAACGAGAAAGAGACCGGCAGCGGGCTCGTGATCGTGATCGTGACCAAGAGCACGACCGGCGCCAGGACCATCACCGTGACTACGACTCCGATCATGACAACCGTCCATCGAGACGAGGTGGCGACGAAGAAGTGGCCAATACAAAGAAGACGCGCGACAAGGCTTCCACGGGCCTCGGTGTTGCTGCCGCTGCTGCTGCCGCTGTTGCGTCAGCGACCCTGGATAATCGTTCGTCGAAACAAGACGACGACAGCGGTTCCGAGGCAAGCGGCAACTCAAAGACAACGGCCTACGCCGTCCCGGCTCCAGCAGGTGGAAACATGAACCCAGAAGGCCAAGTCCGAACGCTCCCTATCGACCGGACGCCGTCAACGTCTGAGGAGGAAGGCTCAGATAAGGGCTCCCGGGAGCGGAGCACTCGCAGAAGGCGCCAGCCTGCGACATCCGCATCTTTTGTGCCGACAAACAAAGAGGACATCATAGCACTAAAGGCTGAGCTCAGTGCTTTGGAGGCCAAGGAGGCAAAAGACAAGGAAGACACGGACTCCAAAGAAACCAAGCCGGCAAAAAAAGGGGAGGGGAAGGACGCCGTCAGCAAGCCCCCTCGTGATGACAACACCGACGACGGATCTGGCGGAGGAAAGACAGCGGATAAGACAAACAAGACCGACAGAGGCGATGCGTCATCACCGAGTATTCTGACCCCTTCGTCCACACTATCGTCGGCGCCGCCGTCACCCAAACCACGGCCAGCAGACCACACCGAGGCCGCCAGCTCGGTTGCAACTGCGTCGTCGAACAAGGGCAAGGGCAAGGGCAGGGGCGCTGACCAAGACGACGTTGCAGAGCAGGCACTGGAACGGTCGTCTGGGAAATCCCCAGAGATCGTGCCTGAGGCCCACGATCCGCGCATTGACAGGCGTGGTCGAGGCCAGAGCCAGCCTCCTTCCAAGGGCCTTGTGGTGCGCCTTGTATCACCGCCGAGGGAGAAGGAAGAAAAGCGGCCAGTGAAGGGCATCCTTAAACCACCCAGCACAAGATTCCCAGAGGAGGCCAACCCGATTCGCGAAGGCGTTGCCCCTCACAAGGACGACAAGGCAAAGCAGCAGGGCGTTCCGCCTGGTGCACGCTGGACCCGGATCAGCCGCAAGCTTGTCAACCCAGAGGCTTTGACCATTGGCAAAGAGCGATTCGAGGTGCGGGACGACTTTGTCATTGTGCTTCGCGTCCTGAGCCGCGAAGAGATTGAAGCGTATACGATTGCGACGGCGCAGATCAGAGGTAACTTTTTTTTTTTTTGGCTTGTCTAGTCTACAAAGTTCCTAACAAGTTGTGCCGCAGACCAGCGCAAGGAACACGATCGCGGCTCACGACCGCATGACGAAAAGAGCAAGGACAAGGAGAGAGACCGCGATGAGAGGGATGAGGAAGAGCGACGTCCGCATCGGTCTCGTCGGGACCACGACTACGCGCGTGATTGGGAGCATGTTCGTGATGAGCACGATGACGACTACTACGGCGGAAGCAGTAACAAAGACCGCCAGCATCGCCGGCATCGGTATGGGTCTGAGAATCATCCAGACGATGCCTTTGACAGTAGACAGCCGACTGTTGAGTATCACAGCAGCCGTGGCTCCAACCGGCAGTACCACAACAGGTGAGTGGGTGGTGGTATTTACTTTCATTAACGAACGTCAACGAGAACTCGGGCAACGCGGATATGACCACTGTTTTCGACCGAGTTGAACGCCACGATTTACGACAAAATAATATGACGTGATGGACAAGACAGGCAACATGATCATGCATGGGGTTTTTGCTCTGGCCTTTTTATCTTTTCGTTTTGGATATCGATTTGTACGACAGTGAAAAAGAATGTAAAAAGGCACAATAGGTTTCGCAGCAATGCACTTTGGAATGGACCCCGGTAACTCGGAATTGCAAGTGGGAAAAGGTGCACATTGATGAATCTTTTTTCAACGTGACTGACGAATCCTCCTCTGCCTCTACATGGCAGAATAAACATTTCCGATGAATAAAACACAGAATAAGTACCGTGCATTTTTCGACTGTCCGTCCAACACCAAGGCATCTCACAGAGCTTCCTATTTTTATCACCCGTATTATTGAGACCTTGGTCATTACTCGTACGCACCCTCGTCATCTGTTGCACGCCGTCCAACGTCGCTTCTTCTTCCGCACCAACGCGGGCTCTTCGGTATATCTTTCCTGTTTTTCGACTGCCACGGCTCTCTGGCTGAAGGCGCCGTCCTCGGTTGGCATCCATTCTTGGCATCTGCCTGCAATGCGGTTTTCGTCCGTCAATATGCTGTTCGTCGTACAGCAGATGGCGCAAAGTGCACGAGCTACGGATGTGCACAGCAGTGGTTTGGGTTTTTCTCCATCTGTTCCGATCCTTTGGCCCCGTGCCCGGCGAGGCCCGTACAAGAAATCATCATCAACAGGCTGTCCAGTGCCTGAATCTACGAGGGGGGTGTAGTTCATGTGCCCAAGACACTGGCCCGGGAGAGGAGCCTTGGGGAGGCACAAGGTCCTGGGTCAGGAGAGACACATCCGTACGGAATACCCTTGCGCCAGAGAGGGACGAAGATAACAAAAGAGGAAGCTCGCAGAGGGCTCGGCACGTTGATGTCGTCGGTGCCGAGGTCAATACGAACGGAAAACGCGGAGGACTAGGGTGTTTCGAAGCTCGAGGCTTCTTCCTCCCAGCCTCCTCTTCTGCTCGTGTCCTGTCAACACACATCATCTCCCAATATTCGTCTCTCTCGTCACGCAATGCACACCTAGAGCCATGGGCCATGTCGGAGGGGCGTGTGTGTCTTGCATGATCGCTTCTGTCCCCCCCTCCCGGCGGACATCCAAGGCCCGCGTGGGCTGTTTGTGTCTTGTCGCTTCGCGTGACTCCGATCTGCAGTGTTGCAGTGCTCTCGTCGGGCAAGACTTGTTTGTCGCACGCGCATCTCAGCTGAGCAAGGTGGAAGAGACAAGAGACAAGTGGGGATAAGAAAAAGAGGCAGGGAGACCAGTTGGAGAGAGAGGTCGAGACAGAGGTCGAGACAGAGGTCGAGACAGACGACGAGACAGAAAAGGATGCTGCTCGGTAACAGACCAATCGCGCGGCGCCTCTTTCGCGCGTCGATGTGCCTGTACTGCGATGTCCATACAAAGGGTATCGCGAGTCTCCGAGACATTCCACCTCTTCCATCAGTATCGCCAGACATGCACTGGAGGTCCAGACAGGGACACCGCTCCTCGGGAGCAAGAGACAAAAGAGAAAAGACGGCAGCGATCGGCTCGTTGAAGCGTCCATGGTGTCTTTTGATCGCCTCGTCCATGCCAAATGGATGCCCTACACGCCTGCAGCCTCCCCTTCCCTGGGTTGCCTGCAGCCGCAGGCCGGAAATTCAAGGGTGGTGCAAGATCTCGCTCCAGTCTCCATGGCCGCTGTTGTGCGATGGCAGCGGGACAGACGGTGATGCTGGCAATTGGTTTTACAGAGCCACAATGTGAGATCTGTGCCCGGTGCCATGGGAACCACCATTGCGCTTCGACGAGGAGACAGCTTGTCTCATCTCTGGGCCCTCCAGACACAAAAGGTCAAACGGGTCGTTTGCCAGCCGTCTTGTCGAGGTTGGGTCGAAGCTGTCTCTGATAGAAACGGCCGTGGATCAAGTGCGTTTGCAGTGCTTCGTGCAGAGGGGGCGGCGGTCGCTCTGCTTGACCGGGTTTGTGATTGTGTTGATGATGAGAGCGGTGGAAGCCGGGAACCGTCTCGTCGCCTTTGCTTGGGTCCCTCTTCTGTCCACCTCTTCTGTCCACTTCTTCCGTCCACCTCCGTCCACATTGCACAAAGCACGGGATGCGACTGGCTGTGCCGAGACCTTTTCTGTTTGTTTCCCATCGAGGCTGTGTAAGCTGTAGGCGCCGCCGGTTAAAAAAGAAACAAAGATGAGACCAACTCGACCTTTGCTGCTTTCATCTGCTTCTTTTTCCCTTCTGGTCATGTTCTCTGACGTGGCTGGCGTTGTTTCCATCCATCCTCTCTTCCTTTTGTTTCTGTTCTACCTACCCCTTGCGTCGCTTCATCGGCGGTGTGGACCGTGTCCGGCTGCTTGCTCCCAAGACCAGACAAGCGGTGAGACGCCGCCGCCAACCAGGCCGCCGGAACGGGGAAAAAGAAAACATGGCGGGCAACGCGACGTCGTCGTAGGTGTCTGGGCTTCTCGTGCTCTCCGGTAATAGCACATTGTAGCAGCTGACGAGGGCAGTCCAGTCTCTCTCCTTGTTGGTGCTCGTCGCTGTCCCCGTCCGCCAACACTACAGTTTCTGTTGCCTGCCCTCCCATCCGCCCGTCACTTTGTCGTTTCTTCTCCCTGAACAAAGGGCATCCGAGATAACGCCTTTCCTGTTCTCATCCTTCTGATTTTGCCTGATCTCTTGTATTACCCCTAATAGACGTACGGAGTACTACGTCGTATGTACATACTCGTAGTATTTGAACGTTCGTGGGCGTGTTTCGTAGTTTCAGCCGATCATAGCACTGCAAATAACTGCACCAATACCACATATACGCGTACGCACGAGTTGCTGCGCTCGGGTTACTTCTCAGTGCAGCTGGTATCCGGACGGAAGTGTCTCCAGGGAACAAAAAAATGAACGAGGCTCTTGTTCTCCAAGAAGAGCCTGCTCCGTCACGACGTACGAGTATGCAGCATGAGCGCACAGGCGGCACGGGAGGACTGCACGTCGCCGCGGTACATCTCGTAGTGCCCAGCACGGATGTCCACCATTCATGCACAGTTTTTTTTTTTTTTTTTTTTTTTTTTCCTCTCACATTTCCCGCGTTCCAAATGTGAGATGCCTGTGCGTTCTCGCGGCGTTTGCTTGCCCTTTGATTTCCGACTTCACACAGGGGCCGGTCTCTGATGACGGCAGACGTCTCCTCCAACACTTGTCACCCGAGCTTATCCCTGAGGTGGCCGTCTCCACCGCGGAGGCTGACGCAGTGGCTGCCGATCCTGCTAAGGAAACAGCAATAGCAGCGAAATACCAGGGTCAGAGAACGAGGCGCTTTGTGGACTAGCTCCCCTGCATTTGAAACCCCCGTAATTCTGTTTTTGTTGTCTTCTCTCGCCTGGAGACACGTTTCCTGGAACGTCTCGCGGAGAACGGAGAAACGGACCTCAGCTCGTTTATGCCTCATACGGGAACAGGAGCAGCAACCCGGGACGTGTTTGTTATGCGCCGCGTACGTCGTATGTACATTCAGAAGATGGCAAGGAAGGACATCGACGCGCACATTATTATCAAGCGTTTTGGACAATGGCAAAGGGAGCAGAGCCATAAAGGGGGACAGCAAAGAACCGGGGAAAGAAAACTGGAATACTCGTATGTCCCAAAGCTGTTCTTTCATGAGACGGCCATGGCCGGCTGTTTACGAGGTTGTTTCATAGATATGCTGCATAACCAGCAACCACAAGGGGCAGAGAGATCGCCGGTGCACGGTTCTTTGATGCCGCGTAGAAACAAGTTTGCCGTGGACATCTGGTCGATACGACGGCTTCGACTGTTTTACATCTACGACGTACAAAGGAGGACCTGCAAAGGCGCCCGTGCTCGTTATCCCCTCCGTCTGCATGCCCTAATATCATGTCAGTTCCTTTCACCCATTCACAGCTCTCCGTGAGTCAATCCACACATTCTGTTCTTTGCGGCAAGTGTTTCGTGGTGTCTCGATATCTTCCCGTTCGATGCTCCATCCGGAGATGCTGGCTCGTTTCCAGGCCTCCAAGATTTGTCGACTTTCTCTGCCATGCGAGCTCCTAGTTGCTTTTGCATTCTTGCCCTCCGTTTAGCGGCCAGTGACAGACTCTTTCTTATGCTTGGGCCCATTTGTGCCATCTACCTATTCATGCCCTCCTTTATTCTAGAAACTCAGTCGGCCCATCCTTCTTTTTGATCACACGAGAACCCTGTTCCCATCCCTAAACGCCGCGCTTTCAACGAGCTGCAGGCCTTCTTCCTCGCTCCTACAATACTAGTACCCCTTGGCCTTCCGATGATCTGATCTGCCAGGCCCCCGTCCTTGCTCGGGCAAGGCGACCTGTCCCGGTTTCATCCATTGTATTCAAAGTTAGGGCCTGCTTTCCCCATGCGTCTAGAGACACTCGAAAGCACTACTGAGCAAAGTGGCTACTGAGATGCCTTCACATACACGACGTACACATGCTTCATGGCAACGACGTGCGCCTCGTCCATCGTTCATCCCGTGTGGCCCCATGGCTTCAACCTCTGCAGTCCTTGCAATCTTGTGGAAAGAAGAAATCACGCCGGCCACGTCTCCCCTTTTCTTTGCATCCCCTTCCTTCCGCCTGCGGTAGGCAGGGTTCATATCTCCGAGAAAATCCATGCTTGCTATCACAAACCACCCCCCTTTCCGCCGCAGACTCCCTTCCCGATTTGTTCTTACCAGTACGAGTATTCGTTGTGAATGGTTTGTTTTGTGCTTTGTATCGAATACGTAAGATGCATCAAGGCTCTTGCAACTGATCTCTTTTACTTTGTCGATTCCCGGGCTTTGCGTTGTACTTTGAGCCCTGCCGGAATACACGCATGATGCGTCCTCGGGATACGGACGTTATCAGCTTGACAGTTTGATTACGGGACAGGAAACAGTCTCTTTCTGTTGTTTGCAGCCAGACCCTGAGGCGGAATAGCCCCTGTATATTGTCTTGTCCCGCTTCCAATATATATGTACCAAAGGTGCATCATCATACATATCGTAATACGTTGCACAAGGACGAGGACGAGCCTGGGTGCGGGATAAATATCCGTAAGGGTATAGCACGACACACACCTCCCCCGACGGTATGAGATGGCTGTTCCTCACCTCCAGCTTGCTCGGAAGACCCGCCTACCAGGAATGCACGCGCAGCGGTTCCGTGGGATATGGCGAGTTTATCGAGCGCTGCCGTCCACAGCCTCTCGTGCAGCATGTACCACAGTCCTGTACATATACGGAAGATGAAGGTGGCGTTTGTCCTCCTGTCGTGCAGAGAGAGGTACGACGTCTTACTGCAGGCAGCGCCTTCCACCTTTCAGTGCCTGCTCTTTTTTTGTTGTTGGCCTCTGGTTGCTGTTCATGTTTATCCACCAACCGTTGATCCCATCTGATGCTCTGGCTGGTGGCCAGCAAGGGGGCTGTGTCAGTTGGTCCAAACGAAGAGCAGAACTACGAGTACTCGTAGCCACTCGCTGGTTTTTTTCTTTTCTCGGCAGACGTAGTGTAGTGGCCTGTGGGAGAAGGTTGTGTGATTTGGTTGGCTCCTAAACGGGCGTCTCGAGACTTTGTGTTTCCTTGCTTTTTTTGTATGCTAGCAAAAAGATAATAATAGAAACGGCTGCTGCCCTGCCCATCGCAGGTGTCTGTTTGACGAAAACGATTATATACTTTCATTCGCTTGCGTCTGTGGAACAGGAACCTCTCTGACGTTCGGTGAGAGAGGGATGTTAGCACACTGGCGCCTGCTTATGCCATCTTGATTTATGTGACGTGAGTGCGTCTGAGTTCTGTAAGGGCCAAGCCTGCAACCATCACCGCCTTTTCTTTTCGTGCCTGCGCATGCGTACTCGTATTTTCGGCATGCATATTTGCCACTGCAGCGTCGTATCGGATCAAGGTGCAGACGGGCATGTCGGCTTGTCGAGCGCTAGGGTCAGCTATCGTTTGCCATGTATCTTACTGCGTACGATACGTCGTACACCCAGCTGAATTAGCCCGTGCTTTGCAAGCACGGACGACAGCCCTGGTTTGATGCAGTCTTCATGTGCAGAACTGTTTGTACTTACTCGTACTTATAGCATGGAGCATTTCACACCGTACGAGTACTATTCTAAGTGAGGGTGCCAGCAGCTCCTCTACAAATCATACTGCCACGACACTGTATGTACGAAACGAGTGAGGTGTAAACAAGCCCAATGATAGTTCGTTTGCCTTTTTTCCCTCAGCTGGTATTGAACATGAGTGGGTCAAACAACAGCAGAAGCGCGAAGGAGGGGCATGCATGAATCAAAGGTGGGAGTCGTGTTGGCAGGGGGTTCGTTTTGGAGGAGTGTAAAGTAATGCTCTGTCGTTGCTTCGTACGAGTAGGCTCCGTTGAACTCTTCCTCCAGATACATATACAGTCGGAGTATTATTACATACATGATACTCGGAGGCAGCTACAACGCCGTGAGTCTCGGCATGGCAATTAAAAACGAGGCCAGGATCCGGGTCATAAAGGGCCAACGCACTTGCATCAGGGCCACCGCCGCGGACTGGGATTCTTTTAAGCAGCTAGCAGTCACCGTGAGGTGAGCATGTGCATCAGTTGGAGAGGGTACCTGCAATAAAGGTTGTCTGGAGGGCTGTTTGGGTAGGTGACGTGTTGTTATGAGGCTTTCTCCATCGACGCTTCAGTATCCGAGACTCAAGGCCTTTGTGACAAGGCCGATATGCAGGCATGCCATTTTCGAAAATACGGATCCCTTGATGACAGGCTCGGACAGGGCTCAAAGATGGGTAGGGTAATAGGGCTTGTAAGGCTTGCGGACGGGGGAGCCTGGGTGACTGTGTGGATAGAGGGCTTACAGTGGTTTTGCCCTTTTTACACTATTCGTATATGAGCTTGACAGATATTAGATTGAGCAAGTCTCCCAGAATACGCTGTACGGCGGCTGGGCCATTACAAAAATAAAACAATACAAAAAACCCGGCATCGTAGAGTCGTTCTGGATTCTGTCGCTTAGTAACCTCAACGGCACGGCCTGGACGTGGAAGATGCGGTCAGCAACGCAAGGTATGTTGAAAGATGTTTGATTTTCTCATCATTTCCAATTTAATGTTCGAAACCTTGGACCGTAAATCCCCCACCAAATTGTCAAACCGTCATCTTCTGTAAACAGGAGAAGAGTTATTTTTATTGCCATTCCACTACCATGACATTTATTTACTTATCTGTATGGCTCTTACACACAAAGAAACGTGGTAAAAAAACGGCTGGAAAAAAACGGCTGGCGAAAAATAATAGACGCTGGCCGGCTCGCAATTCTACTACTTGAAATAAAAATGTCAACGGACCAGTGTCAACGGACGAGGCCTTCACGATGGGGCTCTCGTGTAAGTCATCCCTTGCGTCCCAGCGACCGCTCACTTTGTAGAAGAATTAGAGCCTGTTACACTGCATACCCATTTTCTTGTCGTGCATGTTCACGCACGACGCTAAGGCGTGGATGACTGAACTTGACAAGGTTTCCCCACGGTTTGGGAACCTCGACCAAGCCAGCCACACCTGGTCTGACCAGGCACTCGTAGCGCGAATCCAGCGATGCCGTCCCTGCCTGCTCGAGAGGGGCGTCGATGTGGGCTGAAGGGAAGAACCGGAGTCCACTGTCAGTGCGACAATCGAGGCTCGTCTGTGGGCAAACGCTGTCTCGAAGCATTTCTTGGAGCGAGCATACACTGACGCACTTCATTTGCTGAGGTAGCCACCGCACTCTGTACAAGTGTTGTAGAAAGTGCCAATTGCAAGATCTATTGAGAACGTAGTAGTTTTGATTTTCTGACCATACGTCTACTCGTCTCGTACGCGTACGAGTATGAACAGATAAGTCGAGGTATTCCTCCGCATGTACAGCCAATACTACAAGATACAACGTACGACGTAGGACGTAGCACTCAGTAGTCCACTACGGAAAGGTTGAAACCGCAGTGGGCTCTAGCCCTCTACCCTGGCTAATCTCGGGCTCGCCATAATGGCCTTGTGAATTGGTCAAACCTCGCCAGAATACGATACAGGGTCGTTACAAGACTCCCTAGCGCGATCGCGCAAACCATGGACAGGGGATGGAATGGGCGTGACAAGGATCAGAGGTTGAGGACGACGATCAGAGTACATAGCGCACAAAAATGATATCGATCAAAAGTCTACAAAAATACAGACCCCTTTTGGCCTCATTGAATTGGGACCCAAACTCATCTTCCATCACACCCGACTGTTTATCTATTCTCTACCCATATGCACATGATAATGCTTTGACGACTACGGCAACGGGAGTCTTATCTGGTCGCAAGGTCAACAGAAACAATTCCTTTTTGTTATAACAAGCACCACCAAGAGGAATCCGGTAAATAAAAAACCCGAGTCCGCATAGGACGTTTCCTACGAGTTTCACCGTGAATAAAAACTCTCCGTCGAGCCTTGCCGTCTGCCTTGCTCCGTAGAAACTACGTAAGAAACGGAAACAAGCCTTCTGAATAAGAAATTAATACTGTGCGTCGTGCGTCGGCGTCGTGCGTCGTACCCGTAAACCCTTGTATATGTAGAGAGGCCCCACCTGCAGGAAAGTCCCAGGGGCACCCCATTTGTTATTACGACGTACTCGAGCGCATTCTATCCATTCCTACGTCGTACTCGTAGCCTGACTCCCCACTGAAACCCCTCTCATCTCTGTCCCGACTGTTCGGGGAGAATGTCAGGATGGTAAACGGGAACGACAGGGCTCTGTGGTAGAGGTGTCCGGGCAAGATAAGAGAAAATACGAGTAACAAAGCAATCGACCAACTGGAGAAAAAAAGGTTGAAAAAAATGGCAATACGACGCAAGTCTGGCTCGGACATCGACATTCCAAGAACCTTTCAGTCTACTCTGTACGAGGGGAATGACTGACCAGTGCTTCTAGACGCCGTCGTATAAAATACGGGCTCCAACGGCTCCCGCAACGTTAAGCAAAGTTGAGCTCTCTGATCCATTATGGATTATTAGATCAGGAGCACTACGAGTACTAGGACAAGTACCTGTACTTTATTGAGCGAATAAAAATGCCGAGTGTAAGGTCATCTCTTTCCTACAAAGTTACGATTTTAGCGTACTCGTACTCGTACTTGAAAATGAGGGAACATTGCACATACTCGGACTCGTAGAATGGTATATGCCTGGATTCGATCAATTTTCATTCTCAACGAGGCTTGCTGTCCCGCAGCTCCATCCCGTCCACACACATCCCTTTCGCCCTACCCCATCTCTTGCTCAAAGTAACAACCCCCAGGTCCCAGGTCACCCCCCTGTGGTCAACTCTGAAGACATGCACCGCCGACCAAGCCAGTTGCGGGAACCACCGCGCCGGGAACGCCTTCGAGAACAAAGAAGCAACATCGTGCAGCAGCTAGGGGACAGGGACCAGGGTCCCCAGTATGTACATGTACAGGACAAAAGGGGGAAAGTGAAAATACGATAAGGCCAAGGTGTTAACCTTGTTCTTTTACGAGTACGGAGTAGTTTGTACCTGATGTACGAGTACATATACATACATATACATACGAGTTTCTGAACCCTTCAAGCGCGTTGTATGTGATGTGTATATGTACGACGTACTGTGGTAATTTCGGAGGAGTCGTCATCATCATCATCATCATTATCTGTTTCAGCATACTAGGACGGCCCTTTAGGAACTGTGCATTGCTACTTACGACAACAATCACACAATACTGTATCTGCATGTTTCATACTGAGTTGGTAGCGGTGCGCATACAAACAACCACGACGTACCTCGGAGCTTGGCAAAGTTGCAAGACACCGCGCGGCACGTGTGAAGCATGGAAACCATGCAGGCTGCTTTCTTTCCTTGCGGTGGCTTTCAAGGGCCACGAGGTCCTGCCAGACTGGCCGCCACATGCTTCCCGCTGCCTGGCGAGAGAGCTTCCTCAATCGGCAGCGATCGCCACCCCCTTTTTATCGCCCGCACGGCGCACGCCGATGGCTTCTGTTCCTGGGCTCCACATGCCAGACACCGCGTTGCCGCTTTACCCTGTCTTTCTACGGCGTCGGGCCGGACGTCGACCGCTTTGGCTTGATGTTTCCGTAGTGCCTAAAAGCGCCCTAGAACTGCCCAGAGCATGCAGTGCACTGCCCTGCGCACGACGCACTCAAAGGCGAGGTATGAGGTAATGTGCACAGATCACTGAGAGCAAGGCCCCATATGGTAACATGCACCGTATACGGAGTACATTTACTCGTACTTTGCACGGAGTACTCGTACTCGTGGACGCTCTGGTTTTGCCTTGGAGAAAGACCCGGCCGGGTCGAGTACCGCTTTTCGACGCATGCAGCAGTGTGCTCTTCTGAACGTTTTGATTACCTGCCTGACGCGCTATTATGTGCAGACAGTTGGCTGAAACCAAGCGTTCCTTGGCCCCGGGCGGAAAAGCAAGTTCGAGCGGGTACTGCTCTCGTATGGGATACGACTATGGCCTTGACGTTGCGTCGTACTCGTATGTCGCGTTACAGCGAAGATCGCTGGGACCTTTGTGTCGTCCGAGCCGCGATACAACGGTAAGTACGGTGCCACACCTGTCCTGTTGCTTGCTGCTCTCTCTCTCTCTCTCTCTCTCCTTCTCTCTCTCCCTCTTATTTTTATTTTTATTTTTATTTTTTATTTATTATTATTATTATTATTATTATTATTATTTTTTCCTTCTAAACGGCTACCCCTTTCGTATCCATATAGATTTTCAGCTTTGTCTGGTCCGGCATTCTGCCTTTGAGATGCCTGTACAGGTACATGCACCGTTCCGTGCCAAGTCTGGCGCGTGGAGTCTATTGCCCACTCAGTTCAATATTTTGATATTTCCTACTCAGCCAGTATTCCCACCGGCTATTTCGCCTAGTACGAGCGTGCGGTACGGAGTCCCTTCTGAGCCTTTCTTTTGGTCTTTCTTGTCGTGTACATATACATATAACTGCGCTTTTTTGTCCCGTATACGGCGTATTCTTTTAGGCAGCATGATATCTTCGAGTTCACCTTTCTGTTTCTTCTTTTTTTCTCTTCTTTTGTAAAGAATTGCCGAGTTGTTTCATTGGCCCTGCCACCTTCCCACCCTCTTCCTCCCGTCGGCAGGTACGACCCGACAAGTGTCGGTTAAACCAACAAACGTGTCTAGGAAACTGCAGCGCATTTCGTCCTAAACCGACAATGTACATAGTATTCAGTGCACTAGCTGGCCCGCACCGGCTCCCCCACGCCGTCCAGACGCACCTTCCCTGTCTGCCTGCGCCGGGCCTGGGTTGACTTGGGGTGGCTTTTGAATTTTCTTGCTCGCTCTTTACTTTTTGAGCGTTATTTCTCGTTGTTGTTCTTTCCTTTCACATCGTTCTTTCCTTTCTTACCTCCTGTGATACTGTAGTGCTGGTCGCTCCTTCAGTTTGTCCTCCGGCCTGTTGCAGCCCTACGCGTGATTGTTCTGCGCCCAAAAACCTGGCGTGAGCACTGCTTGCTCAGACCAAACAAACACTTGCGAACGCGAAAGACGGGATAGACGCGACGCTGTGGAAACAAACCCTGGCCTGGCAGTTGAGTTTAGACGGGCTTGCCTCCCTCCCTGTCTGTGGGGTTCCATTACCCCTGTCTCCCCGGCAATCTGCGAACAGGTATTCCGTACGAGGAAACTTGAGGGTCGTTTTCTCCCAGCATCCTAAGACGGAGCTGCCCCTGTTTTGCCATGCTTGTTTGGTCAGTCGTGCAGCGTGGTTTCCGTCACTCTCACGTGTCATTCATCAGGGGCTTGCACTCCACAAACATCCGACCCTGGCGGTCCTCAGTCAACGTGCTGTCAAGACAATACCCACACACTCTCAGCGGGCCTGTTTGAATACGAGTACAGAGGACATACGAGTACGAGTACATATGTACTCGTGGTCTTTCTCTTTTTCTTGTCAACGCATCCAGGCTAAACCATCGCCTGAGCCCACCAACGGCGCCTGTTTACTTTTTTTGCTGTCTTGTTTGGTTGGCCTGCACAGTCCCCTATCTACGAGTACTTTGATCCGCGCTTCGTCGCGTTGCATGGCTTCGGGCTTTCACGTCATGCATAATGGCTCGAGTTGCAGCCTTCTATTCTAGCCCCTGTCAATTTTTTGATGGTCCCACGCGTCAACCTTTTGTCTTTCTTGGACTGGTCTCGACCTCTATCCGCTTCTGACTGCGCCAGCTGCCTTCTAACAGTACATATATGAGTACTGAGTATTACTCAGTATGTGTGTTTACGAGAACAAGTACATATGAGTACGAGTACTCGTACATACTCGTACTTCAAGTAAGATACAGCAGCTGGCTCTGGTTTGTGCGCGGTTGTCCCTGCTCAAGCACAAGCCACCCGTCGGGTTTCCAGTACAAAGTACGAGATGTTGTCAGCATGGGTCAACCTTTGGCACAGGCGGTCCTGTTCCAATCTCGGCAGCGTTCCACCCTAAGTCCACAATAATCCATGCATCTTACGCTTTCGATATTGGAGCGCACCTGCTGAGCTAAAGCAGAAGGCATGAAACGTCGGCCTCGCCCCGAGGCTGAAAACAGAGAGTCACAAAAGACAAGGAGACATGACCCAAAGCCGACTCGCATGCTGCTGCATACGGGACAGGCCGAGGAAGCACGACGTCCCAACAGGGCACAGGCAGAAGACGGCAGAGCGCTGGCTAGGTGAGACGGCAAGAGCTGTCTCTATTTTGATTGCTAGCTAGCCGCGTGCCCTCGCCGCGGTCCGGCTGCCTCTGCCCACCTCCTTTCTATTTTTACCGTTGTGCCCTTGTGCCCATCCCGTCGAAGATCAGCTTGGGTAATAGGGCAGGCTTGCATGCCCGGCGAGCAAAGAGGATCCTGTCACGGAACCACCGCCGGAATCGCCACCTAGAATGGCAGAAGAGAGAAAAAGACGGCTGTCCCCGAGAAAAGAAAAGGACAGGGCAACGAAAGGAACGCGAAGTGCAGCGAACCCACCACCCCGGCCTTGAAATCAAACAGTTCTGGCGTGGCTGATATTTGTATTCTCCAATTGGCCTTCAGCGTTTCAGATTTACACAGCCAGACACCCTCGGCATTATTTGGATCGCGGTGCCAACCCACCGTGCTGCTCGAGCTGTTTCCGACTCTTCAAAACTTGGCCCGTTCTGTTCCTTGGTATCGAAGCTCTTCGTCATATTCGTTCTAGCTCCAACGCCTTTCGACCCCACAAGACTTTACTCCCGCAGCCACGGCGGTCTAACACTTTGATCTTTGACGGACAAGCACGATACCGACCGCAGCGGAGTGCACCAAACCATCGCCTGGGAGGATGCAAATTACGAGTATACGAAGTAGAAAACTAGGCACTCTTCCTGCTTGCTGACGTGCGTTTTCTGTCTCGTCCTTCCCCCCCTGTCTTTCGTGCTTCCATATTCCCTTTAACCTTCGACACTCCGCTCCCCTGTCGATTTTCCCTTGCCTCCCGCGTTCTTCCCTGCTCAAGTTTTTTCCCCTTCCTTTTCCTGCTGCTTCTTATTTTCTATTTTATATCCTGTCTCCTTCCTCCCTCTTGCCCTTGGCCTTGCATTTCCCAAGTGTCCAAGACGCCCTGGTCGACTCGCGTGCACGGCCACCCTCGGAACCCGGGTTAGCACCCACGCACCTTTCTACGCGTACATACATATCTCACACGCCCTCTCCCGCCAGACTCACGACGCCGCTCATATCTCGTCCAGCCAATCGTCCCGCGAGCGGCTTGCACCGTCGAACCTCTCACAAGGCAACGCTGTCTTCCGGGGACAAGTCCGACAACAATACAACACAAGCCGCCGGCTTCAATTTGATGTACTTCGATATCAGTTTGCACGCAAAATCTGCAGAAGCCAGAGTCGCTTTTGCTACAGCTCTCGCTCTAGCCGGCTATTACTCGCGCATACCGCTCTGGTTTCCAAAATGTCCGTTCATACGCCGTCTGTTTCTGTTCCTGCAGCTTGGCTTCCAATACGTTTCCCACCTGCATATTCCGCCCCCTCTTCCACTGCATGCCTACCCCAGCCTCTCCCGCCTCTGCCATGCATCACTGGCAAGACTGCGTACACTGCCTCCCGGTGCCGTCTGGTGGGCCGGCCGGCGGGTGTCCGGGTCCGGCGTGCTTCGGGACGATGCGGGAAGATGCCTGCCATACCCTTCCCATCTAGCCCAGCCCACATCGGCTCATGCTGTCTCCTTGTCTTACACCAACCATCATCCCTACAAGCACACCGCAGGCACTTTGCTGTGTCAGCTCGCTGCTGACGTTGAAGTTTACAGACAACACATCCTTGTAAATGGGATTGGCAATGGCACAACAGCACCGCCAGGCGTCGGTCCAGGCTAAAGAAGAGCCCTACGATGTGAGTATCATGCCGTTTCTTGTCTGTTTTTGGTCTTGATTTCTTCGCATCTTTATTTTCCCGCCCCCGGATGCACGTCAACAGCAAGCCCCCCTTTGCATGGAACCTGCCCTTTCACCTCTTTCCCTGCTGTGCTCCGGTCCTCTTGGTTTTTCGGTCAGCTAGTTGCAGACTGAACGGCCATGGTCACCGTCCAGCTTTAGCGGGTGAGCTATTAAATGCCAGTTCGGAGCCAGAACCAGGACTCTCAAGATTGCGTCTCTTCCGTCTCCAAGCCCATTGCAGCCTCGGCGTCGACGTTCGACACAGCACATTCCAAACACGGCAACAAATCTCCAACGGTCTGCTCCGTGGGAATCAAGTTTTTGTTTCCAGGAAGATCGGAGGTCGTCATGCTGGTGTGCCTTCTGGGCCACCACCCGCCTGCTCCAAAGAAGGGGAATTGCAAGGATTCTTTCTGTTTCACTAAGCACTAGGGCGCCCCGTCCCACACATCGACTCAAAGCCCAGGGCAGGTCTAGCGCCCTGCGGGTCCTGGAAGTTTCTGGGAGCTGTGGTTCTTTTGAGCCTTGCCCACTTATTGCTTTGAAGCATGCAACGATTTTTCTTTGCTTTCTTTCATCTTCCCACTCTTCCAAAGCCATGGGGTACTTCCGCTAGGCGGCCGGCCCACAGGCCCCCTTTTGCCTAGTTGGCAGTTGAAGGTTGGGCGTTTCTTCAGAAAAAAAGGAACAACAGCCCATCCCTTTTCGAGAAGACAAGAAACACCTCACCCAAAGTGAAGAAGGAGAGAACAGAAGAAAGGAAAACCAGAACATCAAGCTCCGTGCACAATCTCGATTGCATGGCTGGGATCATCAGCTGGTCTTTTCTTGACGAAAGAAATCCTTCCGACACAAGTGTCTGTCGAGGTCGTATCGTCCCCAGCATGGTCCGACGCAGCTGGAGTAGCTCAAAGCCAGTGCCATGCTTGTTGCTGGCTTTGACTGCTCTCGTGGCGCGAGCTATGGCTGGTGAACTGGCTTCAGGCCCATGGACGAGAACGACAAGGATCGCCTCTTACACGCTCTGCCCTTGTCGAGTTTGGGATTAGGGGTGACAAAAAAGGGGCAGCAGCTCCAGAGAGGAACCCGAGTTCCTGTCTTTTCAGTCTCGAAACCCCGGCTGGCTTCCCCCGTCCCCTGGTCCCAGAGCCCCTGTCCCGGCTTGTGGCTCCCTATTGGGCATTCGCCGACTGTGTGGATTGTGCGGCAGACATTACCCATTGGCCTCTGTTGACTGCCACATTGTTCCCATCTTCTGTTCACACCCCCTGTGTTACCCCCCCGAATGTCGTTGCTCCTACGGAGCACCAAACCATACCCTCCACATGAGATTAGTATCCTTGATCCTGGACACTCCGGTGTCCTTCATTCGCCCATTCACACCTCTGCCCTGGCTCATCTTATGCCCCGAATTTTACGGAACTGCCTGCACGCATGTTCCCACTTTTTCACGGTTAGGGAAAGCTCGTTCACCTTCATCAGCCAGAGAAGAGGAAAGGGGAAAGGCGGCGAGCACTAAAAAAAAACCCCAAACCAGCAGCAGCCCCAAGTGGCTTTGCGACACAGATCACATCCTTCTCCTGTTTTCATTTATTTTAGTTTATTTCGCCATCCTGCCCTTGCCCTCTGGTACATAAGAACCTGGACATCCTCTTCACATTTGCCCCCTACAAGCGTGTTGTCAATACCACACCTCCCGGTCCCGGTCTTCTTCACCAGCTTCGTCTTCTCTGAACAAACGAACATCCAAGCCGCCCTCTCCATCCATTCACTCCTTTCCCGACCGACCGCTCCCGTCCTTCGCTTCCTTCGTTGTATGTATAGCTTGTTTGCTGCGTCCCCAACTGCACCGAGCATGCCGAGCACGCTTCCACAGGGCGTTCTTCTGCATGACGTTGCGTCGAGAAACACTTGCCTCGACTGGCAAACAGATGTCCTGCCTCTCGTCTTCTGTCCCGTCGACCCCTGCTTGCTGGACAAGGAGCTTGCCCACAATCAGCATCACGGCCTTGGCCCTGCACTTGGAGACGCAAACGAATATTTTTTGCGTTTACAATATTGCTTCCCGAGTGGGAACTGGCGTCGAGAGGTTGGGTGCAGACGATTCCAGGATAGTTCAGTGAGCACTGGACTTGGAAAGCAATGTGGTGGTTTTGCTCGACCGCGGATCAACCCCCCGATCCTGATCTCATTGCCCTTTCTTATCACAGCAAATAAGGCTGGCCCATACCTAGTCGTTTCGTGTCTGTCCCCTTGAACATCCGTGTATTTTCTAAACTAGTTATCCCCCTGTTCGCCAGCCAAAAAAACACAGGGATATATCTGCCCCGCCTACACCCGTTCCTCCTATCCTTTCCCTTTTCTACCAACTGTTTCCCTCTTTGCGATCTCCGATGCCTTGAAGAAACCATTTCAGGCATATTTCAGACACAGAAACGCTCACATTAGCAACCACAGGGCCAAGGAGCACACATTCGCCAGTCCCGGCCGCCTAGCACCGTTCATCCACATCCGCCAGTTCAGACGACACAACCCCAGCACCCATCTCAATATTCTTCTTCGCAGCAGATCGCGCCCGTGTATCAACACGCACAGCAAAGCGGTGGACAGCACCAGCACTCTCAGGACATTTACAACTACCAATCCAGCCCCTACAACGCTCCTGCTGCGAACAGCGGGTACACCTCAGCAGGTAAATAATGACGGGCATATGCCACATACATGCAAAGCAAAGGCAAAAACTAACCGACTGGCGACATCAGAGATGATGACAGCAACAATGTCCCGGCCTCAATACCCGCCCATGTCCTACCACACACAGTCCAACCCTCCTGCGCCGGTTGCTTCAGCCAGCGGCCATGATCAGCAACGCAGCATCTACGGCCCGCCACCACAGCTCCATCACCAACAAATGTACTATGGCCAGCACCAGCAATACCAGCATGTGCCGCAACAGCCAGCACCATCCCCATACGGCCAGCACACACAGGCCCCTCACCACTCGATGGGATCGCAGCCCGGCATGATGATGTCTCACGGTGCACCTTCTCCTGTTCCGCACCAGATATCCCAGCACCCGAGCCAGCACAGTCCTTCAACTCTGGGCGGCAGCCCTCGCCACACGAAAATGGAAATCCAAAGCCTTACCCCTCAACTATCTCGTCAAGCTGCTCCGCCAAACGCGCCCTCTCCCCTGTCGATGGGCCAAGTTCAGGCTGCACAGAATCTCCAGGCTCAGAGCATGCACGCACAGGGTCTGCAGGCGCACCAGACGCAGAGCATGCACTCCCAGCAGAGCGTCCAGCAACAGCAGCATGCCCAGCACGTCCCGCACCCACAGCATTCGCAACACCCACAGCACCAGCAGCACTCTCAGCACCCGCAGCACCCGCAGCACCCGCAGCAACACCCTGCACACGCGACGCAGCCGAACGGGGCCAGCCCCCTTTCTTCTGGCCAGCCAGGCAATGCCGGTCCGTCGGCCGTGAATCCCAACGCGGCTCCTGGCCCCATCCCGGCGACGACGCCATTGGTGGTGCGCCAGGATCAGAACGGCGTTCAGTGGATTGCGTTTGAGTACTCCCGCGACCGGGTCAAGATGGAGTACACGATCCGCTGTGACGTCGAGTCCGTGTCTGTGGACGACCTGTCGGCCGAGTTCAAGCAGGACAACTGCGTGTACCCTCGCGCTTGCTGCCCTCGTGAACAGTACCGCGGCAACCGCTTGCAGTACGAGAGCGAGTGCAACACAGTCGGCTGGTCCTTGGCGCAGCTGAACCCGTCGCTTCGCGGCAAGCGCGGTCTCATCCAGCGGGCGGTGGACAGCTGGCGCAACAGCAACCAAGATCCGCGCCTGCGGAGTCGCCGCGTTCGCCGCATGGCGAAGATGGGCACACGCAAGGCTGCCGCCAGCTCGACCCCGGGCAGCATGGCCTCTGGTGTTGGCCAGCACTCACCCGCCCACCTTGGTGGCCCTCCACCGCTCCCCAATGTGGGCGCACCCATGGGCAAGCCCATGCACGCGATGCCCCAGCAAATGCACCATCACGCCGACACAACCCAAACCGGAGGCGATGATGCTGGTATGTTCCATCAGATGTGAACGTCTGACTACCCGATTTCTCCTTTTTCCTTCCGATTCCCCGCCCCGTCACAGTTTTTCCATTATGACCGAACTTGGCACGTCGTTTTTTGATACCTTTCTTCAAACACTTTTCTATGCTTCGTTTCCCCAGTTCCTTTTTGTCAGTTTCGCTCTGTTTCTTACACTGGGCACTCTATTTTCCTTGGACGGGTTTCATTTTCTATTTTTCCTTGGTGAACGTTTCGACTACCAAGTCTTGGTTTGTCTGGTATGGTCTTTTTAAAAATTGTGCTTTTGTCTCTCCTTGGCTTGCTTTTACACTCCCATTTCCTTTCACGCCGTTTCTTCTCTTGGTTTTGTTTGATATATACTCTTCATAGGCGCTCGACTACCCCCTTTACAAGTCGCTCGGGCGACGCAGCTGGTACACTACAAAAGAGGAATCTGTACAGTACACTACTTATTGCTTATCTATGTCGTGCTGTGCCGGATTGCAGTTTGCTTTTGGGCTTCTCGGAATATCCACTGCCCTCCATTCCTGTTATTTTGCTTTCCCAGGTTGAAAACCGCGCCCTCAGACCAGAAGCAATTTGCCAAAGTCCCTGTGCCCTACGGGGCTGGCTGGCTGGCTGGCATCGGGCATGTTCCCGGCGCCTCGATTGCTGGTGATGGCAAAGGTGAAGTGAAGGAAAGCACAAAGGAAAGAAGAGGGTTGCCAGATGTTTAAAGGCACAAAACGTGGCATGGCTAGCGCAAAGGTCTGAAACGAGGGATTTGGTTTTATGGTTTTTGTTTATTTGTTTGCATTGTCTTTTGCGTTTTGTTTTCTTCCATCGCAGGCAACGAGGCAGGCCTCGTTTGTTTTATTTAACATTGCCGGACGAGAGAGGAACGACAAACAAGGCCAACGGCCAAGGAAGCAAGTGTACGAGGCAAGCCGGAGCGCAAGCACAGAATGGAGGCCACCATGAGGGAGGAGAGAGTGGCATATGTTCCATTGTCATCACGCCGCGTGGCGGGATAAAGGCAGTGAGTGGGCTTGCCATGCACCCTTGCCCCTTTTTTATGCAAGCGTTATGATTGGAAGACAAGTTGCGTTACTGCACAGACACATTCTTACTCGCTGCACGTCACCCCCGACCCTGGTATCTTGTTGTATCCCACTCACCCTTCTGTCATGGACACCCCGCTCACTCCCCTGAACATTTTCGCTTGCCCGCCTCATCACTTCGGCATGTGTTTGTCCAGGCTGTCTTACACAACTATGTGTTCTGTTCTCGGCCATCGCCAAGTGGCCTTGATGCTGTCTAAGCCTGCCTGTCGTGGTGCGGTCATTGCTGCCACAGCCTTGTCCGACGTGCTCTTACCCGTCGTTATTCATTGCCACCATCGCCAGCAGCACCACCACCTCCACGAATAGATTGTTAAGCTAACAGTGCCGACGACAGGCGAGAATGAAGACTCGTATGTTGACGACAGCCAGCATCACCACCACCAGGCGCCTGCGAGTGGGGCCAATGTGACAGGAAGCCTTGATGCGCAGGACTCCAGGCCTGCTCATGTCTTCAGCCCCTATGGTGGCTATCCTGGAGGAGCGCCGCTGCCGCCCATGTCGTCCTCTGTGGCGATTGCGCATAGGGCTGGCAGCGTGGGAGGCTCTGCTAGCACGAAAAAGGATGTTCCGCAACCCGACGGTCTCTTTCCCGATGTGCCGGAAGCAAAAAAACGCAAGTTCGTTCTGGTTGAGGATCGAGGCTCACGGCTCCGTGTCCGTGTGACGCTGAACATGGTCGACACCAGCGAAATACCCGATTCCTTCCGCCGCTCGAATGCTGTCTGCCCTGGCTCGTTCTTCCCCCGGGAGATGGAAAGCCCGCCGCCCAGCCCGACAGGCCGCCGGTTCTTTCTGAACGACCTGGACGATGTTGAGGACCTGCATCTCGACAACGAAGATGATGGAGGCGACGAGGTGGAGGCTGGCAGTGACGCTGGCGGTGGCCGGAGACGGCGCCAGCACCACCGCCGGCGCCTTGCCATGTCTGGTGGCAGCAACAGCCTCGACGGCACGACGACAATGGCCACCGTGCCCACGGGCGACGGCGCGGAGTCGGAGGTGCCCGTGCCGCGGATGCGGAAGGCATTACGGCGCAAACAGGTGCGGCTCAACGACCTCGGCTGCCGCATGGCCTGGCTGCAGAGCCGCGCGTTTGCGGGCCGCCGCATTTTCTTGCAGAAAGCTTGTGCGTCAACAGAGGCCCCCCTTCTTCCGCGTCCTCCCCTACTAACAACAGACAGTGGATACATACCGCAGCAAGACGTGCAACAGCATCCAGGCCGCGATGCACGACGTCAGCGCCATTGCGCCGCACTACGAGATGCGCGTGGGCAAGAAGAGGTGGCTGTCGTGCGAGCGCGAGATTGAGCTGCGCCAGCTCAGCCGGACATGATTCGCGCCGTGCTCTCGAGGCTGGGGACGCCCTCTTCAGAGTGCCAGCGAACAATTGCAGTTTTGGTTTAATTTTGGAGCTTGCTTTGGAGGGGCGGCTCGGCATAATACAGCTCGTGTAGAGGACAGAAAATGCTTTCTTATTATTTATTTGCATCTATTTATATGTTCAGGGGTAAAGGAACAGGCCCTGGACAGCACGGCACGACGGCTCTTGGCTCGATTTTTGGGTGTATTTTATAATGTATAGACATCGCGTCTAGCTGGGCCTTTTTCGATCCGGGCACTGCCTTGTCGGCCACGCCATCTCGACATTGCGTTGCACCTTTCTGCATCGGCATCGGCATCTGGACGATGGTGCCACAGCGAAAGGCAGAGTGGCGCTTCGCTGACGTAATTGCCGGCCCCGCTCCTGCCTTCGCCCGGCCAGATTCTCCGACTTGCTAGACGGCTAGCATTACGGCCCCGCAGCAAAATGTTGTGCTTTATTTTGCAACGTCCGCCTCGATCGCATTGTCGCTTTCACGAGGGCAGAGCCTGACGTGCCGCCACCATGAAGCAGCGCTTTTCGTCTCTTGATGTCCGGGTAGGTCTGCAGCCGCCCGCCAGGCCTCGACCTGCACTGCTAAACAGAGTCTGTCTCGCCAGGTAATCAGCCACGAGCTCAATTCCAAGCTCGCCGGGACCCGGATCTCCAATGTCTACGACCTTGTCCCGCCCTCTGCGGCGTCCTCGGGCGCATCGTCGGGCTCGCGGACCATTCTATTGCGCTTTTCCCGCAGCCAGGACAAGTTCCAGCTCGTTGTGGACTCGGGCTTTCGCTGCCACCTGACGGCATACGATGCGCGTGCTTCGGCCAACCCGTCGGGGGCCGGAAGCGGCGGCGGCGCCAGCAACGCGCCCTCTGCGTTTGTCAGCCGTCTGCGGACCCTGCTGAACGGCCGGCTTGTCACGGGCGTGGCCCAAGTGGGCGTGGACCGCATCATGGAGCTGCGCTTCAACGACGGCCAGCTGCGCCTCTACTTGGAGTTCTTCTCGGCCGGCAACGTCGTTTTGACAGATGCAAACGCAAAGGTCCTGGCGCTGCAGCGCACTGTTGCGGCGTTCCGCAGTGCGAGCCTGGATGTCACGCTCAGCGTCGGCAGCCCCTACGCCATCGGGGCCCGGAAGAACGTGTCGGGGGTCTCGGAGCTGACGCTGGAGCGGCTGCGCGACGTGCTTGAGAAGGCTGTCTCTGCGGACGCCTCAGCAGCCGCCCTGGGCCAAGGCCGGACTGCGCCCGTTGCAGCGGCGCCTGCGAAGAAGAAGAAAAAAGCCAAGGGCCTCAGCCGAATCCTGGCAATGTCGTTCAACGACCTCTCGCAGGTCCTCATCGACCACCACCTGCTCGTTTCCGGGTTTGACACCACGGCCAGTGCCCAGCCAGAGGACATCCTTGCCGACGAGGCGCGCATGGCGGCGCTGCTAAAGGCGTTGCAGGATGTCCAGACCCAGTCGGACGGCCTCACCAAAGCAGGGCCCACGTGCCGCGGTTATATCATAGCGGCAGTACGAGAAGCAGAGGCGAACGGCACGCAGGACGGCCCGACGCCTGCCGTTCCATTGCAGCCGACGAGCACAGGAGAGGCTGGTACGACACCTAGCAAAGCCAGCCTCGATTATGTCGACTTTCACCCGTTCAGTCCCCGCCAGTTTGAAGTCAACCCAAAATACGTCGTGCTGTCCTTTGGTTCCTTCAACGAGGCCGCCGATGAGTTTTACTCGCACCTGCAGGGCCTCAAGGCGGATCGCCAGGTCCACCAGCAGGAATCCGCTGCCTCCAAAAAGCTCGAAGCCACCAAGCGCGACCAGGCACAGCGCATCGAAAGCTTGCAGGAGACGCAGCAGCTCAATGCAAGAAAAGCGGCCGCCATCGAAGCCAACCAGGACTGGGTCCAGGCAGCGATCGATGCAGTCAACGAACAGCTGCAGGAGGGCATGGACTGGGAGGATCTGGCAACCATGATTGAGAACAGTGCCTCAAGCAACCCGGTCGCTGCTCTCATCAAGCTTCCACTGAAGCTTGCTGCGGGAACCATTACTCTCCGCCTGGACGAGGAGCCGGAGGAGGGCTGGGAGGAAGAGTACGAGGACGGGGCTTACGACGAAGGCCAAGAAGGCCAGGACGCGGACAACGACAGAGACGCACACATGATTGACGTGGATGTCAAGCTGGCGCTGTCCGCATGGAGCAATGCCCGTGAATACTACGACCAAAAACGAGTTGCCGCAGCCAAGGAGCAGAAAACCAGAGAGGTGACGTCCCTGGCTTTGCGAAACGCCGAGAAAAAGGTCGCTGAAGAGCTGAAGCGCGTTCAAAAGACGGGGAAGCCGGCACCGCAGCTCATTCGGCGGCAGCTGTGGTTTGAGAAATTCCTGTGGTTTGTCTCATCCGACGGCTACTTGGTCCTTGCTGCCCGGGAATCCCAGCAGTGCGAGATGCTGTACCGCCACCATTTCAAAAGAGGAGACGTGTACGTCCACGCCGATCTCAAGGGCTCGCCAGGCATCATCGTCATCAAGAACCGCCCAGACGCGGCCGCGGACGCACCGATTCCTCCCTCGACCCTTGCGCAGGCCGGCTGTCTTGCTGTGTGTGCCTCGGAGGCCTGGGACACAAAGGCTGGCATGGGCGCATACTGGGTTCACGCAAACCAGGTCTTCAAGTCGACTGTGTCTGGTGACATACTGCCCCCAGGCTCGTTTGACATCCGCGGCGAAAAGAATCACATGCAGCCACCACAGCAAGTCCTAGGGTTTGGCCTTTTTTTCAAAATCAGCGACGCCAGCAGAGCCAACCACGGAAAGACTCCTTCTCTGGCCCAAGGCTCTGTTGACACGCAGCATACAGCCGAGGAAGAAGACGGAAGCGAGAATGAGGCTGAGCAGCAACAAGCGCCAGACGATGTTGAGGCCAGCATTGATGATGAAGACGCCCCGAACAATGCCAGCAACGAGTCGGCGGACGCCCTTATCGAGAGCGTTGACAATGGCGTCGTGCCGGAAAAGGAAGACGATCAAGAAGAACCCGCAGAAGAAGGTCAAGAAGAGGAACAAGAAGAGGAGGAAGAGAAGGAAGAGAAGGAGACAGAGCCAGCCACAACCTCGTCGGCATGGATCAAAAAGACGAAACCACACCTCCGCGATACCTCGCTCACGCCGTCCCGTAGCTCGACCGTCAACACGGCCTCGGGAGGAGCCCCAAAACGAGGACAAAAGGGCAAAGCCAAGAAGCTTGCGAAATACAGAGACCAAGACGAGGAAGACCGCGCGCGGGCCGAGAAGCTGATTGGAATTGCGGCTGGCCGTGAAAAGGTCGAGGCCAAGCTGCGTGCCAAGGCGCAGCGCGAAGCCGAAATTGCGGCCTACGCAGAGCGTCGTCGGCTGCAAAAGGAGAAGCAGATGCAGAAGATGCGCGAATACGAGGCCGCCCGGCAGGCGCAGCTCGAGGCAAACGGCGGGCTTCCAGGCGCACCAGACCTCGAGGCCCTGGACGATGCCGATGCGGAGGGAGGAAGCCTCGATCTGCTCAACTCGCTTGTTGTGCGTCCCTTGCCCGGCGACGAGATCCTCGAGGCCGTGCCCGTCTGCGGTCCCTGGACGGCCCTCGCCAAGCTCAAGTACAAGGTCAAGATGCAGCCCGGCCAGATCAAGAAAGGCCGGGCCATGCGCGATGTCTTGGAACAGTGGCGACGGGCTGGCGAGGCTGGACGGACCAATGCCGGCATCGTTGACGCTGAAAGCAAGGACCCCGAGCGCATGTGGCCACGAGAGGTGGAGCTGATTGTCGGAATCAAGATGGAAGAAGCGTCCAACTGCGTGCCTGTGGGAAAGCTGACGTTGGTGCAGGGGGGCGGCTTTGGTGGGAGCGGAGGAGGTGGCAGGGTTGGGCCGGGAAGAGGCAAGGGACCGGCCAAAGGCAGCTCGGGAGGGAAGGGTGGCGGAAAGGGCGGTAAGAAAAAGTGAGTGTCGTTGAAAGAGCAGTCAATATAGCAGACACAAGTCCCAGAAGAAATGGACGTGACGTGTTATAAAGTGAGAATGTACTGAGAAGTAGCTGAAGAGCAGGCGAGGAGAAAATGAGAGCGGCCGGGACTATCCACTGGACGCCCAGGGCAGCCGTGGTCCACGAGCATAGGTGTACGACGAGAAACCCCTTTTTTGTGTCATCTAGCGGTGCTATTAACAAATCGAATACCCGGGACAGTGAGGGCGGAAAACAAAACAGACAGGGCAGCCTTCTTTTCTGCTCTGCCCTTCCAAAACATTGAAAATCGCTAACCCGAGAGCATTCTTTAAAGAAAAAAGACGATTGTCCCGCCAAAACTAACCAAGGGCGGCAACAATTAAAGCCGATACGCCCTCCTCCTCGCTGCGGACCGTCACCTTGGTGGTCACGCCAGACTTGGTCGAGTACGCCATGCGGACGTTGGCAACAACGCGGCCGCCGTTGACCGTCTTGCCCAGAAGCTTGAGCGTGTGCGTGGTCTGGCTCACGGGAATGTCGGTGCCCTCCAGCGGCTGCAACGACAGCGTCTTGGCCAGCTGTTCCGTGGCGTCTGCGGGCAAGTCAGCAAGAGAAACACAACGCGCAAGAGAAGAATCGAAAAATACATACCGGCAATGCTCTTGACGCCGCTGAGCTGCAGTGTTTCCTCAGACTCCTCGCCCGACGCGCCAATCTGCTCCCACAGGTGGCTAAAGTTGCTGGCAAAGGTCGGGATGACGTAGTCGCTGCCAGACAGCTCAAACTCGGACACCTCGTACTCGTCCTCGTAGCCGCTCTCCTCGGGTTCGCCCGTTGTCGGGTCAATCTCTTTGCTCGTGAACTTGAGCACGTTGGAGAAGCTGCTCGTCGGCAGGGCGTCGGCGCCGCCAACCTTGCGGAGCGCCACGTAGACCTTGCCAGGTTCGTCCGTGGCGAGGCGCTCGGCCTGGAGGATGAACACCTCCTCAACCTCGTCCTCGTCGGACGGGGTGGCAACCACGGACACGTTCTCCAGGACCGTCTCCGGCAGCGTGTTCTTGATCTCGTATTGCAGGACAATGTGCTCCTTGAAGATGTGCTTGACGACGCTGACGACGTACTCGGTCTCCGCCTCGGTCAGCTCGACGGCTGGCGACGACTTGAGCACGGCGCCAAACTCCTTCATCTCGGGGATCTGGAGAAGCTCCTGCGCATACTTGTGGGCCTGCGCGGACGCGGCTGCGGCGGCCTCGGCGCCCGATGCGGCGGACGTGGTGGGGCCCAGCTTGGGCGCCTTGAGCGTGGGCGCGGTGGCCGTCAGCTTCTTGGTGCGGTCCTCGGCGTCGGCCTGCTCGCGCGTGACGACGGGGATCTTGGAGATGTCAAACGGCGTGGCAAAGGTGTCCTTGTCGTCGGACGTGACGTAGGTGATGAGCTGGTGCTCAAAGTACGACAGCGAGAACATGTTTTCGTTCTTGACAAAGCGCGTCGACAGGTCGTCCGGCTCGTCCATGAGACGGAGGCTCAGGGTGGCGCGGTCCCGGACCTCGTCGTCGACGTCGTCCAAGCAGCGCGAAAGCAGCACCTGGACGCTCTTCTTCACCTCCAAGTCTTTCTGGCCAACGCCGAACTTGGCCAGCGCCGTCACGGCGGCGGCGCGGACAACCGCGTTCTCGAGGACAACGCGGTTGTAGATGTAGCGGATGTATTTTGTGGGCTGCGAGGTCTTGGGGCCCTCGATGCCGAGCAGGTGGAGAATGCGGACGGCCAGCTTCGTGAACTCGCAGTCCTCGATAAACTCGCACAGATGCGCCAGCGCGTCCTCCTTGGACTCTGGCACGAACTTGATCAGATCAAACATGCTCTCGACAACGGCACGCTTGAACTCGTATCCGCCCTCGTCGCGGAGGATGCCGCTGAGGAAGCCCAGCATGCCGGCCTGCTTGCTGGGGAACTTGAGGCACAGCGTGCGAATGGCCTCGACAATAGTGATTTTGAACTCGTCGGTGATCTCGGACATGAAGCCGCTGATCTGCTTCATCAGACGGTCGACGCTTGCCTCGTTTCCGGTCTTGAGCAGCGTCGTGATGGCAAACGTTGCAATGGACCGGTTGCTGTTGGAAATCAGCAGCTCAATGTCCGGGTTGCACACGTGCACGGCCTGGGGCTTGAACGAAGCAAAGTTGTGCAGGATGCGCAGGGCCGCAAACTTGGTGACGGCACGGGGCGAGGTCAAAAACAGCTGCAGCACGTGCACGGCCTGGGACACCTCGGCGTCGGTGACGTCGCGCAGGTCGCAGATGGCCTTTGCCGCCTCAAAGTTGACCATCTCGCTCTTGTGGCGCAGCCAGCCGTCGAGCAGCTGCACCATGGCCGGGCGCAGCGTCGGGTCCTCCTCGGCAAGCTGGGCCGCAAGCCGGACGAGCAGGACCACCGCCGGGGGGCTCTTGACAGCCCCGGCGACGCCAAACTGCTTGACCATCTTGACGAGGGCCATCTTGTCGTGCATGCGCATCTGGTAGAGCAGTCCGATGGCGTGGTACTGCGTCATGGAGGAGCTGTTGACAGGGGCGGCGGCCGACGAGGAGAAGCCGAGCGAGAAGCTGCCCGCGCTCTTGGTGTTGGCCGCAGCCTCCTGGGTCTCGCTCTGCCAGCGG
Source organism: Sporothrix cf. nigrograna (assembly GCA_019925305.1). NCBI lineage: Eukaryota > Fungi > Ascomycota > Sordariomycetes > Ophiostomatales > Ophiostomataceae > Sporothrix > Sporothrix cf. nigrograna. Next base: position 68,868 of record JADHKR010000013.1, on the reverse strand, counting down.
CGGACCACGTCGCGAGCAATGGGCAGCAGGTGGTAGGACGAGATCAGCGCAGCAGACGACACGGAGGGGTTCCGGTCGACAATGGCCGTCTTGATAACCCGCTCGATACTCTGGACCGTGGTCGCGTCGATGATGCGGCAGAGGGCGCGGATGGCGTTGGGCCGGTAGATGAAGTCGCCGCTTCCGCCCGTGTCCTTCATGATTGTGCTCGTGACCATGATGATATCTTCGGCCGAGTGCGCGAGCTCCTTGATGACAAGGTGGACCATCTGCCGGAGGCTGGCATCCTTGTTCTGGAAGAGCTTCGAGATGCCGAAGAAGAGCTCCGTGGCCTCGGTGGTCGGGAAGCGCTCGCCGGTGTAGAGCAGCAGCGCGATCTTGGTCAGCAGGATGCGGCATTGGCGAGGCTGGATGGGAGAGCGGTTGAAAAGCCGTGCTGCAAGACGGGAAACGAGCGCAATGTTAGCAACGCGGCCGCGGCAGAAGGGCAGGTTGAAGCTATTCCCGGATTCGGTGGGCGGCGACGAGACTGACCTTCTTGGAAGACCTGCGTGCGGTCAACCCGCACGAGGCTGCCGTCGGCATCCTCGTCCCTCTTGCCGTAGTTCATTGTGGGCGGCAGGATGTAGGCAGTGGGCGGGACAGAATGTGCTGTGATAAAGTCGGTAAAGGCGAGGGGACACTTCTGCAGCTGAATAGGGATATCGCGACGTATGCCGAAATGCCCCTTGCCCCACCCACAAGCTTTCTAATCACGTGAACTTACATGTGATATAGTTCTGTCCTCTACTAGCCCATTTAGGACCAGTCTATATTTGACGCCACACAAAACCAGCCACAGCGCCAGTGTTTGCCGGGGTGTAGCATCGGAGAATATCTAGTATATAGGGCCTTAATCCAACCTCACCTTGTGCGACGCGTCGCATAGGGATCTCGATGGGACGAGAGCACCATCGCATCAACGAGGAGAAAAAATGAGTGCCCCGGAGCGCCTTTATGGAGCGCCTTCATTACGGTACCTGTCTCGAAAGGACGCCACAGAGCCATGGCAAGAGTAAAAGAGACGGCAAGAGAACGATATAGTAGACGCAAGAAAGACAGATGAATGTACGACGCGTCAACTCTTGTCAGTGCGTGCAAAATATAGTGCCAGTACGCTTTCTGGTGGCCTTTCAACTCTTGTGGTTCTTATGCGAACGCACTGAGGCGTCAAACAGTACAGTAAGCTAAGCGGCATTCTACTTTCTTTCAAAGTGCCAAGTGGTCCATGGCAGGATCGGCGTTTGCCCGTTATTGTCTTGTCTGCGTGCTTGCGTTTGCGTTCGGAGTGTTGGGGCGCCGGTGCGGGCATACAGCTGTGCCACATCTATACCAGCGGAAGCCGCACCTCCCTCGGGCAGGTGCGTGAATCGAGATCCAACACAGCGGCAGGTGCACCAGGTTGATGTCGAGAGCCTCCTCTTGGGCAAGAGCGATGGGCGCCTTCAAGGACGGTGCTCTGGCCCTGTGCAGGCCACGATCGGACTCCTGCTTCCAAACATCCTCGAAAAAGCACACGACGATCCTGCCACCCTCCCTCGCCCTCCAGCGTCATTGTGCGTCCCGGAATATTGAATGCAGTCTCGTTTTCTCGTCACCTGCCCTTCGTCTCCTGTGCGCCCTTTTCTTAGAGAGGTCCACTTCATTCTGCTGCAGGCCTCACAGCAAGCCTACTTCACACCATGTACCTCTCAAGAAGCCTCTAGGACCATGCTGACCGCCCATCCATGTCACGAGGTGGCCGTCCGCGGCAGGTGCGCAGGCTGCCTGGGCCGAAGACGGATGCCCTAACGGCCGGACTGCCTCTGTCTTCACGCCACCCCCCCCCTCTCCCGACATATACGCCCCTCTGGTCTGGTGGAAAACACACCGCGTGAGCTCCTCCAGCCACCGGGCAAACTTGAATACAACAGCCGCTTGCAACAATGAGCGAGTGGCATGTTACAATAGACTGCGGAAGTATTCCGAAGCAGACGCGTCTCGCTTTGAGGGAGCACCTCTCCGTTGACCCTTCGACAGAGCACCCTAGTGGAGCCGGGGAAGGGGTGTGAGAAAACTGTATTTTTGTATTTGTTGTTTTGTGCAAAGATGAGTTTTTTGACCTCTCTCTCTATCCCTAGTCTCTTTCACACAAATTCCCACTTTCTATTTTTTTCCAGGCGTTGCTAGAGGAGATCTGTCACTGACTCCCTCATCACAGCCATCTTCTCAGTTTCTCCCACTCCTCAGCCTCTTCGCTCCCCTTTTGTTATTCTTCTTTTTCGTCCTCTTGACTTTGTCTTCTTCTTATTGCTCTTGTCTGCTCTCTTGCATGCGATACTATCCTCGCCCCTGACGCGAAACCCATTCTTGGGTTTGTCGTGTTGCCTTTTCCTCCTTTGCCTACCGACGCGAACATCACCAACTGTGTTCATTTCGGGCGTCAAAGGATGCACGAGCTCGACACGATACCCGTGTACAGTGTCAGTCGGACATACCAGGCATACTTTCACGGTTTCAAGCCCATTTTCGTCGACCAGTCTGCCTCTTGTGACCAAGTCCAGAATCTGCCCCCGCGGATCCAGACCCGGTATGTTATCACTCGCAAGACCATGGCCGTCTTGATTCTTTTCGTATTGCTGTTTCAGCTATATTTCCATATTTGCGGGCGTCTCTATATTCTGCACATATGCTTTCTGGGGTTTGTAGTTTATTTTTCGTTGTGCAGTGCCTTCTCAACTGATCTACTTTTTGATGCGGTGGATTTTTTCATCGCGACCAGAAAGTTTTGATGCCAGAGAAAAAACTCGAGCTTTCAGAGGTGGCCTCTGTACAAAATCGCAGACTCGGACACTATAAATCTTGTGTTCTTGTCTGAAAAGCTTCAGAATTGCACAGTCGGTGGTCCTATAACCTCCCTGTCCATCTTTCTTCACGTTGCGTTTTTTTTTCTGCTTCTTTACCCGCTACCCCGTCTACACGACCTTGGTTGAGACTGGTCTTTCAAATGCATGAAAGTGCCATAGTTCACCTTCTACGCTGCCCTCATCTTCATACCACTATAAAGCCAAGACTGCATCACGTCTATATCATCGCTTGCACACGCTTCCTGCCCGGCCACTCTCTTTGTCGTTTTTACGTTTCTATATCTATCCATGCTTTTCTTTTCCATGTTCTTCACCGTAAAACTTGACTGACAATCCCCGTGTATAGGCCAGCCGCTGAGCCACCCCGGCCCAGCTCCATTGTCTACGAGCGGCCGGTTCGGCCTCATAACCGGTTCCGTGCTCTGGCATCACGCTCACGCTTCCGCACTGTATCCCCACGCTATAGTGCGCCAGCTTTCACCTCGAACTCCCATCTCGAGACGCCAGCACTGCCCCCTGCCGCCCGGAAAGCTACTTCGTTTGTGACCTCGCTGGTTTCAAGCCATCGCCCAGCGGACGCTGCCCGGATGACAACTCCGCGCCAGGCGGGTTCTTCCTCGGGACACTATTATACAACAGTCGGGACCTCTGTGAGAACGCAGCCTACATCCCCGGCAGCGACCGGCCGTACTGCCCTGCGCACAATGGACAACGACGGGACGGAAGCCTACGCCCTCGGTCTGTCTCCCGAGCGCATTGAAGTTGCTTCGAGCGCGGACAGCCAGTCTGGGCCGAGCGGCCAGCTTGTGGGGTACGCACAGCGCTCCCACGAAAACAACAATCCGACGCAGTCCCAGATGGGGAGCTCTATGTACTCGATCCAGCACACGATTGATGTCGCTGCTGCAGCAACGGAACTCCTCCGCCGCACGGTTCCGTACTATTCGTTGCAGGACGTTGAGAGAATCGAGCGGTCTCGGGCCGAGCAACAGGCTGCGCTGCCACAGCATGTGCAGACCGCACAGCCCGAGGAGGACTCCATGTTCGTTGACAGCGTCCCCGAGTGGGATGAAGAGGCGCTCTTCCGCGACAATGACGCGACCGATGCCTTGTCTCCAGTCGATGCTGTTTCGTCCCAGATGGTCCGCTTCCAGGAGCCTGCATCCGAAATTGACGACATCTCAGACTATATTGAGAATCGTCCCTACCACATGGCCACCAGAGATACGTCTCCTCCACTCGCCTCGTCCGAGTCCACCGCTCTCACCATTGCTGGTCGGAGACTTCCTCCTGCGCCAAGAACGCCCGAGCTCCCTTCTCATGGAGAGGTCGATGGCAGCCAGTTTTTCCTCCCGGGGGACATTCTAGACCACGCTGCTGACGACAGTAGCCACAACATGGAGTCCGGCAATAGCGCTCCGGTGGCTGACCTTCTGGCCTCCTCCTCTTCTCTGACCGGCACGGACCTGAGCCCCCGTTCCTTTGCCGAGCTGAAGAGAATCTACATCGAAAAGACGTCGAGAACCTTTGGCCTTCCTCAAGAGACATTTGTGTCGCCCGAAGACAAGAACAAGATTGAAAGGCTGCTCGGCCTCTCTCCTCCCCAGTTTGTCAAAAGAAGAAACCCACGTGCGGGCACCGCCGGCCACCAAAACACGGAGACATCGGATACCGGATATTCGCTGTCCGGCAAGAGTCTTCCGGTTATGGGCACCTTCCACGCAGCTCAAGCAAACCAAACAGGCGGCCATCCGATTGCTCAAGCCACACAGGTCTCGCAGGCTCTTCCTGCTACCAGCAGCCAGCCCGTTCAGGGCTGGAACAGCCAGGCCGGATACTTGAGCAGTGGCGTTGACTATTTCTCGGACAACGCCACCATCGACTCCAACTCCACCTTCTACGATATGAGTGCCAACGACAGCAGTGAGATGAGTCTCCATGATCTCGATGCGGTGAGGGCCTATACGCAAGCTTGGAACCGTGACGCAGTCTTGCGTCAGATGGAGAATAGCCACCCGCAGGCTGGCGAGTCCGACTATATTCGCCTTCCTTTACCGAGAGTGCCCGATGACCAAGCTCTGGCTTAGCAGCCCAGTGCACCCATTCACATTCCGGATATTGACTTGCCGTCGACAGGCCGGAGTCCCCCGATGCATTACCCTTCTAGTGGCTCACATGGCCTAACGGCTGTTCCGTCCACAATGCGAGTGCCTTTGGCCACGTACGAGTTCGGCGACTTTGCCCAGATGAAACTCCAAGAGGAGCATGCCGCATCCATGGAAGCCTCGACTTATATGTCAATGTCCGAGTTTCCCGCTGCTCGTTTCTACGAGCAGACGGGCTCTGCAAGTGACCAGCAGCAGCAAACCGACCAGCAGCAGGTCCATCCGCCGCCTCCGAAGCGTATGACCCAGAAGCAGCTGGCCGAGCTGCGTTTGGGCCAGCAACTGCAGCAGCAACTGACGGAGCACCAGGCCCAACAGCAGATGGAAGAGCAGCAGCTGGCTGATCAGCATGTGGCGCAGCACCGATACGCTCATCAAGCTCTGGGTGTCCAAAACACTTACATCCATGACCTTGCCCAACAGACTGCTCAGCCGCAGCACACCCCGGCCCAGCAGCAACCGGCGGCGCCGCAGAGCAACGAGTCTCGTCGTGGAACGGCCGCTTCACAGCAGGCAAGCTCTTCAAAGCCAGCGACCGGCCGTCCGGCCGCAACCCAGGAGCCTGGCCTGCGTGACTATGCGGTCGTCCTCCGCGAGATTGAAATGCGTGAGGCAGAGAGGAAACAGCGCCGCGCCGAGAAAAACCTGGCTATTCAACAGGCCCGCCAGCATCTTGCGCAGCCTCAAATGCCTCAAGTGTACCATCTGGCTCAGATGCCTCACGTTCCTCAGATGCTAGCCCAGACTCAGCATGTCCATTCAGAGACATGGTCGCACTTTGACAACGAGGACTTTTACGACGGGTACACCTCGGAGACGAACCGAGTCGGCAACAACATGCAGCAGTCGCTGCCGGCAGCTTACCCTTGGGCTACATACGCAACCGCCACTCAGATGGATACTGCAAGCGGCTTCAGCTACAACACTTCTGCTGCGCAGGTTCAGTTCATGCCCGAAGCGGTCAACCGCGGGAGTGGCCTGGGAACATCAGCCGCGGTGGCCAGCTACTGGCCTCCTTCCCAGCAGAATTCCATCACCCATAACGGATACACTGGCACGGACTACAGCCAAGTGACTGGTACTGCCGCTCAAGTTCAGCGCACGTCTGTCTCTGGAAACCGCCCTGCATGGGCCGTGGATCTCGTCCAGAAAACGCCTCCAAGAACTGCCAACATGAATCCTTAAAAGGTACATTTCTTTGACTAACCGGCTCTATGTACGTCTTTTCTACAATATGGTTACTTGACTTGTCCTCAGTTCCTGTCTTTGCTGACCTTGTCTTAATAGAACCTTGAAGCCCCGACGCCAACATGGCTTTTTTGGGGAGGCCGACCTCTTTACCTCCAATATATTATTGTTTTTTCGGTTTCTCTCTGTTTTCCACGTCAAACCAAAATACGAAAACCCTCCAAAAAAAGAAGGAAAAAAAAGAAAACAATAAGCTGGGTCGAGGACTCAGTCTGCTCGACCTACCACATTCTCTTGTGTTGACTTCAACCCGACACCGGACATGCTCGACCTCGCTTCAACAGACCGCGAAGAAAAGAAGCGCCGTTCTCAGACAAAGGCAAACCCGAGCACTACAAAAACGCGGAGAACAGGCATCCGCCAGAGCTTTTCCTCAGAGAATACGGCAAGAAGAGATGGCTCCAAAAGCATCTCAAACCCAGTTGCAATCTCGCGTGCCTGCCAGTCGCGCTTTGACTTTTTTTATTCCTTTGTTTCCCTTTTCAACAAAATCGTGCTTTTTTGGCATTTATGCCATGGTATTGCCTTCTGTGTAGGGTGAACCAACCTTTTCTTTCCCCTTTCTGATTTTCATCCTCTCCTTTGTATATCTCACTAATATCCCACGGCTGGACATTGACGTACTTGGAGAGCCATGCGAGATTTTTTGATATCGAGTGCCCCAAGCCGCATGAGGGGATGAGCCGAGATGTTCTCAACATCTTCGACTTGCTCTCTTGGCTTGCAATCTCGACTTCTCATTTCTCCGAGGCCACCAGATACACAACTCCACGAGTTTTCCCATATTATTGTCATACACGCCACACCTAGAGACGAACAGAGGATGCTACATGCTACGCGGTAGACAGCACACCAGACCGTTATTTCTTCTAGGCTTCTTGTATCATTAGGCACATCCGCTCCCAGTTACTTGCACGCAAACACACACAAAAAAGCAAAAGCACAAAAAAAACTTGAAAACCCAACAAGACCACACAAAAAAGTCTAGACCTTCCCCAGCACCATTTTCGTTCCATGCAAATAAAAATTTATAAAACCCATTCTTGAGATGAGGAACAAAAGTGGCTGCTGCAGCCGATATCGAGTTGTGTGCTTTCACGGTGCATCAATGCATTGAATCTCTCGTCCCATTTAGCATCGCACTGTTGTCTCCATGCAAGCAGTCCTGAGCGTGAGTGTCATGCCAATGTGACGTGATGCAGCCCAATCCCCCTCCCCGAACAGCTCAAGACCGTAATAAAAATGGCCCACGGCCACAAGAAAAAATTGGACGGGCAATGATGCACGAGCGTCCGTCGTGAACCCAAAAGGATATAGAATAGATAAACACACATGTAGGAACCCCAAAGAAAATCCGTTAAAAGAGGCATTTTATCGAATATGGCCCACCGGGAGGGCGGAAGCGCAGGTCCTCCAATGGCAGGACGAAGCAGAGTGGAAGGGAGAAGATGAGAAAAGGAAAAGAGAAAGGCAATGAGCGGCAAGAATAGCTGTTGCATGGAATGCAACTGTGCGTATGGAATGGAAAGAAAGGAGAGTCAAGAAAAAAAAGACATTATTTTCAGCCGCTTGCCGGGGCTGTCTACAGAGCAGGGTATGCACTGCTGGGGATCATGCCGCTCGGACCGCTGGCGTTGCCAATGCTGGGGCCAGCTGGGCCGCTGGGACGCCGGCCTCCCTGTGGCAGCGAAAAGTCTGGGTTGCTGTTTAGCAATGTCTCGTTTGCATCACGGACAGGACGGCGTGGCGTCATGTAGCCACCGCCGTAGCCTGGCATGAGATTTGGCGGTGGAGGGTTCCACCGAGGGTTGATGCCGCGCTGGGAGATTGACGTGAACGTGGAGCGCTCCGACTCGGCCGGGCTGCGCGAGCCTTGCGGCATGTCGTCGTAGGGCGTGTTGTTCGAAGCCACAGCGAGCGCGGGGAGGTTCTGGCGAGAGGGCGAGGCGCGGCTGTTTGCTGGCTCCGCAAAGCGCGGGTCAACGTCTTCAATGTATGCTTCAGATGCGCTAGGCCGGTATTCGTTGTCTGGAATGCCGAGCTCGGCTGCTCCGCGCACCGGCGAGTTGGATACACCACCGCCTTGCCCGTTCCAGCCAGCCCGTGGAGGCACATACTGGCTGCTCCCGTCACTGACATGCGATGTCCGTTCTTGTTGCAGGCTGACCATGCCGGCAATGTCGTCGTCAGCCTCGACAAAACGGCTTAGTTGCTGGTGCTGAGGTCGCGGTGTGGTTGCATCCATTTCGATTGCTTGGCCAATGGGACTGCCACTGGAGACAGCAGCACCACCCATCCCCGCCGGCAACGGTGGCGGTGACTCGGCGCGTGGCAAATCGCCCGCATCTGGTGCTTCGTTGCGATATGAATCGTACGCGCCGCCGCCGCCGCCGCCGCCCATACCACCGTCGTTCACAGTCGATGCGGAAGGGTTCCCGTAGTAGCCGGCAGGCCCAGGGGATCCGCGCATGTTTCCGCCGCCATAAGGCCCTGGCTGGTCATAGCGGTATCCTGGCGGGGGTGTTCGGCCACGGCCGGAGCCCGGGCCACCACGTCCGCCATATCCTCTGCCTCTACCAGCCGGCATCGGGCCACCGTAGCCACCACGGCCGGGAGGCGGCCCGTAATATCCTCCTCGACCGCCAGGCGGTGGACCGCCGTAGCCGCTATAGCCTCCACGGCCAGGGGGGCCGCCGTAAGGCCCAGGAGCAGGCCCTCCTCCCCGGCCACCACGGTAATAGGGTCCACCGCCACGTCCCCTTTGTGGTGGGGACATGTTGTTCATGCGCTCGACGGAAGGGCCACGGCGCACGCCATACTCTTGTGGTGGGGGGCTGACCGAACCCCCGTATGGCATGGGGTTGCCATATGCGTCGCGGGGAATCGAAGGAGGACCGTTTGACGGAGCGCCTGCGGCGCCGGACATGGCAATCTCCGGACTGCCTCCGCCGAACTGGTTGCGCTGCTGCGAGTAACGGTTGGGGTTCAGGGCGGTCTGCGACGTGAGGGGGATCTGTTCGTCGCTGCTGGCATCGTCCTTCTTTTCAAAGGAGTCGCCGGTGCTGCCCGGTCCGCCCAGCTGAGGAAGCGCCGGCGGTCTCGGGACGGAAGCCTGCGAGCCCGCGGCATTGCTTGCGGTGGCCACGACAGCACTGGTTTGAGCTTGCCGGTTGTAAAAGTTCTCTCCGCTCATTTCGGCGTTGGCAGCGATGCGGCGCTGGCGGGACTTGCGGCCCACGAGGGTGCGGCGCATGGCGCAGGAGACGATGCTGCTGAGGCCGATCAGGACGACTGCGGCAAGCACAATAAACGTGCCCCAGGCCATGTGCGGCACGAACAGCAAGACATCGATGAGAAAGGCCAGGAGGGCGGCCAGGAAAGTGAAGATGCTGACGATAAAGACAAACAACAGGTAGCGAATGGAGTGCGAGGCCGAATGGAAGTGGGCGGAGATGGCCATGATAAGCATCACCAAGGTGAGGAACGCGGCGACAGGATGAAGGACGAGAATGGTCGACAGGGTGGTGCGCGTCGAGACCGGGAGATCAAACGTGGCCGAGGCATTGCTGGAGAAGAGAGAGGCTGTGCGAAGCATGCATGTTAGCAACCAGGGCAGCGCAGGAAAGCAGCGCAGGAAAGCAAGACACGAGCAAGGACACGAGACGACGTACAAGTGTCGTAGCCCAGCTCGAAGCTGGTGCAGGAGCCGTCGGGGCGGCAGTAGCCAAAGACGCCAAAATTGTAGCCTTCAAAGGAGCCGAGCGGGATGTCTTTGATCAGGGGGGTGGACAGGACGGAGAGCAGCAGCAGCACGAAGGCGGCAAAGAGCATCACCGTCAACGGCGTCGCGGGGCGAATCATCGTGGCGGCTCGGAGCACAGCTCTGCAGGAAAGGGAGGACGGCAGAGAGGAGGGGAAAAGGAGAGGCCCTCGAAGGGCGGGCGCAATGCGCGCGAATCAATGACCACTGTCAGCGGTGCGGAGCAAACGCCAGGTCGTCTTTGTCGTGTCGTTGCAAGCAGGCGGTGTCGCGTCGGTCTCGATGGGGGCATCGGCGAAAGACAGCGTCGAGTCGCAGCGCTTCTTGCACGTGTGGTATGGCAAGGCGTCGAGAAAGACAAACTCGAGGTCTGCTGAGAACGAATCGAGGGCAGCGCGACAGGAAGCAACTGAAACGCAGAGCGAAAAGACAAACCGAGATGGGACAAAAGGGGCGGCAACCAGGCGCGCAATGGCGAGGCAAGACAAAAACAAAAAAGAAACAAAAAGAAACGGCTCCGAGGACCACGGCGGGGGACGGAAGAAGGAAGAAGAAGAAAAAGATAAAGAAAAGGCGGACGGCACAGATAGGCGAGGTGCCCTGCAACGACGCCGGGAGAGGGAGTACGGCGGGAGATTTGGCCGACAAGGACGCGACACTGCCTGCAGAGAGGAGGAAAGAAAACAAGAAATGAAAGAAAGCAGCTGCTGCCGTTTTCGTTTTCGTTTTTGCGTTTGTTGGCGGACGGTTCACTGGGCGTGCCGGCGGTCGCAAGGTGCGACGCCACGGACGAGGCAATCGGGCATTCGACGAGGACGGCGTGTGGCCTGTCGACCAGAACAGGAGACAAACGAGACGGCAGCGGACGAGGAAGAAAGGAGAGGTGCAAGAAAGGGAGGGCTGTCGATAGTGGAGGCGAAGGGGGCTTCGACACGGCTGCGAACCAAGGAAGGGGCGCGAAGATGGAATGGGGAAGGTGCGCAGGGGGGTGCTACCAGGCACGACACGGCCTATCGTCAAGGGGAAGCTAAGATGCGGTACTTGAAAGTACATGACTATATACATATCTCCCAGCATAAACAGTGTATCTTGTGGCTCTCGTATGTACCGCCATCTGCTGCGCAATGCAGCATGCGAGTCTTCGGTGCCCCGTTTAGGGTCTTTAGCTCCTGGTCGATTTTAGTGTTAGAGGGGATAATATAGCGTGGCGACGCTGTACCCACCAGCCAGCCTGCTGTCTCGCTTTCGATTGGTGGTGAATTAGAGGCGGCCATGCGCTACGGCTGCAGACTAACGAGGCGTACCTGGCTACGAGTACTCGTACGCACACGCATGCGGAGTTCAGCGACCGGTGATAAAATAGCGACCTTTCGCCTGCGACGACAAACGCAACAATCTTGGTGCAAGGCGAAGCCACTTCAAGCCAAGATAACGTTCTCCAAGTATCCGCAAGCTCAACGCAATTCGCTGGCAGAAGAGGCTTGGCTGCTGTCGTTGCCGTCTTGTACGACGTATCTTACGGAGGATCACTTGAAATCCGGCGAAACACATGATGGGCATCTTGCCCTGTTGAAGAATGCCGCGTTAATGGACTGGCCACTCTCGCAGACGGGTAGGCATCGTAAGATACGACGCAGAGAAGACTCAAGGGCGGGAGATTGGAGGCAGACTAGCGAGGTGTTGCGAGGAGCGCAGATAAAGCGATTGTCAAGGAAGGCGGAGGAATGCGCGGACACGCCCGATGACGACTTGCTTTCGGTAGAAGTGCACCGCCGATGACAATTTGGGTTCTGTTCCCTAGAAAATATAGCATCAAGAGAGGGCAGATGAAGGGCTTCACAAGACCGTTGGCGTGGCGGCGTGCTATCGCGTCTTTTGCAAAGGGCGCCCGACATTTCGATGTGCTCTGCATGCATCCGTCTTTTCGGTTCCAACGCCGACAGCGCTGACGATACGATCCATTGCCATTGTCGCGCTGTCACTTATATGTACGCATAAGATTGCGCCAGCACAATAACCCAACGGCCTTGTCCCAAAGCGGAAGGACCGGCCGTTGCTCGTCTGGGCATTGCGACAACGGACCAGACTGACGAGAATACTCGTAAGTACTACGGTACCCAGTAATAGAGGCCATAACGAGGCTCTTGGTAGGGCATGCATTGTCTGTCGGCAAAGAAAAAGGACAGAAAAGGCAACAGAGACGAGGGGCGCGGAAGACTACGGAGTACTGTACGAAGGCCTGGTTGATGCATCGAGTCTTGACAGACGCCAACCACATCTTTGCCTGGCCAGCTAGAGCACTGAACCTGAGGAGTACGACGTAATGCGACGTAAGTATTACTCGGGCTGTCACTGCCATCCGCCATATTGCCTCATTGCTGAGACTATTCGCGAAACCGCCCTGGTGGATGGCACATTGCTCCGGCCCGCTTTGCTCTCCTTGTCATCTCATGCGGTCCCGGCCAGGCCCAGGCGTTGTCGCATCTTCAAGCAGGGTATTATTGCCGTCGTATCTTATTTTCACAAAAGTGGCAGGTGTGCGACACGAATTAAAAAGTGTGCGAGAGCAAACGTCGTAGGGTTCCCCGGGGGGTTTCTGTTCCTCAAGGTGAGTTTTACGCGTATCGTATTTTCCCACTCTCACGTCTCGACATTTTTGCCCATGCTCACAGCCCAAACACGTTACAGCCTGGTCCCACTCGTTTCTGGGCCAGAACCCTCGCCTCAAAGCCTTTGCGTGGTGGTATCGTTGTTTCTGTCAGACCTTTTCGGTAGTATTGCCTTTCAGCGACGATTTTTCAACATCTTGCTCCCAGGTCATATTTTACGCGACAGTAAGATACGTCGTATTGTGCCGACCGTGAGCGCAGCGTACATACGAGTACTTTGTAGGCCACTAAAGAATAAAACCCCCGAATGTCTTGCACTGGCCCTTTTCAACGACGTCATGACTTCTGCCATCCACAAAAACAATGTGTCTCGCAATCTTGGTCAAGGCCGATCTTCAACACATCGACTCGGCATGTCACTTCTCATTTTGGCCACGCACAGACCGACTTTACATTGGGGTGCCTTCTTTCGTGCTTTGCGCAGCGCATCGAATTGCATGACCTCCCAAAAACAACCTCACAAAAAACAGCCCACGGCCGCCCCCATCGTCGCGGCCATGATCGCCCAATGCATACGCTCCAAACCACATGCCTCTGCAGCGCTCGTTACGGAATAGGAGTAGCTGTGTGTCGGGCGGGTCCGAGAACCGCTCAGTGTGCCAGGTACCGTCCGGGACGCGGACGCACAGGGCGCCGTGACGTACACCGTTCGCGTGGCCTGGGCACTCGGCACGGCTCCGGCCTGTGTCGAGTTTGCGCCGGCAAGCGGCACTGTCGTCCCAGCCGTGGCGTAAACTGTCCTGGTGGTTGACAGTGTCGCACTCTCTGTCTTTGTCGCCAATTTGGCTCCGAATTTCGTCGAAGCCACACTCGAGGCGCCCGCAGCCGTCATGAGGCCTTGCCCACCCTCGAGCATGTGGTCGTAAATGGCTTCATATAGTGAAACGCCCGTGTTGGCATCGGCCCGGGCAATGGCCACGTCGCTGACCATCACACCCCCGAAACTTGAGCGGTTCATGAGGCTGTCGACCAGGGCAATCGCTTCCGTGGCCGGCATGTACCCAGGAACATCATGCATTGCCGGGAGGCCAACATACAGAGAAACGTTCTTGCTTGCCGTGCTTGAAACAAACATCTCCCACGCATCATAGTTGAAACCAGCACTGCTGGCGGCGCAACCCGCGTCGCCGTAGAACTGGATCCAGAGCTTGTCGAAGACGGCCTTTCCGATCAAGTCCATCATGATGGACAGGCCTTCTCTCAAGGGACATTGCGGCTTTCCGGTGATGATGACAGGGCTCGCGGTGGCATACGCGTTGTACGCATCAACGTGCGCTCGGAGCCGACCAAGGAGGGACATGTAGCCGGTCCGGCCGGCGAAGTTTGCCTCAATATCAAAATCGAAGCCGTCCATCATTGTGTATCGGTCGGCAACCGTATCAAACGGACGCGGCCCGGCCCACGAAGCGTCGAAAGGCCCAAATGCCTTCCACAGAAAATCGGCAAAATACTCGCCGCTCTCCGCGGTCGTCACATTGAAGTTGTGCCCGGCGTCTGAGCCCCAGATGCCACCGACTGACAGCAACACCTTCTTTCCCACGTCCTGGCAGTGCAAGATATCGTGGCTGAGCTGCGTGCAGTTGGAGAGCAGCTGCGAGGCCGTGCCGTTGACCGTGTAAACATCCGTGCTGCAGTGGTACCCAAAGTCTGTGGCTGGGTAGCCTGTCGCCGGGTCCGCCTCGGGGGACGCCGAGAGATATCCCAGCGTGACGGTGTCAAAGCCGCCCTCGTCGCAGAAGCTGCCCAGCGTGTCTGTCCCGGTCTGGCCCTGCAAGATAAGGGTTAGAACCGCTCAGTGTGCTGAGCACAGCCGCACATACAAAGTAAACGTTCATTCCGGGAGAGCGAGCGCCGGCAAAAGCGGCGCCGGTGTGGAGAAGAAGCGTCCTTACACGCATTGTCGAGGGAGGCGGATTCTGTTCAATGGCAGGGCAGGAAACGACAAAGTCGGGCGAGAGCAAAAGCGCCGGGGAAGACAGACAAGGATCGACGGCGAAGAAGAAAGCGCGGATGGGAGAAGGCGTGGCCAGAATGAAGAGAAACAAACAAGTGTGAAGCCTCAAAAATAGACAAACAACGCCACACTTTGACTGCCATCTCAGGCGAGGCGCGGACATGGCGGTCGACTCTCAAGATAGGAAGGCGCGCTGGCATCGAGCCCTCAAAAAAGGAAGGAACGACCCTCACGTAAACATTGGCCTCGGCACAAGATCACGAGATTTACCGTAGCCGAATCACCCAAGCCGATCTGAGCTCACCTTTGAACAATAGAACAGCAAAAAAAACAAGAACAATATACAAGGGACCTGAACAATGCCCCTTTGTTTTGAGCACACCTGACCACTCTGCAGGCATCGCACACGGCTTTGTCTGCGGAGGTACAGGTCCGCGCCCAGCTGCCGACATCTTTGTTCACGCAATAAAGCGAACAGCATCGTGAACAAAACAAGTCTTTGCTATTTGTTTGCCTGGAGGTGTCCCAGACGTATTTTGTACATAAGCATCCCCTGCCTCCGGCATCTCCAATGTCGATTTGATTCTGCTTTTCCTCCTCCACCATCAGCACCGCCGGTCACCCGTCAGCCCTCAAGCAGCGCGGCCAAGCCGTGACGTAGCTTTCCCAAGCTTTGTCTTTTTGATTTCTTTCTTTTCTTTTCTGGTTTACGGTTAAACACCCTCTGCCGTTCAGCGAGCTTCCTCATCACCAAACACTTTTTGAAACGCAGTCACTCTGGCCGGACGTTCCTCTCCTATTTCTCCTTTGGGGTGCAGGGACCGACTCTCGCCGCTGCTTGCAAGCTGGCAGCCGATGCCACCACGTGAGAGCCCACCTCCGGCCGGCATTCGGGCTCGGCGTCGGCGCCGCCTTCAATCCCGCACTTTGTATGTTGGGTCCAACACCACGCTGACCTCGGGCACTGACCTCCCCGTCGTGGACCGACTACACTCGTTTCCCCCGTTCCAGGAGAACGGCAATCTTTTCCGGCGCCACGCAGGCCGTTTTCTCGGCCACATTGCCCGGCTCGTCCGGGGCGGAACAGCAGTCCTCTTCCATCCCATCCCCGAGCCTTCTCCGCTTCCGCCACCGCCTCCGTCGCCCGCCCCGGCCTACTCCCCGTTTGGCCATGCTGCATCGCCCAGAGGCAATGCTATGAGCAAATTGGTCCTGCCAGTCGACGACAACGATGCCGGCACCTACGCCATGGCTGTTCAGCTACCGCCGCCTGTCATCGGTGCTCAGGCTGCGCCCAGCTTCAGCGATGACGAGTTGTATATGATGCTGCCGTCACCAATGCTCATTTTCCCACCTTTGAATTATACCGAGCAGGCGCCTTATGAGTGGTCTCCTCAAACCGCATAGTGTTGTGAGCCAGCTGGCTGGCGATTGTAGCATGTGTTTTTTTATTCCCTTCCTGTCAAGGATTTTTTTGAAACCTTTGTTACATCTACATTCGTAGAACACTACATACATTTACAAGACAGTTCTATGGTTCGTTGGAACAAATCATCAAGTTACTCAAATGGATTTTAATAAAAATCAAAAAGTACAAGAATTGGAATCCGCGGACCACGATCTATGCTAACTATATGCCATTTTTTGTTCATTTTTTGTTATACAATTTTATGCCCCGGAGAATCAAGCAGTGTCGAGGACAACGACCTCGGCTTCAGCATCGCCAATGCTCTCAACCGTCAGCTTGTCGCCGGCGTTGACGAGATCGACAAAGGCACCGTCGCCCTCGTCCAGGATGCCGTCTTCACGGCCGTCCAGGCGAATACGGGCGCCGGTGCCGCCGTTCTTCTTGTGCTTTGTCGTCATCGGCAGGTGCACAAACACCTTGCGCTTGTTCGCCGTGGTGACGACACCCGGCTGGCCGAGACCGACAGTCCAGGATGCCGTCTGCCCGGGCGCCAACAGAGTCGCGCCCATGCCAAAGTCGGCGTGGATGGGGATGGTGCCGGGCAGCTTGGGCTTGGCCTCTTCCTCCTGTGCTGGCGTGGCGTCTGGCCCGGCGGCGAGCGGGCTCAGGATGGGCACAAACTCGCCCTTCTCGGCCGCCGCGTGCTTCGCCTCATCAGGGAAACGAGCTGTGTGGTAGGTGGGAGGCAGGCCGCGCTTCCACGGGACAGCCCAGATCTGGAGAAAGTGGACGGGGTCTGTCTTGTGTTCGTTGAATTCGCTGTGCGCAATGCCGGTGCCGCCCGTGGTGAACTGCACGTCGCCGCGCTTGACGCGGTAGAACTGGTCGGCATTGACACCGGATTCGTGTCCCTTGCGGACCATGGAGTCGCGGTGCGTCAGCTCGCCACTGATGCCGTAGCTGAAAATCTCAAAATCCCGGTGCGGGTGCGTTGGGAAGCCCGTCTGCGGCTGCACGCGGTCCTCGTTGAGCACGCGCAGGGAGCCGAAGCTGTTGAACTTGGGATTGTACCAGTCGGCGAAAGAAAAGGAGTGGTACGTGTCCAGCCAGCCATGGTTCGAGTGGCCGCGCGTGGATGACCGATGAGGCTTTATGGAGGCATGCGGCAAGCGGTGGGCAGACGTCGCAGCCTTGGCCACGGTAGACGCAGCAGCTTTGGCAGACATGTCTGACATTATCGTGAGGTGTGCGGAGTGGCGGTAACGGTGATGTGTTAACGTTTGTGGGTGTTGGCGAGACGCCGATGAGAGTCGTCTGTAAAGCAAATAAGCAAACAATTGCTTGGCTTGGTATGTTGTGATTCTGGTGATGGTATCAAAAAAAAGAATTGACTGAACTCGGCGGAAAGCTCGTCTTTTTAAAGTTCAGGGCATCATATCGAGATTCGTCGAGAACATACGCGGCGTCTGTTTCTGATGATGCCAACATTAGGCAATGGGTCTGTAAGTCTCTGTAAGCAGCTAGTTATGCCGCCAGGCCTGCTATTAGCCCCGACATTTGTCGACTCTGACAGTTGGGTTTTTGACAAGCTGAAGTAACTAGAAGGACCGTTTGGGTTAGTCCAATTCTGGATTACTTGATGCTGACAATCACTGCTGACCAACAACTGCTCTCGCATTCTATTGGCTGGCACCGTCTTAGTGCCTGGTGCATTTTTGCAATGAAGCTCAACACGTGACATGCATTGTAAACGACCTTCCGCCAGCAATCACGATGAGCACCTGAAAACGAAACGCAAGTTGGCGTGGAAGATGCGAAAAAAAACCCTATGCAACAGAAAATATGCTCCTGTGGCCTGTGATTACGGCTAGGTATCAGACGAGGGTAGAAAAGTACGGGATATACAATATGCCAATACATGCCAAAGAGACCGCAAGTCCCAGCCAACAACGCAAAACAGAAATGCAGTAAAAGCGCCAGCTAATCCGTAATAAATATGCAAAATAAAAATTTGAGGTGACAAAGACGAGAGCCTTGGCGGGGAGGCTCGTATGCAAAAACTTGATATTGTAAAGATATGATGGTCGTGGAGCCAGTCGACATTGGCGACATGCCGGTTCGGACGACGGCCCTTGCGCGAATTAAGCGGTGCCGTATGTTGTGGCCGGCGCGGCACCGGTGTTGGTGCTGACAGCAGGCTTAACGTTCCGCTTCGGTGCGTACAAGCGGAACTGGAAGAAGATGATGAGGTCCTCGACAATGGTGCCGAGAGAGCCCAGCAGCCAGGGCAGCGCCTTGAAGAGGTATGTGCCGTCCTGTGAGTAAGCCACTAGGCTTGCACCGTACGTGAAGTTTCCCGTTAGTGACAGCAAGAAGAAGAGAAGCGCGAGGCCTGCGAACAGCTCAGTTAGCATATCAGACCCAGGTGCCTTTTTTTAAAAAAGAAAGAAAAGAAAAGAAAAGAAAAGAAAAAGAGAGAACCAAAGTTCACGTACCTTCGCATGACTTCTCGCGGTAGTTCTTCATGATCTGCGGAATGCGCGCGCACAGGTAGCAAACTGCGCTGAAATAGCCAAGAGCTAGGCCGATGGACTCGTACACGTCATTCGCCGCAGCCAGGGACGGGCCGTCCTGTCCGCCACCCACGGGGTCAGCCACCTCCCACGCACCCATGCGGTAAGAGGCAAAGTAGCCCAGGACGCCCACAACCCACACGGCCGCCAGACTCAGCGCGTTGTGCAGCCACGGGTTGCTGTCGGGCGTCTCATCCTCTCCAGTGATTATGCGGCGCAGGGGATCGAGGTTGGACTCGGAACGACGGGTTGAGCGCCGCCGGTGCGAGCCGGGGAGGCCGAGGCTCGAGCTGCGGCGGCGGCCGAGAAGCGGGCTGTCGTCCTCGTCTTCGTCGCCCGCCTCGGGGAATACGCCCTCGCTCGTGTCGTCATCGCCCACCAGCCCGGCAACAGCTGTGGACGAGCTTCGCCGCCGTGCGCGGCCCTGACGCAAAAGACGATCCCGACGGGCGGTCTTGGCGTTGTAGTAGAGGCACTGTGTGATCAGCACGACGTCGGCGATGCAAAAGTAGCAAGCCAGGGCAACGGCAGTTGGCGCGAGGCCGGTCCAGAGGGCGCCGGACAAGTTCGTGACGTCGCCAAGCAGCCACACGAAGAGGAAGGCCATGGAGAGGCCCTCGGCGCTCTGGCTCTTGTAGTTCTGGATAAGCTGGGGCATCTGTATAGAGACCAGACAGCGTCAGCAGGCTGGAAGCGCACCCTCATGTTGCCCATATCAGATACCCACCAACAGACAGATCCATGCTGTCAAGCTGACACTGCCAAATATGCCAGAGAGGGCATCGCGGAGCGACGGCTCCGGCAGCACGCCGGTTGTCTGAGCGGCGAGGGCGGCCGACCGGACGGCGAGCGTGGCAGCTGCCGAGACGCGAAAGGCCACCATCGTGGCGGCGAAAGCAAGGGGGGCGGAGGCGAAGAGGACGACGGCTGTGCGAGAAAGCTACAGGGCAATTGGGCGCACGCGAGGCGCGAGTAATAAAAGCCAGAAGACGGGCAGGCGGGCCCAAAGTGACGGCAAAGGAAAGAACGAATGACTGCGGTGCTTTTCGAGGCAGGTGCCAGTATACGCCTCTTGCTCCGCAGACGCGAGGATAGGGCAGCCGAAAAGAATGCGTGGCCGACGAGTACTCGGCGGTCGGTAGGGATTCCGGGCAATGCTTGGAGGGAGAAAATTGGAGTGGTGGCGATGCAGTTATCGCCCTCCAAGACAAGGTGTACGAGAAGATAAGAGATAACGCCAGATGACCGCTGAGACAGAACGGCGGAGCCGAGAAGTGGAGCCAGATTGTACCTCACTTGAGATTAGCGTGTCTGTACTCGTAGTTTCAAACAAGATCTGTGCACAGTGTCCATATACGAACACTGTACGAGTACAAGTACACTACGAGTACGATCTGTACATACACACTGCCCTGTAGCACTCGCTGTACTTATGCAGTACGCCGTGTACCTTGAAAAGGGACAAAAAGAGAAATTTCAATCGGAGCTCGTAAGCCTTTCAGCGTCGCCGCCGAAAGGCGCAACGGCCAGAGAGTTTAGGCGCAGCCAGCCAGTCCGTGTTACCCTGTTTGGTTTATCGCAGCGGCTATTCTTAGCTGAGCCATTGTTCGCATGCGAGGTCAAAGGCACAGTGCACAAGTCTTGTGAACTACTCGTAATAGCGCCGACTCTCATTCGTCAAAACTACTCGCTGCAAGGGCGCTTGATGCTTGAAGTTGACAGGTTCCTCTAGCAACTTGGGAAAGAGCTGCCCACAGCCAGTTAAACAGCAGCGGGCCGTAGCTTCTGCAACAGCTATCAGCCTCGTCTTTCAGTGGACACCACGCCGCACGATTGGAAACAACGAATGCCCGTACGCATCTATTAAAGCAAGAGCTTCCCAAACCCAAAGAAACTCCTGCTCTGCGAAGCACCGTTGATATTCAGCAAAGCGATCCCCCAGAGACACTTCCGTTCCAGACCAACTCTATCCGCGCTTTGCTCTTCTTCACCTCTCTTCCTGCTGTGGAAGGATAGTTTTCTCCCTCAACCGCGCTCGTTCCACGACAGCCGCCCCGTATACGACTACCACGTCGAGACTCTCAGCACCATGAGGCTTTCCGCCTCTCTTCTCGCAGGCGCCGCTGTGCTGCCCAGCGTTGCAGCTTGGGGAGGTCAGTTCTCGAGGCATTTGGCTAGAGCAGCGGTGCAGATGTGCTAACAAACCACAATCCAGGCTTTGGGCACATTACGGTTGCCTATGTCGCCAGCAGCTTTGTCAACGAGCAGACCGCCTCGTACTTCCAGGCCCTGTTTCACAACGACACGTCTGACTATCTCGCCAACGTGGCTACGTGGGCGGACAGCATCCGGTACACCAAATGGGGCCACTTCACTGGCCCCTTCCACTTCATCGATGCAAAGGACAACCCGCCAGCCACGTGTGATGTGATAATGGAGCGCGACTGCAAGAGCGCAGGCTGCGTTATCTCTGCCCTGCAAAACTACACGTCGCGGCTGATCGATGCGGACGGCTCGTTGCCACCCGGGGAGCGCCAGCAGGCTGCCAAGTTTATCGTCCACTTTATCGGGGACATGCACCAGCCTCTGCACACGGAAGACGTGGCCCGGGGCGGCAACGGCATCCACGTCAAATTTGACAACAAGCTCCTGAATCTGCACCACGTTTGGGACACCAGCATTGCCGAGAAGATCGTGGGGGGCGTTAGAGGCGCGCCTTACGACGAGGCGCAGAAGTTTGCCGACCAGCTGGCGGCCAACATCCGTACCGGCAAATACCAGTCTGAGAGCAAGAGCTGGCTCAACGGTGTCAGCCTTGACGATGTCCAAGGCACCGCCCTCATTTGGGCGCGCGAGAGCAACGCCTATGTCTGCAGCCACGGTACGTTGATGGGTGGAGGCGGCTGTTTGTGTTTGTTGGCGATACTGACCCCTCTGCTAGTTCTCCCGCAAGGCCCCACGGCGATCGTTGGCCAGGAGCTTGGCTCCGACTACTATGAAAGCGCCGCACCGGTGGTTGAGGTCCAGCTGGCTCGGGCCGGCTACAGACTTGCGGCCTGGCTAGACCTGCTTGCTGCCAAGATCTCATTGAACAACATTGGCGAGCTGTAGGAGCCCAGACGGGAAGTCAGCGGTGTTGAGCGAACTCGACGACGGTCTTTGCTGTGGGTTTGTGCGGGGTTGAGTATATATTTGTTTATTCTGCAACAAGGCGGTACATTACTCGTATGGGCTTGACGAGTTGTGCTTGCCATTCCGTAAGCTGTGCCTGTGCTCGACTACCTGGCCGAAACGTTGTGCTTGAAACTGCAGCGCGCAGATCACCACGTTGATCGACGGAAGGGTCATGATCGGGGGCAGATCGGATGAAATGCAAGGCAAGGCTTGATTACCAAAGGGAAAGGGATTGAAAGCGACAAAGGGATACGGGTATGAGCCTGACCTTGCTCAGATTATTCTGGGAATGTTCTCGGATTTGTTGTTGCGGCGTTCGCAGGCTCGGTCTATCAACCGTATGTACGTATCTTACATACACAAATGCTGACAAACACGGTCGACTTCACGGCAGAACGGCACAACGAACAGGAGTTCCCTGCACGTTTCATTGCCAAGCGAGCCTGGTGTGCAGCAAATCCGCAAACCTTGAGAATACGAGGTAGTCGTACGAATTGTCAGGTCTGTCAATATTAAAGAAACGGGGAAAGGGAGAAGGAGAGACATGAGATGTCCAGGGCTTTCGAACGGGGTTGGACAAACTGTGGATAGAATTGTGTGGACATTGACAAATTGCACAAGGGCACAGGGTGCGGAGCTCGTCGTTTGGGTGCTCGTATCTTACCTGGACGAAGAAACAAGACGAAAGAACAGTCCGTGCAATGTCCGTGGTCAGAAGTGCAATATGTACAAAGAAGACAGGCAGGGCGCAGTTTCAGGAAGCAGGCCAGGCCAAAGACGGGGTGAAGCCAGGAGTGCTTTTTTACGAGTACGAGTACGTCCACGTTTTGAGTGGTCAGCAGGAGTCGGCTGGAGAATAGTGAACTGCAAGTGGCCGCACCTCATCACGAGTATGGAAACCAGCTGTACACAAAAAACGCATAGTGCTTGGGCACATCGCCTACAGAACATGACCACCGGGCAAGGCTCGATAGAGAACAAGCATCGTCAGATCTGTACGTCTGCGCGTCGCAGCGAGCAGATCACCGGTGAGAGCCGTGAGTTTTTCGCGAAAAACTTTATGTTCTCTCACTTACATCCTCGTAAGATACATTCCTCGTGTCCTTCAGCGCTAACTCGCCCGACATGTCTCATCGCCGCGCAGCACAAAGCATGCGAAACCCAACTCGCCGGAAGCCCTGGCTCTGGCCCCCTTGCCAGCAGCAGAAAACCGTCCAAAGCCCACGCCGTTCCCTTGCAGGTGGCGGCTCCTTTCCCCTGATCTGCACCAGAGTTCGCGGCAGCGGGCCAATAGGAGCGCGCAAATTTTAGAGTTGTGGGCCGTCCCAGCGCTACAGGTCGCTAGCTCCCGGGCCTAGCCTAGCCCCTGTCCGTCTTCTAACATTTCGAGCCGCATCGACGTCAGGCGAAAACAATGCGCCCCGCAGCCGCGCAGCATCCCGGATAACGGTGCCTTGCCTGCACACAATGCTCACGACGTCGACTGGAGCATTGCGTCTTGCCTCTCATCCTGGTCCAGCATGCTCCACCAGTGTCCCATCCTTCCTGTCGTCCCAAGGTTCGCCTGCAAACCCTGTGCAGCTCCTCGCCAGCATCTGCTCCCTGTAGTCGTCGTCTGGCTTTGTCTGTCCCAAGTTCGCGTATGAGCCGGCGTCTCCTGTGCTCTCTTCTCCTATGCGTTGTTTCTGCGCCGTCGTGCTGGTCGAGGGTTATTTTGCAGCGCCATTGCCCAGCAAGGCCGTGCCCTGCTTTTCGTCGTACAAAGCACAGCTTTGCATCTCTCCTCCTCTCGTCTTCCGCAGACCACCTCTCTCCCGCCTCACCGTCCCGCTCAAGCAAGCCTGAGCGTAGTCTCTTCTCCGTACGGAGTACTTCGTACTCGGTGTACCCGTAAATCTCGAGATGAAGGCTATCTCATCCTCCTGACTCGTATTCACTAGAACTGTTTTGTCCGTTCCCACGGGTCTCCAAGTTCCAAACCGTCGTCCCCCCACACCTGCAGTCTCCGTCATCAAGTGTCGACCCCTACACGATCCTGATGGCTGGCCACCGTCCCTTCTTTCTGAGCAAGGGTCTGGAGCCTCCAGGGAGCGTACGACGTACGGCCGACCTCGCCGAGACGACACAATGGCTCCGCTTTGGCGCCAAGCATCGGCCCTGGCAAAGCCAAGTCCGCACCAGCGTGCAACCCCTTCCCCTAGACGACCTTGCCGAGCCTCGTTGGGACCGTCTTTTTCGTCCCACTGGATATAAAAGAAAAGGCTTGGCTTGCCTTGACCTCCCGATTCTCTCTTCTCTCTTTCTTCATCGAGAACCCAACTTGCATTGCATATTTTCATTCTTTTCTTACCTTTGTCTTTCTTTCCCGTCTTTCGCTTCTTGTATCTGAACTGCTGGACTGTGTTCCATTCTTCGACGCTCTTTCATCAACCAAGGAAAAGTCTGTTTTCACAATTTTCACTCTTGCTTGCTAGTCAAGCAGTCTGACATTCATTTTCACCTCGCCTTTTCTCCATCATCGGTCCGGTACCACCTTTCTAAGCCCTGCTTTCTCTTGCCACTGCGGTCACGCACATCTCGGTCTTTTCTCATCTGCCTGATCCTTCGACCGCCGTCACCTCCACGACCACCTGAAAACATCCACCAAAGGAAGACATCGTCTGCCTCCCAACATGTTGTTCAAGTCTGCTCTCGTCGCCCTCGGCAGCATCGCCGCCCTCGCCGAGGCCTCTGCAATCAAACGCACTCCCACAGAGATCAAGGACAAGGTTGGCAAGCGTGCCAGCTCGACCTGCCTGAACTCCAACGCCGTCCAGACTGGCAGCTTCGTCACTGGCCAGGTGAACGATGTTCCGGCCGACGGCCAGAGCAACTCGCAAACGCAAGTAGCCCCAGAAGAGCCCGCGAGGCGGTCCGATCCAGGCCGTAGCTAACACGCAACAGGGACACGGCCAACTTTATTAACTTTTGCTCGGGCCAGACGCTCACCAACGGTCTGCAGATCAAGACGGGCTCTTGCAACGGCATCGGTACGTGGCGTTCGCTTCCATCACTCCCCCTCTTCCAGCCAGCGTGCCAGCTGACACAGACAAGTCATGGGCAAGATCCCCGCCACCACCAACATGGTCTCCACGGTCATCCTGAACCCCAAGCTCAACGACAACCTGGAGGCGGAGACGACCTTTAACGTCACGCTGACCGTGGCCAATCTCAACCTGGGCACCTTTACCAACGCCACCAGCACGTACTACTCGGCGCCCCAGGACCTCTCCGGCAACGGTGACATTATCGGCCACACGCACGTCACCATCCAGGACGTAGGCAGCTCGTTCCAGTTCACCACGCCCCTGGACGCCACCCAGTTTGTCTTCTTCAAGGGCATCAACAACGACGGCGACGGCAAGGGCACCGTCAGCGCGACCGTGACCGGTGGCCTGCCGGCCGGCAACTACCGCGTCTGCAGCATGTCCTCGTCTGCCAACCACCAGCCGGTGCTGATGCCCGTGGCCCAGCGCGGTGCCCAGGACGACTGCCGCTACTTTACTGTCGGAGGCAGCGGCAGCACGACCAGCACCAGCAACACCGACACTGGCAGCAGCGCCAGCACGACCAGTGCCAGCAACACCGACACGGGCAGCAGCGCCGCCACCACGTCCAGCAGCGCCGCCGCCGCCACCAGCTCGGGTAAGAAGACTGACCGCTCCAGCCACCCCCCGCCTCTGCTAATGCTAACGCTTCTGTCGCAGCCACCACTGGGTCCACCACAACCTCGTCGTCCTCGTCCTCCGGTGCCCTTGGCGGCATCGAGGCGCCGGCCGTGACCGACTCGGGCGACTCGACCCGGCCGTTCGAGGTCAATGGCAACACCTTTGTCAACAAGTCCGCGGCCATCCAGCGCGCCTGCTCCATCCAGAACACCCTGTGCGCCAACGCTGTCAACTCGGGCCAGATTCCCGGCAAGACTGTCGGCGACTGCAACGCCCAAGAGGAGACGTGCAACGAGCAGACGGCCTAAGTCTCTCGGCTCTTTGCCAAGCGAGGGGGAGGGGGGGGTTGTGAGCGAGTCTGCTTCACAAGTGTACCAGTATTACTATGACTGCTTTCGATGATTTTTGCTTCATGTCTTGTTTTTCAGCGCCGACAATTCGTGGAAGGTACGGCTGTTTTTTTTTTCGCTTTTCTTTATTTTCTGTACCAATTCATTTTTTAGGCTCTCGAAAGAGTTTGCAAAAGTTCTACCAGAGACCGATTTTACTACATTTTTACCCACTCAAATAATACAAACAAAAAAAACGAAGAAATGAGAACACGCCGGGCAGATGAGATGCCGGAGTGACAGGGACAAGGCTGAGACGTTGCAGACAAAGGCCGCTTCATGCCGGAGTGCACCGCTAAATCGAGAGACAAGCCTTTTCTGTCATGACACCCAGCATCCTTTAAAAATTATATGCACCTGTGTCAGGCTCTGCAAGCGGCCGGTTGTGAAATTGGCCACATTAAAAGAACCGAGCAAGCCGGCCTGCTGTGCACGGCGTACCTGTCGCCATCCAAGCGGGCAGGGAATCTCGGCTGTGAACCGCTGCGTCCCGTTGATCGAGTTGTACACTGCTACGGTGAATTGCACAGCCCAAAGTCTAGATTGCAATCTTACGGACGACAGACCTCGAGGGCGGCCATGCTACGTGAAAACTCTTTTCCCTCGCTACGTGGAGGACTCTTTTCTCTACGGGTTCTTACATCTGCTTGTCTGTCAGCCCGGAAAGCCCCGACCAAAGGGCTCAGCTGCCAACACCGACAGCTGCTTTGAGTGGCACCCGAAGCAATAAAATCGAATAGATGCGCCGTACAGCCGGCCGGCACTTCCACGTCGGACAAGGAGGCGATGCTCGAGAGGAAGAAGTGCCGAAACGCCCGTCCGAGACTCTGCCCGACGGAGAAATCACAGGTGTAAAGCAAAGGAAACAATCAAGAAGAAACGAACGAGGAAACGAACGAGGCGGGTCTGTCTCGGCACCGGACGGCGATGCTTGGACGGCCATTGCGAGCAGGTCCATTCTGTGTCGCTTTCGCCTCTGTCTGTCCCTTTGTTGCCGCATCTTGTCGTCCGAGGGCTTCCCGTTGCCGAGAAGCCTTCCAAACGAGCCGGTATGTGTCGCCTTTGTGTCTCGTGGTGCCGGAGATACCTGTCTCGGGAAGGAGATAGACGCGCCGCAAAGCAGGAGCAGGAAGAGCCAGAACACGAACAACGAGCAATACAGCTGGACCAACTATATATAAAAGACGAGAGACCGCATGAGCTCCCATCTCTCAGCTTTGCCCAAACATACAGCATACACGCAGATCAGACAGCTCGCTTGTCCTTTCAATCATCCACGCTTGCTGTCTCCTCCAGCACCCATCATGAAGCCCCAGTGGTTGGTCTCCGGCGCAGTCGTGGCGCTCGGCGTTGCCCCCGCGGCAGCCTCGCCTGCCCACCGCGCGCCGCACTCTCTGCTCAGAGCGGGTGGCGATGGCTTTGACTATCGCCAGAGCCAGGCCCTCCGTGCCAACGAGAAGCGAGACTACCGCCAGTTCTTCTCCCTGGCCAAAAGCGCAAGTGTCCTCACCGAGCAGGTGACAGTGACGACGACAACGACAGTCACAAGCGTCCCTCTTGTGTCTCCCCCGAGCTCCAGTATCAGTTTCAGCTCTCCCGTCAGCCCCCCCGTCAGCTCCAGCAGCAGCACCGGTGGCGCCTTTGGTGGGACAAGCAGTGAGTATTTGCCATGTTTGCGCCTCCGTTTCCTTGTCCATCCGCTCTCGAAAACACGCCGTACTAACCAGGCAGGCTCGCCGGCAGTAGAGGGATACAGCACGCTCTCCATTCCCGCTGCGTCAACCAGCTCCCGCGCCGTCTCGTCCACGCCTGCCATCCCGCCATACCTGCCAGGCCCGGCACTCAACACGACCGTGGCCGTGGCTCACACGCCGTCTGCGTCCCATTCCTCCCCGGCGTCTTCTGCGTTGAGTGTCTCGCCGTCTGCTCCGGTGTCTGTGACACTACGCTCCTCCGCATCGTCCACCGAGGCCCAATCAACGGAGACAAAAGTGACCACGGTCACGACTGTGACCCTGGTGACGACCGTCTCGACCTTTACTACGCTGAGTCCTCTGTCTACACTGTCGCCGTCTGTAATCTGGAACTCGACGTCGCCTTCCACACCACCGTCTGCTTTGTCTATTGTGGAGAGCATACGCTTTTCTGGCTCGGTGTCATCCGTTTCATCTTCTTCATACACCGCTGCGTCCTACTCGTCGTTCCTTTCAAGTGCCTTGACCTCGGTGAACGCATCGACCTCGGCGTCCGGGCTTCCGCCTGCTTCTGCTTCCCCCGGAACCGTGTCTGGTAACGCAACCACCTTTGTTGCGTCCGCCAGCGCCACCTCCTCGTCCACCTCAACATCCATGGCCCTGGCCGTCTCTGGGGCTCCCCGAGACACCTGCACCGGCGAGCTGTCGACTCCGCCGGACACTGCACGGCCGTCTTCGTCAACGTACTACTCTCCCATCAGCTTCTCGTCCAGTCTTCCGGGGTCGTCGTTTCCGTGGTGGCCCAACACGACCAGCCACTCGATTGGGGTGACGACCACGACCATGGATATAAGCGACGGCACTCTGACGTCCACCATTGCGTCCATGACACCTAGCATCACCCCCACAATTGGCAGAGAGCGCTTTCTTGCAGTGGATCGGCTGTAAAACAGTTTATTGCCTTTACTCTTTCCTCGGCTTCCGTCAGCTTTCTTTTCCTTTATATTGTTTTTGTCTCTTGTATTCGCAGTCAGCTGGCTTCTGTCAGACGGTTGAAGTCAGGGAGAAGTGGAAAGATTGCCATGGTATGCACACAAAACTCAGTAATTGATAACTGGCGGTGGAAGGACAGGCAGGTTTTATGTCAAGATTACAGTCGAACCGCACCCCCGATTTCTTAATAAAACCAGTTTTCTTTCCTACAGCCACGCCCTATCTGGCCGTGTTGTCGGGTGGCAGTGCCGAGTCGATGGTGACAGGAGCGGCTGCTCTGGGATCCTGGTTTGACCGCCAAACGCTTTCACCCTCCGCGTTCCCTCCGCCGTCTCCATCGTGCGGCCCGCCATCCTTGGCCCTGTCCGCCACAAAAACCTCCTCTTTCCAGATCTCAACTCGTGCCTTGACGCGTTCGAGACACGCCTCGCCAGCACGCCACGCTGCCTGCCGGTGC
Organism: Sporothrix cf. nigrograna; assembly: GCA_019925305.1. Taxonomy (NCBI): domain Eukaryota; kingdom Fungi; phylum Ascomycota; class Sordariomycetes; order Ophiostomatales; family Ophiostomataceae; genus Sporothrix; species Sporothrix cf. nigrograna. Next base: position 39,792 of record JADHKR010000013.1, on the reverse strand, counting down.
GGCGCGGACACGGCAATCAGCACGCTGTCCTCGCCGATGGGCACAGGCCCAAGCCGGTGCACCACGGCGATGGCCAAGAGTCCGTGGCTGGCTCGGATCTCGCTGGCAATGGCCAGCATCGAGCGCAGCGCAAGTGGCCGGTACGCCGCATAGCGGAGCGTAGCCACCGCGCGGTCTTGGAAGCTGTCACGCGTCGAGCCTGTCGTACGGATTAGCGCGCGGCGCGGAGACCGCAGAAGCAGTGGCAAGAATGTGCGAGAGACTCAACCCGCAAACAGGACGTTGGCCCCGGCCTTGGGGCTTCGAACACGCTGCAGAATCGCCGTGACATCCAGAGCGGACTCGGCCAGGGCGACGTAGCAGCCGTCCGCTGTCAGGACATTGTCCTTGGTGTCTGCCTCCTGTGCCATGTGTGCACGTTGAGCCGCAGTGCGATATGCGAGACAAGATACCCTTTTGTGTTTGTCTAAACTGGAGATAGTTTGGCCATCGCACCTTCCGTGTCTTACTCGCTCGACGTCACTAGAGGGCGGGCGCTAGGGGAAAATGGCGCTAAAATACTCAAAGTTGACAGTCCTTTGAAAAGCCTTGTGTTTGGATGGTCTTTTTCATGTGTAGATATTCCATGTCACTTTACAGACGCAGAGCTGATGTCTCAGCTTTAGGTCAGTTGCTCCTCCTTTCGTCGAGAGATTGTGGGTGGAGTGTAAAGGAAGGAGCAATTCTCGAAAGAAAAACGAAACAACAACCACGAGCGTATTACAGCTCGAATCAAACTGCGTTCTGCAGGGAATTTAAGCTTTTGTTTAAACTATCGCATATGGACGTGCATTTTTCAAAAGTCTGCCGGCCAGTCCTCGCGCTGCAGAGCCCACCGCACGGCGGCACCCACATCGTCAACAATGACGCGAGGGCGATGCCTCAGGTAGTTTGAGGAGCTGCCGTCACGCGCAGGATCATAGACGCCAGTCTCGACCAGCACCGAGCACCAGTCCGTGCCGTGGGCCCCGGAAAACTGGTTGGCGCCCGCAATGTCGCTGTCTGGGTTGTCGCCGACCATGTACACGGTCTGCAGCGGCACGTCTGCGGGCGCGGCGTCCGCCTTGGCGCTGTGCGCCTGCAGCAGAGACGCGCGGTACCGCAGCAGCGTCCTCTCTGCAAAACGGTATGTGGCTGCGTGCGGCTTGCCCAGGAGCGTTGCCCGGCCGTTCTCCGGCGATAGCAGAGGCGGCTGCCCAGGGGCCATCTGGGCCCAGACGCCCGCAACGGCCGCCGCAAAGGCGCCCTGGCCGAACCGCGGCAGGTGGAACGTGGTCGCCCACAGCAGGTCCGAGTTGGAAAAGAACAGCCGCGTGCCCCCTTTTCCGGGGTCCAGGCCCGCAGCAGACAGGCTCGACGGATCAAACGTGCCCAGAAAGCCGCGCCGTGCCTGCAGCAAGTCTGTCAGGATCTGGATGTCGACGGCCCAGTCGCGCGGGTCGTTGAAGACGAAGGCGGCGGCGATGCGCAGGTATTTTGCGTCGTCGAGGTCCGCCGGCGAAAACGGCACCGCGGACGGCAGCGAGGCCAGCTTGCCGCCCTCGAGCAGCAGCGGCTTTGGCAGGGGGCGGGCTGTGCCGGCGTAGACCGACTTGAGCAGCGGGTCGAAAGGAAAGATGGCCGGGTATGCGGCGAGAATGTCGGCGGGCGTGACGACGCTACGGAAGCCGTACTGCTCGGCGATGGCGCGGATGCGCGCGGCATCGGACCCCGTGACGAGGATCGTCTGGTCGCGGAGACCGCCGGCAGCGGACCCCGTGTCCCCTCCAGCAGCATCCAGGCCGCTTGCGTCGTCCAGGAGCTCTTGGAACGGCGTGTGCGACTGCACAAAGTTGGCCGTAGACAGAATCGGCAGCGGGCCGCCACAGTCTGGCTCGTGCGGGCCGCCGCCGCTGCTTGCCACGCCATCAAGACCCAACCGCCGCTGCAAGTCCGCCACGCGGTCTGCTTCGTGCCGCCCACCGCCGTTGGTCAGAAGGATGAACGGGATGTTGTGGCGGTGGAGATGCCGGAGCGCTGCAGCCGCCCCCGGGATCGGCTCGTTGACATGCAAAAGGACGCCGTCAATGTCAAAGGCAAACGCAAAGGGCGGCACGCGGACCGCCGACGTCGACGGCGCGCTAAACAGCCGTGCCTGTCGTTGCCGTTGCGGCGCAGGCAGCACGGCCCTGCGTCTCGGCCGAGCAGGGCCGCCCACCGGCGAGGCAATCGGACACCGGCCCCCGGCCACAAAATGCCGCGGCACAGCCAGCAACAGCCTTTCCGCCAAGCTCCTGCTTCCGCTCACGGGTGCAAACGCCATGCCAGCCAGGCGGGGAGAGTCGGTCGGGCCAGCGCTTTGGTTGCGGTTTGCAGGCAGGTCGAAACGGAAGCAATTGCCGCAGATGCGTTCTGGGACGTAATAGCCGCAGCCGAAGCTGTGGGTACCTGCTTTATCGGAGCTCGTCGGCGCAGTCCGCTTATCGTCGCGGGACGGAAGGCGCGTCCCAGAGCGAGAGACGAGAACGTACAGTATTATTTGTACAGTGGTAACGGTATGTCATACTGTGTAAATCGATAAAGTCCAACATACGCATATGCCAGCGCTGTCAAAGCCGTTCTTTTGCCTCACTGTCGGAATGCCAGCCCTATGTACGTCGTGCTCCAGTTTTCTCAGGCTGACAGAACGGGTGTTGCTGTCCCTGCGTTGCGGCTTTGCCACCAAAGAGTGGACAAAGGACGAGCATCACGGAATGCGAGAGTGTTCCATCCCGAAAACCATCCGCTGGTCTCAGGACGGCAACTTGGCGTTGTGTGTAATGTATTCGAGGGCCGCTGTGCATTCCAGTGACTTCTCTCATTCCTAGCAACAAAACAACAACAACAACAAAGAATCAGGAGAGTAGATCTCTCTGCGGCTTATAAAAGCATGGCTTCCCTCCAAGCCCAAGACACGTTGTGCCTTGACCTCCTTGCGTTCCTGTTTTTCAAACTCGTCTCATGGTGACCAAGATGCCACGATGGCGGTGGTGGGATATCAAAAACACCAAACGAGGCAAAGGTAGAGGCCGCGGAAAGAAGACAAAGACAGCGGAACAGAAGATGCTCAAGACTCGTGGAAACGCTAATACCGCTCTGCATTCAAACAGGGGTCATAGCAAGCAAACAGCAACAAAGCAAGTCTTTCCATGCGTGCCCCTTGTGTGGCCCGCCTGTGACGGCGAGAGCAAGGCTCTGGATATGACTGCCACCCAGTGTACGATATACAACTTGTCACAAAGCTCGCGCAACCAACGGCCCGAATTTTTTCTCGAGAAAAACCAAGACAACAAGAAACCGAAACCCAGAATTATGACGATATTGGAACACCAAGTTTAGCAAGGCAAATACAGAACCACTTTCGCCAAGGGGGCGCCAAAACGCTATGCAATGTGCAAAGAGAGAGGGGGGGGAACAAAACACACGCCAAAAGAACAACCCCAAAAAATCCTCCCGAGACTCGGATTATAACGATTAGACCGGCAAAGACGGCATTCAAAAAAAGACCACATTCGGCGTGGCGGGTCGACGGTGTCTTGAGGCGGGCGTGCGGTTTCGGCCACAGCGCGTTCTACCTGTTGTCGCCACGGCTGACCTGGCTAGCAGACGTGCGGCTGCGCTCGTCGTCCTCCTCGATCACGTCGCTGAGGCGCGTCGGGTGGTGGTGGCGCGGAATCGTCTCCCAGCCGGGTCCGGCAAAGCCTTGGCCAGAGTAGTCTGCTGGCGAGGGATTGGTGTAGTAGTGGTGGGAGGCCGACGGCGGGTATGCCGATCCCGGAGCCGACAGGGACGACGGCGTTCCGTACTGCAGCTCTTCTTCTGCAGCAGAAAAACAAAATGTTAGCGAATGGTCGCCTTTCTTTCCTTTCCACCCCCCCCCCTTTCTTGGCCATCACGTTCTCTCGCGCTTTCTCCCGCTGGTCATTGTCGTCTTACCTTCATACGTCTCGCCGGAGCCTTGAGCTGCGCCCTCGGACAAGTGTCCTTGAGGCTGCTGGTAGTGTTCACCGCCTGCCGCGGCCAGCCCCCCCGAGGTGGCCGGAGCCTGCGTGTATGCGGGCTGCTGCGATGCTTGCTGCTGGTACCGGTGCTGTGTTTGCGACGGAAGCTGCTCTAGCGCAGATGCCGGCTGCTGCTGATGCTGCAGGCCTTGTTGTGGCTGGGGCGCCTGTTGGAGAACGGGCTGCGGGAGTTGGGCCTGAGGTTGTTGTTGTTGCTGCTGCTGCTGCTGCTGCTGCTGCTGTGGCAGAGGCGCCTGCGGTTGTGGTGGCGGCGCCTGCTGCTCGTGGCTCGTGCTCGCGGCACGCTGGCGGACAGGCAGACCCTGCGTCATGGGCACGACTTGGACGCCGCCCACAATCGTCGGGTGCCCCTCCTGCAAGGAGATGACGCGGTCGCGCTCTTCTTGCTCCCGGCGGCCGAGCTCCTCCCAGGCACGCCGTGCCTCGTCCTTGGAGATGGCAAGCTCTTTGCGCATCTCGGCCAGCTGCTTCTGGATCTTGGAGTTGGAGCGTTCGTTTTCGACGGCTTCGCGGATGGCCTCGGCACGCCCCCGGCGCTCCTCTTCAATGGCAGCTTCCAGCATGGCGTGGACTTCGGTGTTGCGTTCCATGTCGCCGCGCATCTCGAAAAACCAGCGCTGGAACTTGCGCTCGGAGCTGGCCCGCAGCCGCTGCAGCTCCACGACGGCGTGGAAGAGGTTGGCACCTGCGGCCGACAGGTCCGTCACCTGGCGAGCAAGCTGGCGATTCAGGGGGTCCTGGTTGATCTCCTCGGACCGCTGCTGGAGCTGGCGGATCCAAAAACTCGTCAGGCCCTCCCAGTGTGCCGACAGCGCCTCCCACCGCTCGAATGCATGCGGAAACGAGTTCCGTGGTCGGTTTCCGGAGCCGCCCTGACCCACATCGCCCCCGTCCGGAACGGGCTGTGTCGGGCCTGGGCCGGAAACACCTGGGTTTCCGCCAGTCGGGGGCTGCTGTCTGCCAGTGGCTCCAGCCGGCAGTGCCGAGGCTGCTGGGCCTTGGCCTAGCGGCTGCTGCGGCAGGGAGGCGCTCTGTGGGACGCGGACGGGCCTTTCTTGGAACTGCTGCTGCTGCTTCTGTGGCTGCAAAGAGATCGGGGCCTGTTGTTGGATGGAGGGGGCGGGGCCGAGTTGGCCGGAAGCAGCAGCAGCAGTACGTTCAGCTCGTTGCTGTCTGCGCTGTGTAGCGGGATCGACCGCCTGGCTGCTCGACGGCATTCCAGGCGGCGCCGGCGCGGCCGCGGACGCCGCGGCCGCTGCGATTGCTGCCGCGGCACGCTCGCGCTCGCGCTCGCGCTCGGCAGCTTGTCGCCTCTGCTCGGCAGCAACGCGCGCATCTTGCTCTTCCCTTGCCAGTCTCTCGCGCTCAGCTTTGCGTGCCTCCCGTTCCTGGCGCTCCTGCATGATCATTCTTGGTCCGCGGATGCCGGCTCGTGGTGAGCCTGTTGGCGCCGGGGCAGGCATTTGCGGCCGCGACAGCGGCATTGCGTTGCCATTCCCATTGCCGTTTGAGCCGCTGCCTTGGACGAGGAGGTCCGCCATGTTTGCGGTTTCTTCTTCGTAGTCGTGAGAGAGCTTGTACGGGTGTGTCAGGCCCTCAATGGCAAAGAGGATGGCGTTGTGCGTGCGCTTGGAGATGCGGACGGCAGGATGGATGCCCGGTCGAGAGCGGGTGACTGCCTGTTTGCCTCTGCTCCCCGAGGCAGCTCTGGACGAGTGCTCTGCGGCGGACGAGCCCTTGTCTTTCTTGCCGTCGTTGTCGTCCTCGTCCTCGTCCTCGTCTTCGTCTTCGTCTTCGTCTTCGTCGCTCAGATTCTGCGAGGGAGGCCCGCGACGCTCAACGGGCTTTGCGGTGGAAACCCCGAGACGGGGACTGATCCCAGTGGATACGGCAGCGAGGTGAATCTGTCTCGGGGGTGTTGCTTGGGGCCGGGCCACGCCGCCTTGGGCCGGGCTGGAGACAGAGCGTGTTGCACGACGCAAGGAACGCTGGGAGCTTGGCGTGGATCTTGGGCCGCGGTCCGAGAGAGCGGCGAGAGCAGTGTGTCCCTGCGGGGTGTAAGGGCGCAGCTGAGACGAGCGCCTGCTTTGCTGGCTCGGGGTGTGTTCGTAACGGTCGTAACGGTCGTGAAAGGGAGAGGGGGCGGAGTCGCTCAACGTGCCAAGGTCGCGCGGGCCGGAACCAGACGAGTCTGGTGCCTGGCCGGACAAGACGGCAGGAGACAAGGCGGCAAGAGGCCGCAGCAAGTGCTGCGGAGGGGGTGGGAGAGGTTCTCGAGGCGTCTGCAAGCTGCAACGCGGAAGATTTTCAAAAGATAACAAGAAAAAAAGAGAAGAAAAAAAAGAGAAAAAGGAGAAAAAAAAGAAAAAGGCGGGTGAATTGAAAGCTGCAAGCAGTCTGTCAGCCGGAGGACAAGACGGGTCGAGGCAATCCCGGAACAGGGAGGCTTCTGCAGGTGGTCAGGCTTGGCTCCAGTGTGCAAATCTGCGAGGCAACAAGAGCACGGCGGCTTTGCCGCAGCGTGTTCCTCGAGGAGGCGACGGAACCGGCCAGCGACCGCGGCAGCTCGCGAGAGGTGCACAGGGCCACGACAGATGCAGTATGCAGGACGGGATGCCGATATCAACTTACTGCTGCTTCTATTTTGGTTCTTGCGGCAGAGCAGCCGAGATGGGAAAAGACGCACAGAGACGAAGACGGCCGCCAAAAAAAAAAAAAAAAAAGAAAGAAACCAAACGACGGCAAGCAGAGACAGAAGAGGAGGCGGGCGGCAGTCAATTGAGGAATGCGAGCGCGGAAGAGAAGAGGCAACCCCGAGCAAGAAGGTCAGGACCAAGGCCGTGGTCAATCGAGGACGACTGGCGTCATTAGCAAAAAATTAATTGGGGAGGCTGGGAAGCGGTGGCGGGGAGCGCCCGAGAGCTGGGCCAGCGCACGAGCGCGAAACCTACAGGGGCGCGGGCGCCGTCGACGGGCGGGAGTGGATAGCGCCCTGGTGTGGGTGGAGCGCGGGCTTTGCGACTGCCTCGAGCGCAGCGCAAACGGCCAGACAGCGAGCACGCGTCGCGGCCAATCAAGACGCTGCGCAGCCTAATAGGGCGCCGTTGCTGGCAGCTGATGAGCGGACAGCAGCGGCCGCAGAAGCAGCGGCCCGGACAACGCGAGGGAGAGAAAGCGAAGACGTCGGTCTGCGTCGGAAGCAGGAGGGCAGAGCGCGAGACGGGCGCTGCAATTGGAGCAGTTGGGACACGCACAGCGAAGACGCTGCCTGCAGCAGGGCGCGTGGCGGACGGAGGTGTGTCGCTTGCGCTGTCGTCGGTCCTCGGCGGGCAAGCAGCTCCTCTCGTCGGCAGCGAGACGGGCCTCGCCCGGCGTCCTCGCAGCTGCAGCAACCGCCGCCGCCGCCAGGTGTGCTGCGCGCCGCGGCAGCGCCGCCGTGTTTTCCGGTGCTGGCCGGCAGCGGTGCGGGAGACGGTGGCCCTGGCTGCTTCCCGTGCCAGCATAGCCTGCCGTGCCGGCGGCCGTCGTGCAGGAAACGTCTGGCGTCGGCGAGCCAGGTGTCGAGAGAGTAGAAAGAGCGCGCAGCTCAGGACTCCAGGATGGCGCGCCGTATTGCGCCTTGATCAAGAGAGCCTCGGATGCGTGCGTGATGGGGAGAGGCCTCAAGACAGGTCAAGACCCGACAGTTGGAATACAGGGCGTCTCTTTTCAAGAAACGCCAGTCGGGATCTGCGTTGCGTCGGGGCTGTCAGGGGAGCTACTAGAATGGGTTCGATCTGCGCGTTGGACTCCAGACGTCGGGGAGGACGGCCAGATATCAAAACAGCGTCTGGAGATGGACAGCTGCGCCAGAGGGCGGCATGAAGACGCGTCGGGCACGGAAGGAGGCACCTGCGCATCGCTCCTACCGCGTCCCTAAGACATTGACCCTGGCAACATCGGCCGCTGCACGTCGTATGGAAACTCGTACATTATTAGAGTACTCGTAATTCGAGCAAAGGCGCACTCCACAGTTGGCAATGCAGCCCAAAGGCAGGCAAGACAAGGCGGCATGTGTGCGAAATGTGCAAAAAGGAGCGCAAGAGCAGTGTCAACAATTGCAGGCCAGCCCCCGACGGCGCTGGCATTTGCTTCGACGTGCAAGGCTTCATCTTCGGCTACCAGACAGGACCACTGAAGAGTGGGTGCCGTGTTTCCATGTATACACGTCGTATATACAGAGTATGCTTCTTATGTGTTTTCTTTGCCTCATGTCTCGTGTGCCCAAGATCTGGGGGCTGGAAGTCGGGCACCATCCAGCACAACGATGAAAATTCCAGGCCGGACGAGACACGACACGTTCCGTTCAAGATGTTGCTGTTCCTCCAGCCGCGGAATACCTTGGGCCTGGCATGACTGGTCTGCACAGGAAATTAAGTCCCACATCCCGACCTCCAGCCCAGCTGAGAGGTGGCCTGGATTCGTATCAAGAACCGCCAAACCGCCTTGCCACGGGGATCTCGACGCGGGATAAATTCCCGCAAGCAGCTGCCAGGCCTCGTCAAGACACTTTGCGTGCTTGCGTCATGGACGAGGCCAGGTGTGCCGCTTGTCGTCCGCATCTCTACCCTGGGCCGGCAGCCGGCAGGTCTTTTACAGATGCTCTTGAAAGGACGCCACCCCGGCCACCTCTGCGCTGGCAAGCTCCAGACGATCCTACGCAAGATGCATCCTGCCAGTAGCACGATCCTCGGCCTGGACGATAGTTTATGCCCGCTTCGTACAAGTGGGCGGGACAGGGATCCCAGCGTACGGAGTAAACGGGTTCCCTCCATTGCAAAATTTCCGTAGCACACACGATCGGCTCACAGCCCAGGAATACAGCCCAGTTTGGCCATCTCGTGACTGTGTTTGTACGCGCAAAGTGCGTTGGCTCGTCTCAATGCCAGCATGTCATCGACTCGACAGTTTTACAGATAGCGCACCTTTGATGGGTGCAGTGCCGTGGACTTGGTTGGGCACGACAGCACGGCCACTCAAAGAGCTAGTTTTCTGTGCATTCCTCTTGCTAGAGCCTCGGTAGCAAACAATTCGGGACGTTGTGCGTAGCGATTGTATCAAAATGCAATTTTGACAGGTGACATGGTCGTACGCACTGGAGAACATCAGTATTGTTTTGACTGAAATTGTCGAGAGACAGACATATGTTTTTTAAAAAAGAAAAGACACAAGAAATTTCTTTTTTTAAAAAAAAAATCTCGTTATATTCAAGTTGAAACAAAAATAAATAAATAAATAAAGACACAGAACAATGGCTTTACTCTTTTTTTAAAAAAAAAAAATGTTACGTCCAACTTACAAAATAATAATAATATGCTGCTACACAAAAATAAAACGTTAATTCAACAAAAGTCTCGCAACACCGAGTCACCACCAAAATCACCACATATCCACAGCAGTTACTATGCCTCACATGACGCAAAAGCCAAACATTACAATGCAGAAACATTACAAAACAGCAAACCGCGGCAACATACAACCGATTACGAGACGCAAATGACGGAGAACAAATTGTTGCTAACCACGAATATATTATATAAACAAATACAACATCCTCGAATATCCAAGAGAACTTGTCCATCCTAAATCGGTACGACGAGCCATGACAGCCCGCCGCACACCAAAATACTTTCTCAACACACTACATAGAAAAACACCTCGCCAGAATCAAGCAGCACCACCGGGCAAAACAAAATATACTACGCAAAAAACGAGTACATGGCAGTCATTTCCCAGTGATGAGCTTACAGGCTAGCGCCCTGGACGACCTTCATGTCGACAGCCAGCTCGCGGCCGTGGTCGTTGATGACCAGGACACGGACGGAGCCGCGGCCCGACTCAAAGGCACGGAGCAGACGAGCCCACAGGTTGGACTGGTCAATGACGGGCAGACCCTGCTTGACATCGCCAGTCTCGGTCATGGCCACGACATTGCCGTCCTGCAGGTCCAGGACACGGTACTGCTTGAAGACAGGGCCCAGCATGGTCTGGACGACGACGCTCGGCGAGGGGCTCGAGACGAACGACGACTCCTCGTGCAGCTTCTTGGTGAACAGGTCCACGCCGAGGTAGCGGTGCTGGCCAGTGGCAGACGAGGTCGAGATGCGGATCACCTGGCAGGGGCGGCCCTGAAGAATCAGGATGTCGCCAATGCGAATGTGGTGGCACGGGATCGTGACCGTGTCGCGGGGAGCGTCATCCTCCGCGACGCGGCGACCACGCGAGCCGCCAGTGCGGATCGTCTCGCGGTACTCAGAGACCTCGACGGAATCGCGGCCTTCAGGGTGCAGGAGGCGGTCAGCAAACTTGTGCACACCGTGGCGGAAAGAGTGGTATTTGCCTGAAAACCCATGGCAAGGAAAAAAAGAAAAGAGCCAAAGCTTAGTAACCGTCCTCGCCATGAAAGAGCGAACCGGGGAAGCCAGAGAGGCAAGCGGACAACAAGGCACACAGAATGATGCACTTGCAGCCCACCTGTCACGGGGCCTGAAAGCAAAAGAAAATCAAGAAACCAAAAGCTGGAATGAACTCACCCTCCTCGTCGTAGTAGCCCATCTTGTTGGATTTGCGGGAAACGGTCGACGGCTCGACAATCTCGTCAACGACCTTGGTCGACTTGCGGCTAAAGGTGCTCTTGGGGGGAAGAGCGAGCGGAGCGTCTACGGTGGTGGAGTCCTCGACAAACGAAGACTGCTGCGACTGCTGGGGGAAGCGGCCGGGATCAACAGTGGTGTCGGAGAAGGTCGTGCGGGCCTCCTCGCGGTGGTAGGTGGGCTGGTAGCGGGTGCGGTACTCGCGCTCGGCGATGTCAATGGCAGTGTCGTAGGGCTGGCGACGGACGTCGTACTCTACAGAAGTCTCGGCAAAGGTCGTGCGGGGACTAGGAATGCGGTTAGCCACGTGCAGTGAGGTGCCGAAGCGACGGCAGTTACGCTTCCACTGGAATGGCTGTTCCCGAGCAGCGCTGGAATGCTCGGGAGCTGCCTCGACCGTTGCAGCAGACTAGGGTCACGACTTACCGGTTTTCACGAATGTAGTCTCGGCGGATACCAGGACGGCGGTAACGTTCCTCTTCACGAGTAACGCGGACCTCTTCTTCCCGGTAAGGGTAGCTGTTGTTGGCGGACTCGTTGACAACGTAGGAAGAAGAGTATTGACCTTCCCGTCCGGGCCGTTCGTGGTGCTGAGGGAGTTGAACACTGAACTCCTGGTGGGTCTGGGTGGTGGTGACCTCTGAGGGCTTGCTGTCCTCCTTGTAGGAAGACGGGAAAATGCTAAAGGGCACGGGAACTCTGGCTTCAAAATCCAGGTTGACGACCTTTGACAGCGAGCACAAGATAGGAAAAAAAAAGTGCGAGACTTTTTTTTCCCTGCCAGGCGCTCTTTCTTCAAAGGAAGGGGAGAAAGAGGGGGATTAGCCGGAGCTAATTGGTAGTGGTTGGTGGGAGGTGGTTGGAATGTGAGGCTTGGAATGTGGAATGGGGAGGAAGAGAGGAAAGAAAAAAGAAGAGGAAGAAGAGGAGGAGAGACGGCAGCAGAGAAGTCGGGGACGGGCTGACAAGAAATAGGAAATCCAGAGGAAGGAGCGAGCTGCGGGCTGGCAACCGCGAGGCAGGGGGGCCTGGGGGCTGGCACTGCCCTCTGGGGGAAGGCAATGGGCGAAACTCACAGAGACAGAAGGCGCGAGCCCCCATCGACCGTAGCTCCAGTTGCCAGAAACCCGCATCCTGCCCCAAACAGCGCTAGGAGGCATCAAAACAAACCGCTGCTGCACGGCAACCAGCCCGGGCGACTGAGGAGGCGGATGGCCAGGGAGGGCCAGGCATCCCAGTGCCTACGAGGAGGCAGGCAGGAGACGCCATAAAAAAAAAAAAAAGGTCGCGAAGACGCTTGTTTACGTGGAGTGGGCCCATCCCTCCACTTTTCCGGGTTCTTGCCTCTGTTTTTGCTCTGCCCCAGTATCTTGTTTATTGTTGTTGTTTACTAGGCGCCCAAATCTGCTTAGCGGGCCCGCACGCCGCAATATCGTTCTCAGCTGCCCGGCGCCTTCCCCTTTTTGCTGCGCTTGCCTGTGAATGACATGTGCGTGCTGTGTCCTGCACTGTGCTGTGTGCTTGTGCGAGTACTCGTACGAGTACATACATACGTATGTACGTACTTGTATTCACTGTAATTACGACTCCGAGAAAAACACGACGGGCTTACAGGAAGAACACGTCCGGATCGGTCGAGACCAGCGGCCGTGGCTCACCGCTTGGTTGGGCTGCAATGCGGTGGCAGGAATTGCTGCTTTGACGGCAACCTTGCATCCTGGCTCCCAATTGGCCGCGGCAAGCTGATCCTGGCCACCTCCTTTTGTGATTGCATCCAGCGGCAGCAATGGCCACGCCGGGCATTGGGTCCTTCTAATGTCTTGGGTGCATGAGGCCGGGGTGGATGGGCCGGGGTCCTGTGAGGGCTGCGCGACCTCAGCTGAAAACGCAGACGCGGCACGCTATTTTCAGACAGTGCACTAGTGTGAATGCACTGTAATACACACTGTAAGAGCTCGCAGTTCTGGGTTGCACGGCGAGAGATACCGCCGTGACGACGCCATGGAGCCGAAAGTCCTCTGCATTCGAAGCCGATTCCACGTCGGGTTGAGCGAGGTTCTACTCGTATGTAGTACAAGTACTCGTACTTGCTTTGCGGCGGCATCAGGCACTGCGAGACTGCGGTGAATGTACCTCTACTGGCTTTCCATGGCGAGGACTTTGTGATCTGCAGCGTGTAAACTGCTCGGAAGATATTACTCGTATTGCCGTATGTACATGATCACGATGTACGAGTACACACTCGTATGCAAGTCTTGGTCCTCCACCCGCATCGTGGAGCTCTGCCATTGGGCCACACGTCCATGCACCTCCCGAACCAACAGACGTGGGCTGGCGTTCCAACTGTTTGTTCTGATGTCCTCGCTCGGAGTGCCTCTTCACGGCCTCGACTCGTTCGCCTGCCAGTGAATAAGATACCAGCAGCTTTGCTCGTCTCGTCACTGCACATCGTACGCACAAAGTGACAGTCTTCATCTGACTTCACTTCCAAGGACCTTTGCAAAAGAACTGCCTGGCCCCGCCCCCTGTTTGCAAGTCCCACATCGCCAAGGGTGTGGCCGCAAATTAGGGAAACGTGTGGTTCATTTCAGCCTGTCGACAGACGCGTTGCTATGCCAACTTTAAAGGCAGCCAAAGACGCGACGCCCTACTGACGCTACGTCGTATCGCGAGCGGGCCAGGGGCGGCGGGCGCCAATTGGCTAAATTTAGGGACGCCATGACTAGCGAGGGTTTCCGTGTTGTGGTCAACAAAGCTCGTCGTCCCTGGACGAAGCCGGCACGCACCAGAAATACCGAGGTTTGAGGTTGCTTCGGCTTCTGATACGCGTGCTCATTTGAAATCAACGGCATCTTTTTCACAGGATCAGATATAGAATTGTAGACATCCCGGCGCCTAATCAACAGCCGCGTGTCGCTACGGAGATGCTCAGATCCTGTGCAGCGCCTTTACAATAAATCTCTCAAGTCATAAAGCGGGCGAAGCTGTAAGTTCATATATATGAGTATATGTACAGGGGAAGCACATTAAATGCGCAGCACAGGTAGAAGAGGAATGCGAAAGAAAGAAACGCAACCCCCCGCCTCAGCCTCGTCCCCATGGATCGGCCAGACCCAGGTGTCGAGCAAATGCAGAAAAGTCGGCCGAGACGGCGGGCACGAGAGCCGGTGGGTCTAGAAACAAGTGGAAGGACGGCACCGGGTCCGGGGGAGGAATGGGGCAGCATGCCGTGGAGCCGGCAACGGCCAGGGCCTCGTGGTGGAAGGGCCTGCTGGGCGATACAAACGTGGCGGACATGGAAGAGGGCGACGTTGACGTCGCCGACATGCTCGGCGACTGTCCCGGGGACGAAAAGGCAGAGGGAAACAGACGGGGCGAGCTGGGTGTTGGGAAGGACATGAACGAGTCCATTGTGCTCGCCGTCGGCATGGGCGTGGCAAGTCCGGGCAGGGCCGTGAACGGCGGGCAAAACAGCGAGAGCTCTGGCGCGCTCGTGGGGCCGCGCAGCACGGGGCCGCTGGCCGAGCCGTCGACGACTGCTCTGTCCGGCCGCAGTCTCTCCCGGACCGTCTTCAGGACGTGCCGCGCAGCTTCCAGAGTGCTTCGAAATAGGAGAAGCTCCTGGAGAGACAAGAGCATCGAGTCAACGCCGTCGACAAGCTCCGCGAGGCAGGCATCGCTGACAAAGGGACGGAGAGCAGGCATGCTGCGAGACGCTGCAAAGAGGAGCAGCAAATAGCGGCATTGACTGTAAAGAGGGTAAGCACTGCTCCTTGCTCCTTGCCGGTTGTCGGCTCGAAAGGCAACTCACCCCATGGCAGTCCCAAACGCGTTGGGCAGAACGAGCCGCTCGGTTTGCAGGCCGTGGTATGCCTTGACTGTCTCCGTCATGATGAGCGCAACTTCTGCCAGCTCATCTGCCTCGGCTCGCTCTTGCGGTTTCAGCAGGCTCGAGAGCGCCCCGTAGGACCGGGCCTCCCAGTACGCCGAGCAGGCACGTGCTGTTCCTACACTGTGCTCCGCGTGGCACAGAGCCGGCCGGTCCAGCAAGATGCTGTCAAACTGCCGTCGCAGCTCATCAACGGCAGCTGCCACGCCGTTTTCTTGCGCGCACGGGCCGGGCTGTGCATACGCTCGTCTGTAGATGTTGTTGAGGTGGCCACGCAGACACGTTTGGATCGCAAAGGCATCAAAGACGCGGCGCTCGCGCGTTCTTGCCGGCCCGTCGGCGGCTCCGGACAGCCCCGGGACAGCAGCGTCTGGGACGGGGATCATGTCTTGGTATCGAAGGAGACCGGACGGCGGCTGTCCCGTCTCTGCATTGTACTCGCTGCAACCAAAGTCGTTAGCCACGCAATGTGCTCGGGAAGCAAGTCCTGCCTGTCGTGAATCGTTGGGGAGAGAACAATACAATTCTAGCTGAACGCAGGTCCAATACAGGGCCACCAACTGGCGCTCGTCTTCAGCCAGTCCATGAGGATGCTCCACGAGAGACAGTCCGCAAAGACCTTGGACTGGGTTGCCTTGGCCTCCCGGCTGATGAAGGAGAGAGAGGACAACGTTGCTGGCATTTCGTACATGGCAGGCTGCGTCTGGAATCCGAGCCAGCTGGCCGCACGACAGTGCCGCAAGAAGATAAGCCCGTGCCAGGTCCAGTGTAGGCGACAGAGCCGGGCACGTGTCGATTGTCGTGCTCGTTGCGTGAAACGGCCGACCGGAGCCGACGTGCTCTGCCGGGCCGGCCCGACCACGATCGAAAAAGGCCCTGTCCGGGCCATGGAACTGATTTGGTGGGCGATGGCTGGTCGGGGAGTCTCTGATGGTGTCCGCCTCGCCGCGCACGTCTCCAGACCCGAGTTTTTCGGAAAGATGGCCAAGAATTTTGGACGCGCGATCAGAAAACACAGGGCCCGACTCAAAGATGGTGTTGTCCGATTTGGCCCAGCAAAGACCCCCGAGAGAAAAGACGAGATACTCAATGGCCAGCTCCACCTGCTCCTGTGCAGGGTCGTGCCTTGCGCTGCTGTTGTCTCCGTTCTCGCCCCAGCTTTGGTACCGAAGCAAGAAGCTGGAAACAAGATGCTCAAGGCGTCCCAGGGGCACCACATGATACAGTGCCTGGATGTGCGTGGAATACTTGTCTACGCAGGACGAGAGATGTGCTGCATTGGGAGGCTCGTGGTGTGGCAGCCGTGTCAGTGGCCGAGAATGAAGTGCTGCATAAGACTGGGAGGAGGATGCACCCTGGGACGACACCGGTACCGTTGGATCATCCGGGGACTGGAACGCTTTGGCTGAACGCTGGTGCGCTGACGGCACGACTCTTTCGTGGACGAGGTCGGAAGAGGCGCCGCGCATAACCTCGTGGATGACATCCACAAACGGCGGCTGGTTCAAAAAACGCACGACTGGGGCCGCGTGTCCAAAAGGAAGAGCCAATGTATCCAATTGCGGCGTGGCCCTGACCGGCCCGTCTGGACGTGTTTCACAAAAATGGTTGTTGTCGAGACAAGCACCGTCGAGATGGTGAGCTCGTTTGGACTGGCACGTGGACGACTCGTCGAAGCTCAAGCTGTGGTCCAAAAAGACAGAGGCCTTTGGCGTGGACATGGAGGACGAAAGGGTGCCGCTGCTTTGAGGGCGTCGCAGAGACACGGCCAGCCGAGAGCGGCTGGGCCGTGTTCTGGAGCTCACCGGGCGCACACTTTCTGGCCGGGCACTGCAGATGTGAGCAAAGCGTTGGAGATGCGCCTGGGTGAATGCAAACCTACCTGCTGCTTTGCGAGGAGTCCTCTCCGAAAGGCACATGCCTTTCTGCATCTTGTGTCTTTGAAATGTCAGTCCTTTGTGTATGTAAAAGTCTCTCTCTCTCTCTCTTTTTTTTTTTTTTTTTTTTTTTTTTTTTTTTTTTTTTTTTTTTTTTTTTTGTTCACTTACAGAGGCAGTTCCGGCGTTTTTGGTGAATCGAGACAGAGACATTGTCGCCTCTTGCGCTCGACTGACAGAAGCATTCCATGAAACAGGCGTTTCTTCTGGAATCCTCCCTCTTCGCGAAGCCGTTACTGGACGGAGAAATGGGAAAAAATTGGCCGACGGGTGAGGCGGCGGCGGCATTGACAAGGAAAGCGTTGTGTCGGGCTCGCTGCATACCGCAGGAGGAGGTTGTTGCAACATGACAGCAGTGGCTTCGCCATGTTCCAACTCTAGCTGCGATGGAGCAGTACGTGACGTGTGCTTTCTTTTGAGGCGTTTGGCCCCCGGGCGGATGGGCAGCGCCCGGGGCTGTAGAGGCCGTCTCCGTTTTCCCCGGACCTTGTCTCCTTCGCCAGGCTCGCTCGGCTGTGCCGTCTGAGACACCATACGGTCCTGGGAAATATCGTAGAGGAGCTTTTGGCTCCGCGTAGCTTGTTCCTGTGACAGACGTCCTGTGTTTGGGCCGGCTTCTGGGCCTTGCGGCGAGCGTAAAGTCCCGGGCCGCATGCCGAAATTCGGCTGTATGAACTTGTATGACGGATACATTGAGTGGTCCGGGTGGTGAGACATGGACACGGGCTGGACCGGAGGCGGGAACTCGACGTCTCGCCGGAAACTCTTCCACGGAGGGGTCCGCATATGCTGCTGCTCTCCGGCACGATGTCGTTGATGCCCCCGTGGTGTGGTGTCTTCCAGCCGTTCATCTGCCTTTTCTTGCCGCGGCTTGCCTTGGCCTGGAGAGCCATGTTGCTGACCGAGGCTGCCAGGCTGTCGGCCAAGTTGATGTGAAGCTTGCTTTGGTTGTAAAACACGCCTTTGGAGCACGTGCTCAAAGCCGGAGTACGGATTGGAGACTGCGGATGCCCACTGAGAGGATGCGTCGATCCGGAGAGAGGCAGCCAAAGCTTGCGCAGGATGATGAAGTCGGTCCGTCGTACCTACAGGCACGCTGTCGGAAAAAACTGCAAGGTGACGATCTTCGTCTCCAAGGTGTGCCATTTTGCAAAATCTGTCCGGCGACTGGGCTGGCAGCCGGGGGGCGTCACGTCCGGCACATGGTGCGGTGACGGCATGGACAACACAGGGCGGACTGGATATAAAAACAAGATTGTGGAAAAGAGGAGGAGATGGGGACGACGCAAGCTGCTCCTCGATGGCAGGATGATATCGGATGGCAATGACAAAAATGAGAGATGAACTCTCGTATGACACACAAAGTACAGAGGAGCTACGGGGTGTGCATTCTTATTTATCAAGTCTGAAGAAATCGTATCCGCGGCCTTCATCGCCGCTTCTTGTCCGGTGCTTGCCTTGAAATCCAAAAAAAAAAAAAATAAAAAAAATAAAAGAAATCAAAAACACAATCTACACGCAGACGGTGGGTGGCGCTAAAGCGCCCTTTGCGTGTGCAGACTTGCAGAAGCGCTAGGGCGGCGTCTATGGGAACACGTCAAGGTGGGTGTACGACGCAAGGCGGAAAAGAAGATACAAGCAGAGAGTCACCCGTCGGCAGGGGCCAGAGAAGGCCAGAAGAGGGCCAACAAGGGCCTCGCATGGCCGGATCTTCAAGCTCCATGGCAACCTGCATGGACGCGAAGAGGAAAATCAAATAAATTACATAAATTGATAAAATGTGATTGCAGACACAAGACGCATCAGCCGAGGGGTGGAGGAGGCTCCTTGGCCCGATTCGCGGATTAAACGCTCTGCAGCCCTCGTGATGGGCACACACCTGGACCGTGACATACGTGGTGCTTGCTGTTGTTGTAATGACTGGCAATGGTGCGTTTCCTGCGTCTAAAGGAACATGCTCGTACGGAGCTCTGGGCCACGTATCGATCCCGATCAAGTTGTTTTTTGCTTTCGTAGGCGCGAATGGCAGGGATAGGACTTGCAGACCTCCCTGGATCCAAACCAAGAAAGTCATTATCGTACGAGTAGGTGCTGCCGCTTGTCATCGTTGAACTACGCCCCAGAGAGAGCGAGGGCGAGGTGTTGGTCCAGGCAGAGACATGTACGTGTAAGCTGGCATCCGTGCTTCTTACAAGAATGCTTGGGGGTATTTTTATAGAGCAACTGATCACGCCGAAACAAGATTTGGCTGCGATCGGGACGCGAAGGACGGAAGGATTCAATGAGTACCGTGTCCTTCGTATCTGATCAGGAACAGATGGGGCAAAAAGAACGCAAGATCGAGAACACAAAAGGAAAGCAACCAATATAGGTATGCAGCAGTCGTATTGCTGTAAGCGTGTACAAAGATACTTCTGGCAAACCGACGTCGCCAGCGGACGATTCTGCTCTGTACAGGTATTACAGGTCGGTCCAGAAGTGCATCGCCGCAGGTGGGCGGACGAATTAACGCCGGTTTCTTTCAGCCGCATGGGGCTGGTTCGGTCCACAAGACAAGAGGAATCACGAGTAGACGCCCGGCGCAGGATGGCACCCTAGGTTCTGAAGAGGACATGCAGGTTGACACACCACAAGACGAGGCAGCGAGATGGCAGACAATGGTATCTTCTCCGTACACAGGTTAGCCCATGGAAAGAAAGGCTGGTACAAAGAAAAGCGGCGATCAAAGGCACAACATGCGGATTCGAAGAACAAGCTGCTTGCCATACCAACACCGTCTGCAAGTGTTCGCGGCAGGAGAACATAAAGGGCGCTTAACCTGCAGCAGGGTGCATACCATTGCACAATCGCGGTGCTATCGGATGCAAGATAAATTAAATCGCTCGATGCCGCCGTGCAGACACTGCATCCAGAATATGGCACCGTGCCTTTGCATTTAAGCGCGGCTAGAATGATGTGACACGAAAACTGGCTTCAAGCCCTTGCAGGCGGATGTTGAGCGTGGCCACGACATGCAGGACTCAATGTAAAGATGAGACGACTGCAAGTCGAGTATGTTTCCCAGCAGCATCCGTGCATTTGCATCTTGGGTAGCCATACCTTTGATCTGCGCCGGGAGGAACAATGACTGCCCCGGCACCAGAGAACGCAACGTGGAGGTATTCATGCACGTGCCGCTTCTCCCTGCCGCGGTGAGCATGGGCGAGACAGAGCCAAGACGAGCAAACGCGCCGGCGTCTCTTTAATCGTTGGTTTTGCAACTCCTCGAAAGCCATGTTACTAGTGAGCCAGACTGTAAGTCTGCAAGATCAGCTGTTTCTCTGCGTGTGCTGGTGTTGGTTGGCTCCGGATCACAACGCCAGCACACCGGTCGCTGAATATTACACCACCAACGACATGAAAGCTGAGCCAAAGTACCCCGATGTTGGAGAATGCACGCATAGGGGGGGGGGTAGAAACCAACAAGACAAAAAGGCAGCATCATCCAGATTAAAAAGAGTCAAGGATGAGCATATGGAGATACAGACACGGACTTGACCACAGGACAAGTAAGACAGAGCATTGCTCGTATCTTACGAGTACATAATACAGTACTCGACTCGTAGTTGTAAGGTATGTACGGAAGAGGCAGGTACGAGGCTCTCCCCGCCCAGCGCCTGCTACATACGGTACTCGTAAAGCGCCTAGTTTCGGCTCCGACCGGTCGCTAGTATTATTAGCGCCCACTGTCCAAGTCAGGCTCCATTGTTGCCGCCGTTGCGACCACCGGACGTGATCAAACCTGTTTGCCGTAATCAACCCGACACGGACGATCTCTCCATGAAGCATCTCAGGCGCCTGTTCTGCTACCAAATTGTAGTATATTACCGCACATAACAGTTCCACTTTCCCAGTGTCTTGGCTGTCTTTTGACCATAGAGTAGAATGCCTCGATATGCCCCGACTGTCCTTGAGCGCCTCTCTGGTCTATTGCACTGTCTGGGCTTGCTCTGGCTCATGGAGGCCACAACCCGGGCCGAACCTGAGTCTGCCCGACAGAAAGTATCACTAGCCTACCGGCCTCCTGGCCCCGTGGCTTCGGCCTCTTGCATAGGAAGCATGGCCACGGCCGGCGCCTGCAATCGATGTCGGCTCTTTTCTTTCATCCTCTGTCCGCCACGGGTTTCTGTCATTTCGGTTTTCTGCGATCTGGCCTGCCACACGACGCAAACAAGGCTGCCTGCTCATAGTCATCGCCACAAACTACAACATGAGATGTGGCTTTTTTGTTCACTCGCGAACAAGTTGATCAGCAGCTTGACGGCAGAAAGTCTACAATATTTCTTTGGGTATTTTGGCGCTGTAATCACATCGTCACACTGCCACCCACCGCGTTCCTGATCTGTGTGGTATCGTGCCTGGAGCCTGAGCCTCTCGTCATCGCAGCGGTCATACTTCTTTGGCTCGGAAAAATTGGACAACACAGTGCCTATTGTGCTCAGGGCTCGGACGCAACTCGAAAGACGCAACGGGAAACGGACATGCGGCATGCACGCCTGCATGAAAGGTGCATGCGGCTAGGTCGCGAGCGGATGGTTCCTAGCCTGTGGTTAAGCGCCTGATTTTCCCTTGTGCTTTTTCCCCCCGTATGCTTGACAAGGCACATTTGTCATGCAACCCACAGTTTAGATGCCCTGCTGGACGATATGCCGTACATTGTCCCCCATTTTTCACCAGGTCGCGAAGCCTGTGAGAGAAAGCCATGCATATAGGCCCTTTCCGCTTATTCTGGTACCAAAAAATATCTCTTGGTCAAGGCTCGTGTTTCTATTCATTGTCCATTGCTCATCTATAGACACGTCTTCATTTCTGCTGGTCATAGTCGGTATCCTGCATATTTTGAGACAGGCCATAAAAAGTGGCCGGTGAACCACTGGCTGGCGATGGTGCTTTACGTCTCCTGGCCTGGTCACATTGTTGCAAAAAAAGTAGGGCAGGGGCTTGTGAGGCATACTGTTATTGCTCTGGGACGTTAGAGTACTTGTGCAAGAGACAAGAATCTGGGGACAGACCAAATGTACCCAAACCAATTCTGTGCTGTGACGTGCTGTTCGTCGAGATGATGCGGTGACACGGGACAACTGCAATTCGTCTCTGAAATACGAGAGCAGGCGGCCAGCCACAGCCTAAACGCACGGTGTCGGGCCTGGCTTCCTTCTTCTCCTCTCCTTGAGATGGACCGGAGATGGCCAAAAGGTCCAGGCCACCCCCAAGGTTGCTGTTTGCTGTTGGCTAGTGAGGAGGTAGCTCACAACGCACGCCATCTCCACACGACTGTTGCTTCTTGGGTGGCCAAGTGGATAGCGGAAGCAATGCGAAGCAAGGAAACAAAAGAAAGAAACCTCCAAAGTCCCGGGGCTTTGATAGCAAGTAGCAAGGGATTCAGCTGAAACCGTCGAGCGCTGCGGCCACATGTATATCCGCCCCTGGCCCCGTCCGGTGGCCGCTGCGTTGGCAAGGCTCGAGGGTGCATCAAAGGCTTTTCGATAAACGGCATTGGCTTGAATACAGCAGGTGGGTGCTTTTGCTAGGTTGAAAAGCAGTTGGCCTCCTGTGGCCAGCACAGGACCACATGTGGCCACAGCCGGCCGCGGTCGACCGCTGAATCTTCCGGACTTGAGCCAGCTGGAGAGCCTTGTAGGAATGGAAAGTGGTTTGCAAGGCAAACATACCGGAACATAAAAAGCAAACGAAAAAAAAGGACATGCAGGTGTATTGGTTTGTCGACATCGATGGAGTTTGTACTGACGGATGCGCTATTGGAATGCCGTGAACTGAACAAGCGAATCCATACGTATATTTCTGTGCGTTGAAACGTGATAATACATACCCAAAATATGGACATGGAATATATTTTTCATAATATGGCCTCCTAGGGGGTCGGAGAGTAAAACTCATCCCCAAAGACTTGTCAATAGTCAATGATCTTGACTTTGGCCTGTACGTCTGCCGGAAGTTCGTCCATCTGCAAAAGGCCTGCCTTTATGCAATCGCCAAGAACGAAAAAAGCACGCTCCTGCGCGTACCCGAGGTAGTCAAACTCGTCCTCTTGATTGGACGTGGCGTCCTCCTCGCCTCCGCCGTCCTTGCCGCGGCTGGGAGCATCAGCATCGGCTTCCGCGCTGTCTGCAGCGCTGCCGGCGACCGTGCTGTCATGCTCATGCTCGACAGCAGCAGCGCCGTCCTTTGGCGGCAGGCTGAAGCCGGGAACCTTGGCCTGCACGATGCCCCACGCTACCCA
Organism: Sporothrix cf. nigrograna; assembly: GCA_019925305.1. Lineage (NCBI taxonomy): Eukaryota > Fungi > Ascomycota > Sordariomycetes > Ophiostomatales > Ophiostomataceae > Sporothrix > Sporothrix cf. nigrograna. The sequence continues at coordinate 16,975 of JADHKR010000013.1, read as the reverse complement.
CATGGCACTGTTGGCAGCTCGCCAGAGCCGGGCCTCTTCCATGAGCTCGTCCACTTGGCGCTCCAGTAGCTCTTCACGACGTCGCTCCTCCTCCACCCATCCACCCGGCGGCGCCCTTGCGTCCAGCATGAAATCGACAATCGAGCTGGCCGAGCTCGTCGTGTGAGGGGCCGCGGCGGCCCCTGCCGACGGGTCGGACAAGGGCTGCTGCGCCAAGGGAGGGAGAGGAGGCAGCGACATTGGCCCAAACCGGGGCGTGCTGCTTGCGCACTGGTGTGGGAACTCGGGCCGGTGGTCAATGTAGGCGCGGATGAAACGGCGCTGCTGGTCGGGCTTCGGGTAGCGTTCCGGAAAGGTGACATGCGCCGCAGCGCTGTCGTGGTAATTGTACGTCCACTCCGTGAAGTGGTTGGCGAACTCGTTGCCGGGCACGTTGGCTGAGGCGTATTCAAAGTCAATGACAATCAGCTGCTTGTGCTCGTTCTCAGGCTGCAGAAGCGGCGACCGTTCGTCAGGACGAATGCGTAGAATGTTTCCATACTGCGTCTGGGTGGGGTTAGAAGTGTCAAAAGGAAAAGAAGAACAATAAGAAAGAAAGAAAAAACTGCACATACATCATTGTGCGCAAAGACCAGTCGATCCCGGATCTGGCGCGTCCCACCGTAGTAGTTTTTAACCATCTCCCGGTGCTTTTCAAGCAAGGCCTTGAACTTGGGCCACTCGACACCGCAGACGTAGCCTCTCGACTTCCATGTTTCAATAAAAGAACCGGCCTGCGGGGAGGCGGCATCGGTGCTGCTGTCTCCGGTTTGCAGACGCGCGCGCTCGGCCCGGAGGCGTACTTGGCGGTCGAGAAACGTGATTGTGGCTTCGACTGTGTCGAGCCACCGGTCCCAGTTCTGCCACACACTGGGCCCGCTGTCCAGCTCCTCCTCGAGAAGCTCGACGCCGTCGTGCAGCTCGCGCATCCGCTTCGCAATCTGTTTGGATGTCTCGGGCTCGCGGAGGTTGGCCGCGGTCAGAGTCGTTGCTGTGAAAAACTGCTCGAACCGGCCGTTGCCAAACGTGCCCAGGAGGCGCGGGCCAATTTTCTTGCGGGCCAGACGGCGCAGCACGCTGAGTTCCTTTTCACGGTCAATCAGGTGTTCTACCTGCGGGCCGTAGATGCGAAGCAGCAGCTTATTCGGCAGTGCATGCTTGCTGCCGGTGAGGCTGACGCTGCTGCTCGAGGGCGTGGTGCCTGACGCCCCTGCTCCTCCGCTGCCGCCGCCGTGGACTTGGCTGGCCTTGGTGTTTCCACCGCCAAGATCAGCGGGCGGCGACACCACGTAGACGGCGTTTGTCAGAGCGCCGCTGAGGCGCTCGACGGTGATCGTGTCGCCGGCATCAAGCGGCACCTTGCGCCAGCCTTTCAGCCTGAGCGTATGTGCCAGTCGAATAATCTCGTTTTGAAAGCTGACCCATGCCTGCCGCTCCTTGTCGTCACGACGGCCGGAGATGGACCCGGCATCTGAAGCAGACGACGGGATATATTTGAGCGTTTTGGTGTTGTCCAGAACGGCATCGCATCCAGGCACCAGCACGTCGCCGTCAAAGTACTCGGTGTCCGACGACGCCGTACGGCTTGGGTGGTAGCGAAGCGTGCGCGAGTGGCGGCGGCCGCTGGAGCTGACGCCGCTGCTGCCGAGCCCGCTGCCACCACCTCCAGTCCGCTGCCCGCCGGCGTAGCCGGAAAAAGACTCAGCACCTAGGGCAGACATATTGTCATCGATGATGCGCTGCAGCCGGTCTAGAGACACCTCGCTGGATGCCGAGCCCGAGGAAGGGGCCCTGTGGTGTCTAGCCACCGTCCCTCGGCCAGAGAAAGCCTCTTCGTTGCCGTCCTCGTTGGCGTCTGCTTCCGCGGTGCCGTCGGTCTCCCGCGGATAGCGCTCCTTTGCCTTGCTCCGCCTGCCGCCATCTTCGGCCGGCGGTGACTTGTTCTTGCGGCTGTGCGAGCGAACGCGCCGAGATTTGCGGGCCTCTTTCTTGGCTCGCTCATGCTGGACCCATTCGCTCAGCTGCGCAAGCAGCCGGCCGCTGATCTGGTCAACGGTGCGGTGGCGCTGCTGGTGGTGGTGGTGCTGCAGCGGGTTGATGTGCGGCCGTAAAAGAGGCGACACAGTCTGGCGAGAATCGTCTGCCGGCAGCTGGGCCGGCGACGTCATGTACGTGCCGAGCGCCTCTAGGCTGGCCTGGCTGCTGATGGAGTTGCGCGCCGAGGCCGGCACGGGCAGCACGGCGGCTCGGCCACTGAGACGCTTGGCCACGGTGGCGGGAAACTGCTTTCTGGGCGGCAGCTCCTCGACAGGAGGTGGCTGCAGAATGTCTGTGACGTCGGGTTCGGCAATTTGAACGGCTAGAGGGATATACAGTTAATATATGGAGGGCGCGGGAGCTGAGCTGGATGAGCGTGCGGACGGTGAGCTGGAAAAACTAATAGGGAACACGACAGCAACCATTATATAGCTTATGAAAGAAGGAGAGCCATCACTTCCCCCCACGCAGCCCGATCAAGGGGGCAGTGTTTTGGGAACACATGACCTTCTTGTGCGGAGGACAAAGGCGGACGACAAGCCACGCGGCAGGCTGGTCAGCGGGCACAGCAACACGCAGCAGCAAACAATACAGCAGAGCATGCGAGCAGATAGTAAGTGTAAAAAGAAAACAAATACCGGAGAGAAGTCAAGAGGCCTAAAACGCTGTTCAAACGCCACAGCATGCTATCTCACCTTTGGTTGGGCCACTCAAAGGCGGCGTCCGGTCGGAATCGTCCCGGAGCGCCGACCGCAGCGGGACCGTCCGCGGCGAGCCTGTCGGAGCCGGCGTGTTGGGCATGGCGGGCGATGGACCGCCGGCTGTGCCGTTTCGAGTCTGGCGGAGGACGTGGCTCAAAAAAGAGAAGCGAGGGATATGCGGAAGCTCTGTGCAAAGGGATGCCGCACTGGTAATGGAGCGACAAAGCGGGCGAATGCGTACGAAAGAACAGCTTCCGCCCTGCGGTCAACGGCGCGTCTTGGGACTGCAGCCGTGGTGTCTGGAGCGATGTGGTCGTTGGAACAACCTTATCGCAAACTGCCGTGGAAGCTGGCAGGTGGGACGTCATAGGTTTTTTGCCTGTCACCCGCTTTGATACATACGTTGCCATTTATGTACATAACCACTATTTTACGTACAACACACCAGAAAGCCACAAAGCAGAAGCAAAGCGAAGCTCGCCGCCTGCACACGGTCACCGGACCGCAATGCTGTCCGGGCGCTGCCTTGCACTGGCGTGTTTTCTTGCTGCGCTCGAACGAGGACCGAGCGAGCTGCTGCGCAGCTACTCGTACATGTTGGCAACCGAGGTGTAGTGTGGAGGGCCCCGACACACGACACAGCACACAACGTTGCGCGGCGGGTGGACATTCTGCACTGCAGACCGGTTGCTCGCGTGTCTCAGTCTGGGCTTTGTCTGGCCGCTTGCCTCGCCGCCGTTTTCATCTGCAGCACGTGGCGCCACGGTCGAGACTGCGATGCTTCCTTGTCGTGCTCTGACAAGCCTCAGCGCCCTGGCATGGCCTCGGCGGCGCTTTGGGTGCCTGGCTGGCCCTGCTGTCGATGCTCTGCTCTGCCCGGAGCCTATATTGCCGGCCCGAGTCTCGGCTGCCGTTCGCTCGGCTCTTATAGGATCCCGTCGTTTTCGCCCTTCAGCCGCTCAACACGCTTCTGCTCCCAGTTGTCGAGGTCCTTGTGGGCTAGTCTCTGCAAGCAGGAAACAAAAAAGAACTCGTCAGCTGCTGTCCGCGATGCCGTGTGAATGCCTCCTCCTCTTCCACCATGCCACCTACGTTGTACTCGTCCCGCATGTTCACCCGGCGTCCGGCTTTGCCGATGCCCAGCTCGTCCTCGCGCGACACCATTTGCACCTTGCGGTCGTGTCTCTCGTAGCGGATGGCCGTTGCCGGCGTCAACACAAACGACCCGCCAATAATCACCGTCATGAACGGCAATCCGAAGAGCAGAAACGGGCGCTTGGCCATGGCGGCGCGGTAGCGGGCCGCAAACGTGTTGCCATCTGCGGCCGACCGGTACTTGTTGTTCTGGAAGGCGCCCATCGCGGGCAGGGAGGCTGCTCGGTCGAGGGTATCCAAAAGGTGCGTGCTCGGCGCTCGATGTCTGCAGTTCTCCAAAGCCCGGCAAAATGCGGTTGTGGTGGGCTGATTCAAATACAGTCACGTGACCACGCGAGCCGTCTGGAGCGGTCCTTCCCTCCTGTCGACGCGTCTCCAGTTGATAACTGCCGGCCGGCTAAAAAAACATCTTCATCTCCCGCCAACAGCTGCAACCTCAACGACGTCACCACCCACGCCTCGAGTCTCGGGCAGTCCCGCAGCCCATGCATCATCTACCGCATACGCCGCAACGGCCGGTTGACGCTCGACAATGAGCCACCCGCCGCACAATGCCGCTCTCCCGCCCAACACAGGTGGCGAGCCTGTGCCGTCGCTTGCCGTGCCCCCCCAGCAGGGCCTCGACGACGATCCGTCTGAGAGCCACGAGCGGAATCCCAAGAGGCGGAAGATCGATTCGCCAGCTGCAGTGCCGATACTGACCACCATTCGGAATCGGGTTTGCGCCGCGTTTGGCGTCGGGATGGGCGACCATGTCCGCGAAACGCTTGAGAACATGCGGTGGGTTGCTGGACCGCGAGATCTCTGGCATACGGCGAGCCATGCTGACGTTCACGCAGCGAGGCGATACGACAGCAGACAGAGTTTCAAAACGACAAGAGCGTCTGCCGTGCGCTCGAGTTCCTCGGCCAGACGCTGTGCGCCATCGACCATACGGCCGTTCTCGCCGACCCCGACGACAGCAACGGCCCAATCGTGTGCAGGCCTTGCAAAGTCTTTGACACCCTCTACACCCCCCCTCGACGCAAGGAAAAGGAGAGGGGCGACGCCGAATGGATCTTCCAGCTGTTTGAGGACATGGTCAAGAGCCTCGTTCCAGAAACTGGCCCGCTGCCTGTCCGGGCCTTGATTCTCCTCCGCCGCATGGTCTTGCATGCGAGCTCCGACGCTGTTCTCGACTATGAGCAGTCGGGACTCTGCAAGTGGTGCTCGACCAGACTCAGAAGCCCGGATAAAGCTGTGCGAGATCAGGCAGCGTACGTTCCTGTCAATTGCATGCCCTGCACGACACGCCTAACATTTCCCAGGAAATCGATCAGCGCCTTTATGCGTGACAGAAACGATGCCTACATGGTTGTCATGGCAAAAAACCGCCGGCGATTTTACCGTGCGCTGGATTGCATGCGGTCCAACAGCGATGATTTGGTCGGGCACGAAACGACCGTTCTCACATGGATGTACATGGGAGTGTAAGGAAAAAAACAGACACAAGCATCTTTGCTGTCCGTTTGGTCTGCCTGGCTACATCGCTAACAACATGCAGTGCTGTTTCCGAAGACCAATTGGAGCCAATGCTCTGCGGCCTGCTCCACCACACAAGCCTTGCTCGCTCGGCGACCTGGAACCTGGCCATTTCAGAGGTGATTATTTTTCAAATGTTTGATAATGGTTGGACGTACTCTAATTTGGCTTACCTTGCAGATCCAGTATATTGCATCCCATTTTGGGAGGACACCAAGGGAGATATTTGAGCCGTTTTGGCGAAAAACGGCATACCTTATCGTCAAGTGCATTTGCGACTTTCCGGAAGTCGCTGGCGCGCTCGCCAGACTCTTTGGCACGACTGTAAAAAGATTGGCATTGCGGTTGCAATCCCAAGCTCTTCCGGAGCTTCTTTTTCGCAAGGAGTACCAGGCCATCAGCAAAATTGCCGAATACCGCGGCGATGGCGACGAGGTATGGCCGGCCATCATGGATAAGACCAATCTCACGTCCATCTTGGCCTTTTGGGTCCAGCTTCCACAAGATGTCGCCACATTGGATGATTTGATGGAGGCTTTCCAGACCATCTCTCCGCGACTGGAACCCGCTACGATCCGTGACGTTATGGGCGCCTCGGCAGTACCTGTTCTTGCAGAGCTATTCATCCGCTTCACATGCGAACCAAAGCCTGCTCCCGCTCAGTTTTCAAGCGTGAGTTGTACTTTTTTTTTACCCCCGTGTGGCCCGTTTCTTCCAATCTTGCGGGTTACTAATCTGTCCAGATCAAAGACGGAATCGGCTTTGCGCCCATCCTGACAATCGCGCGGCTGTTGGACACGGATGGTTCGACGCGACAAGACGAGGCCATCGTGGTCAGTTTTTTATCGTCACATGTCCTTGGCTTTACCACACGTCTATCCGACGTCCGTGTGTTTAACGGGAAAAAACATTTGTGCCACTGGATCAGTGGCATAGAGGCGCTCGAGATCCTCATCAAATACCTACAATCCGAAATTCGGACCGCACGGCCCCAGGTGGTTGCTTTTCTTCTTGACGCTCTCGGCGATCATCCTGGCTACGCTGCTTGCTGGCGAGCAAATGTTCGGCGAGCGGCCATCTCGTGCTGGGCGGCATTGGTGCAGAATGTCGGCGAAGAAAATGTGCATACGCTCGTCGAAACCACGTTTTCTGTGATCCGCAAAAACTGGGACCTCTTCGGTGACTGGGAAAAGGAGAAGTGCCAGGAACTTCTCCAGTGGCTTCTTGCAAAGCAAGGTGGCCACTACCGAGAGTGTATCGTTGATATGGCCGACGTTCTTCCACGGCTCAATATCCCAGAACTGAAGAGTGTTGACAACAAAATCGACAAACTACGGCTACCTCTGGGCGGCATGCAGACCATCGATCTGTTTGCAAAACGCATCATGCACGAGAACCTGGATGTTGCTCGCGTTGCCTTGGAAGATGCCAAGGACTTTCTCCAGCACAACCAAGCTTTTCTGCAAGCCTCCATCCAAGGCGAGAAGTCAGACTCGGCCATCGCGAACTTTGTGCGCGCTCTCCTTGACTGCTCAGCAAAACACAGTACTGCAGAGCCAGACATGGCGTCTGATTGTCTGGCGTGCATTGGCCTCATCGGCTGTCTCGATGCAAATCGCTTCAGCGCTGTAGCCAAAGACCCGCCTTTTGTAATGATATACAACCTTCGCAGCGATGAGGAGAACCTCGACTTTGTCATTTACATGCTGCAGCATGTTCTGACGCGGGCGTTTCTTTCTGCAACAGACTCGACCACACAAGGCCTCATTGCGTACGCTGTTCAAACGCTCTTGTTAAAAAGCGGCATCAGTCAAGCAGTCCAGAGCGGTGGCCGGGAGTCAAAATCCACGTACGAAAAGTGGAAGGCCCTCCCCGAGCTTGTTCAGGTTATTCTTTATCCCCTGACGGTCTCAAAGTACCACATCCAACGCCCTGGGCGCGTGCAGACACAGTATCCCATCTTCTGGCCAGGGCTGCCCTATGAAAACTGGCTACGCGCTCTCGTGGTCGACTTGCTGGCCAAGCCACAGAATCAGTCTGGCGAGATTCTGTACGAATCCTTGTCCCGCACAGCAAGAGGAAAGGACATTGCCATCGCCGAATTTTTGTTGCCATATATGGTCGTCTACGTCGTGACCGGACCACGCAGCACCGACCAACACCGCGAGCAAATCACTCTTGAACTGCAGCACATTTCCCAATACCAGCCATCTGACGAGGCGCGGGCCTCCGAGCGAGAGCAGGCAAAGCTTTTCTACGACGTAAGTCCAATACACAGTACGCGTTCCGACCACTGCTTCATGTCTAACACATTGCCCCCAACAGGCCGTGTTCCGTGTGATTGAGTACGCTTTTGTTTGGCTGCGAAGCTGCATCCATCACGATAAGCCTTCTGGCGTTGCGCAAATGGAAAAATTCATCGAGGCATTCCCTCCAGAAGTTCTCTCTCAGAGAGCCCTTTACTGCAAGGACTACGCCCGAGCCATGTTTTTTCTCGAGCCCGTGGCCATGGCAGTTGTCTCTGAAGAGGATGCTGAGGAGACTGCACGACGCGACAAGGCGGAATCCGACATGATCGATATATACGCTCAAATTGACGACCCAGACTACCTGGGCGGTATCATGTCCAAGGTCGGCAGTTTCGTAGAGATGGACACCTACCAAAAAGCCCTGCTTGAGCAAAAGGCAGGCCGGTGGGAATCGGCCACCACGTGGCATCTCTCTGACCTCAGCACGAAGCCAGATAATGTTGACATCCAGGCTCGCGTGCTCAAGTGCTTTTTGGAAGCAGGCCACCACGGTGAGTTGTCTTTGTTTTCGCCCATTGTTTGACTCGTCTTACAGTAGGCTAACATCACAATTCAGACGCTCTTTTGTCTAGAATTGACGGGATGAACCTTGAAGAAGCACCTGCGGCAACGATTGGCAAGGTGCTTCCCATGGCTCTCGAGGCATCGTGGGCTACCTTTCAGTGGAATAGGCTGGACACACTGGTCTCCATCTACAAAGGAGACACGTTGGACATTTTCAATGTTGGCATAGCGAATGCCCTGTCCCAGTTGAAGCAGCGAAACATGGGGGAGTTTGACAACGCGCTGGCCAAAATCGTTACCAAGGTCGCCTCGTCCATGTCCTACTCAACGATCGCTTCGCTACAAGCGTGCCACGAGGCCATGCTCAGGGCCCACGTTGTCACTGATCTTCGGTTGATCAAGTCTGCAGTGGATATTACTGTCAACGACGTCAGGGAGCGCCGGTCGAATGACCAGGGCCCAAAGAAAACGCACATGGTCTTGTCAACATTGGTCCAGAGACTCGATCTTCTAGAGGATGTCAGCGATAAGCGGTATCTGCTCTCCCTGCAAAGAGCAGCCATGGAGTCACTCCGGCCTGTTTATGGGGACAAGGAGATATCGACATTGTGGCTCTTGAGTGCCCGTCTCGCAAGAAAGACGGGCTCCAACGGCGAATGCCTCAAGGCCATTGCCCATGCTCGACAGCTTGGTGATCCGGCGGCCGAGGTGGAAAATGCACGCCGTCAATGGGCATGGGGTGGCAAGCACCAAGCTATTGCCGACTTGCGGATTGCCATCAACAGAGGCTTGTCCGGTGACGGCCAGGCGGGTCTTGCCGGGGAGCCTGGCATGGGGCCGTTCGGGCAAAGATGGTCCACGCATGAGGCAGCACCGCTTGCCGCCCGGGCGGGCCTGCTTCTTACGCGCTGGCTTGACGAGAGTGGCGAGACGTCGAGGCCGGCACTGCGCGACAGCTACAAGGAGCTGTCCAGCAAGTACAACGAGTGGGAAAAGAGCCACTATTTTCTTGGTCGGTATTACAAAAAGGTGCTCGAATCGGAGCAGACACTGAAGCCGGACGAGCAAAGCGATGCGTTCCTGATGGGTGAGCTGGCACGGCTCGAAATCGAAAACTATCTACGGGCAGCCAGGCTGGGCACGAAATATCTGCACACAACACTTCCGCGGGTTCTCACCGTGTGGCTGGGACTCGGGTCACAAATCGACAAAGCGCCAGACGGCAAGGCGGCCGTATCGGAAGAGCTCATGAAACGGCGCACCGAGGTTCTTACGGGTCTACACAAACGGCTGCTCCGGCAAGTGCAGCGTCTACCGCCCTTTATATTTTATACGGCACTCCCACAGCTTGTCGCGCGCATCAACCACCCGAACCGGGAAGTCTGCCACGTCCTCGACCAGATCATCTGCAAAGTAGTGCAGGCGTATCCGCAGCAGGCTCTCTGGAGTGTGTTTGGTGTGATGACGTCCCGTCCCAAAGGAAACCCGACAAAGCGACCAGCTGAAAGACTGATCAAGGCTTTGTGTCAACAAACTTCACATACGATCACGTCGGGCGGGAAGCAATGGGCACTTCCCCAGATGCTGCGCCGAGGCGTCACTCTCGCCGACGAGCTCGTCAAGGTCGGTCGGAAAGGCAATTATAGAGCAAACAGCGCTACCAAGGCTGCAAGCCTGCAGCGCGACATGAACTTTCACCTTGCAAACGACCCCATTGCCCTTGTCGTGCCGATTGCACGATGCTTGACGGCATCGCTTCCCGGCCGGATGCCGAGTTCCGGCGTTGCAGGCGGGCTCTCCGGAATTTCCCCGGCTGCGGGCACAACACCGGCAGCGTCGACAATCTCTGCAGGGGGGGCGTCTTCGCATACAGAGGTCAACAGCAGCGCGACGGTGGCTGCGCTCTTGTCGCACAATGCCTTTGCGTCAGACGTGATTACGATTCATTCCTTCAAGGATGAAGTGCTCATTCTTGGATCGCTTGCACAGCCTCGCAAGCTGACCATTCGGGGGTCCGACGGGCGTCTCTACGACATCCTCCTCAAGCCCAAGGACGATATGCGGACGGACCAACGGATCATGGAAGTCAACGCCCAGGTCAACCAGGCGCTCCGCAAAGACACAGAGGCCATTCGACGGCAGCTTTCGATCCGCACATATGCAGTCACACCACTCAACGAAGACTGTGGAATCATCGAGTGGGTGCTGGGCCTCAAGACTCTGCGGGAGATCTTGCGGCCTTACTATGATTTGCGCCGGACAAAGGTGGCGCCCCGGCCACCAGAGCCGATGGAAATTCAAAAGATGCTGATAGAGGCTGGGACACCACGGCAGCGAGTTGCTGCGTTTACGACGGCAGTGCTGCCGGCGTTCCCGCCGGTGCTGCAGGAGTGGTTCATGCGGCGGTTCCCCTACCCGGCCGTGTGGTTCTCGGCACGGCTGCGGTTTACGCGGTCAGCGGCCGTCATGTCGATGACGGGCGCCGTGCTCGGCCTGGGCGACCGCCACTGCGAGAACGTGCTGGTGGATGAGGACAGCGGTGGGGTGATGCACGTCGACTTCAACTGTCTTTTCGAAAAGGGGCGGCTGTTTACGCAGCCGGAGACGGTGCCGTTCCGCCTGACGCAGAATATGCGGGCAGCCATGGGCATCTGCGACCACCGAGGGCCGTTCCGGCGGTCGTGCGAGCTGACGCTGCGTATGATGCGCGAGCAGGAGGAGACGCTGCTGGCTGTTCTGGAAGCGTTTATCCACGACCCGACGCTGGACTTGCAGGCGAGCCCACGGGGCAATGAGCAGCAGCACCACCTCAACGCGAGGGGTGCGGCCAGGGCGAAGCCGCCTCCCGTGGTGAAGCTGGATCCCCAGAGTGTTGTGAAGAACATCAAGAGGCGGATTAATGGGCTGCTCTTTGAAGAGACGATTCCCCTGGGCGTGGAGGGCCAAGCGTGGGAGCTGATCAAGCAGGCAACGGATGCAACAAACCTGTCTGCCATGTACATTGGATGGGCGCCACACTGGTGAGGCGTGCAGAAACGACGACAAGGCGGTAAGCGTTCGGCGGCTTGCTTGGCGTCCTGAATTATATGTGCAAAGATTTATGGATGTAACGAAAGCAACGAATACAAAAGTGACGTACGAGTAGAGGGCACTAGAGCGTCTTCCGTGGGAAGGCGGTGGTCACGCAATGTCCACGACTCCGTACGCTGCACAAACATGCGAGTTCAAGGATGCGAGTCACTTTGTAGGCCCAAGCGTTATGTATACGACGTACGAGTAGATGCATTTGAGCAACTTTGGCGGTCCAAAGCCAGTCGCTTGGCAATGGACAGGGTACCAACGAAAGGAAAGAGCGACCGGCAAGTTAAGAATAGACACGAGGTGGGGCGGGACAGGGCCGAGCAAGAGAGCCGAGGGAAGGCACGAGGGGTTGCGAAGAGGGGAAGCTGCGATGCGAGGAACAACGACTCCGGAATGAGCATCAGATACAGCAATGCTTGCTCTGGGGTCTCCGGTGCTTCTGCAGCATTGTTGGGGAGTGGAATCAGACGACACAGCGTGAGTCTGGGCAGAGGACAGGCGTTTGCAGTTGATGGGATGCTTTTTGTTTCACCAACTTTATCAGTAACAGTGTATGTTTTGATGTACTCGTACACTACTTTTTTTTAAAAAAAAAACACTTTTATTATTTATTTTACTGACTCTTTTTCACTACACGAGAATAGAACATTGGAAAACGGCGATAGATATACGCTTGATAAATACGAAAGATTTAATTCCACCACTAAAGGCTAGGTAGGTTAATTGATAAAACGGCCAGGCGATAGTGAAGATATAAGAAAAGCCCTTGGACCATCTTAGGTGTCTGTGATCTCGATGCGTGTCTGTCGGTTCCTACGGACATCGCGCTATCCTTAAAAGTTGAGCCATTTCTGGCCAATATACGCCCATTCACAGTCCCTCGGCGGGGGAGGAAGAGGGCGCGCGTGTGTTCGTCATGATGCAGACGGCTCCGGAATTTGCGGGAGAGAAAATAAAATATACGGAAATGTGAAAGACAAAGTTATCGTGGGGCCATGTAAGGGTATCATCCACGACCAAAGTCCCTGCTGCTCGCAGCATGCATTTTTGTTTTCTGTTGTCCGCTTTTCTCGGCATCCTACGTGATGTACTGCGGGCTGGATGTGCTGGCATATTCGCCTTTTTGTCGACACTGCAGATCAAATCCCTTGGAACCCAATTTGCTCCTCACGGCCTCCGACGCCTTGAACAAAACCTGCAGCGACTTGGTAGAGCTGTGGACGGGCTTCGTCTTGGTGCTTATTGGTGGCCGGGCTTGTATCGAGGCAGCGGCATTTGTCGTGATGGTGTGCCGTGCGAGACGTGCTCTGTCGTGGTTGGACAGGCTGGATGACGCCAACCAAATAAAGCACTCATGCCACGGCTAGGAACGGGAGGAGAAGCTGCGGGCGTGGCAAATCGGCCGAATCAGGAACCAGGAACCAGGGACGCATGCGACCTTGAAACGCAAATGTCTTACCATTGAGCGCTATTGCTGCACAGATGCGGCGAACAGAAGCACGGCGGAAAGATGGGGCGAAGAGGAGTGGCCGTTGTCGCCGTTAATTCGCATGGCTTGGCCCCCAGTCAGTGCAGAGCCCTGACGCACGAGGGGTCTCACGGCAAGACAGATGGAAAAAAGAGACTGATAAGGACAGAGAATACTATGAGCGGAGACGGCCTGGCAGTGAGACACGCAGCAGCGATGGAGGCAAGAAAGAACAAGCAAAAAAGACAAGAGCAGAGCAGAAGAACAGACGGAGCATGCGTCTCGCGTGATGCGACAGTGGTCACAAGGCCCGGCCAGCAGATGGAATGCCGACAATGCCCGAGAGCGCGCGCGTTGCGGGCGATGGCAGCAGCGCGAAAGATGACCCGCGACGACGCCGAAATGAAGACCCAGACGTTGTGCAAGTCTGCGTGCAACGCGCACGATGCCGCATCTGTCGGGGCTTTGGTCCTCGTCGGTTTGTTTGCAAGCACAGCAAACACCTTTGATGACAATTGCCCGCTGCGACAATGGAGGTCCTCTGATGTGCAGTAGCAGTGACGTCGGCGATGTGGATTGGAAATCAAAAAAACGGCGCAAATCGCATAGCCAGATCAGGCAATTGTCCGCAGAACCACGGGCACACGGAGCCTGGACCTGAGAGGGGCTGCGGGGAGTCGAGCAGCGACCGTGGCCGTCTCGAATGAAGTTGCAATACTATCCATGATATCAAATACGATGCACCGCTGCGAGCACTCTGAGAGCAACAAGTGCCTTTGAAAAGTGACACATCGTTCTCTGGTCGGGCCACTTTGTCCGTTGCTTGTTTGTCCCTTTTGATTTCTGCAGCGGGACCTGTCGTGGATGGGCGACAGAGGAGGAGAAAACGAGACAAAGGAAAAAACGACGGGCACGACGGGGCCAACGATGCCACAGCAGAGGTGGTACGAAGCAAGAGGAGCACAGTCGACGATGCCCGGTTTGGCCCGGATGTGGTGGGGAGCGGTCACGAGGCAGACGCACTCGGCCACGATATGGGGCGAGCAAGGGCAATGAAACGAACGCGATGCCGAGAGGAGGAGGCTGTCATAATTGCCGTGCACACCGTTCTCTCTGTCACTTTCGGTTATCCGTTTTTCTTTTCTTGTCAAAATTTCCCTTCTTTTGTCTCATTCTGCCACGCGATCGTAAGACCGGTCAATGGCAATGGCCTGACGGGTCTGGAACCTGCAGACGCACGCTTTCTTTTCTCTTTTTCTTTCCTTTCCTTTTATTTTATTTTATTTTTCGTTATCACCCTCGACATGTCTCACTCTCCCTGCCTTTGTCTCGCCTACACATGAAAGCATGGCTTTGGCGTTGAATAGCCAGGTAGGACACCGCCAACTGGGTCATCTGGTCTACTTGCGGAAATGTGTTGCGCGGTCTGGCTGTTCCCGAGCTGTCCACACCCCCTCGAGGGTATTCGTTTTTGAATTTCTGGCGGCAACGTCGGCGGGCTAGGAAAATAAAAAAGAAAACGGCCGCGACTAGAAGCAAGATGCGGTGAATAAGACACGCCAAAGAGAAACCCAAGTGAGACAAAACGACACAGCAGAGGAAAAGGGTTGTCTCGTGTGGTAAGAGAGGGCAATCAGCAAAGGAGTTATTAATGTCTCGTCGAGAGAAATAAGGCCCCCGCTGATGCACGAAACACGAGGCCGTCAACAAGGCGAGATGCTGCTTACAGTGAGGATCAACAAGCAGACAGTGGCCGAGAGATTGAGAGAGAAGCAATGGAGGCGGTTGAGTGGAGACGGATGGGAAGCAAGAAAAAAAGATAAAATCAAACAGTCCCGGTGGAGCACAAGGCTGGTCAGCTGCCGCCTTAAAAAGGTGATGAGAGCGGTGAGTACAAAGATGAGTACTCGTACACATATTATTGTATTACTGTACTCGTAGAGATATGAACGCGCAGAACGCAGAACGCAGAAACTGGAATCAGAGAGCTCAACCGTTCAATGGCGGTGGAAAACACAAACACGAAGGAGGGGAACGGGAGTCGCTAGAAGCCGATTAATTACCTCGCACTCGTCGACCAGAACGAGAACGTGCGAGCAAGCAGCTCCCGTCGAGGTGGAGCTCACGGGACGCTCCAGCAGAAAACAGCACTGTTTTGCGAACGGATGCGAGCGAAGCAAAAGAGGAAACGCGTTGGTTGCTGCAGTCTCGGAAAGGCATCAGAGCACTCATTGAGGACGGGTACACAGCACTTTGTGCAAGTTCGCTATCAGGCACTTCAAGGCACATGGCCATTGAAATGAGCCCTGTTGAAATACGAGCACTCGTATCTTACTCGTACAACGCCTCACACCAACACAGGAGATCAGTGCCTTGGCCAGGGCTGCTCAGCTGGCCACGACAGGCGCAGGCTCGACAGACGGGCCGTGCTGAGCAGTGAGCTCGTAGCCTGGTATTACGCTGTAATATATGTATCTTACACGTACACCGGGGTTGTTCCAAGACAAGACAACTGGAGGATGGATCTCGGCGGAAAGCAAGGGGACGTGTGCAGGTTAGTCAGCATTGCGCTTATTGAAGTTCCACGTGACTAACATGCCGTCATAGTGGGTCATTCTTATCTCGTACAATTAATTAATACCCCGACAGCCGCAATATCTCGATGATGTCTTGTCCTCTTGACAAGGCGGCCCATCACACGCTTATCTTACCAGTGGACCTAGAAGCTGCTGCTGGAGGCGTTCCGCCATCGTTTCGAAGACGACATTATGTTGCTAGAGCGATGCTCTTTGCCTGCTTTGCCTGCGCGAGCTCTTACAAGAGCGCAGTGAGATGCCGAGGCCAGCCAGGATGCGGCTGACGATTCATGGTGGAGACATGGCGGACATTGCTTGACTTTATTAGGACGGGCCAGAACACGAGACAGGCCAAGCGGGCAGCGAAAGCAGGGCGGCGAAAGCATAACGGAAGCTCATGCCATGATCTACGACGTACATCCGGGACGATGCTACAGGACTAGAACTAATTTTTGAAATACGATGGAATGACCGCTTCGATGACACTGGCGTTGGCTGCGGAAATCGTGGCCTGCAAGTGAGCGAGTGCCTTTCGAGTCCAGGTACTTTTGGCTGTTAGGGCAGATCATCAAATATTAGTGCTCAGCCGGGACTGCGCATGGAGAGGTTAGGCTGAGAGGCCGCCGGGCAAATCGAGAACGAGTGCACGGCCTTGTGCAAAGCAAAGCTTCACCGGTCTGGGCCTGTTGGTATTCGTGGTCGTCGCCGGCCGGCGTCTCACGACGTCGGCTCTGGACCGCAAACAGGCGGTGAGCGCAGAGCACAGCATGAATCTGGGAGAAATACGGAGTTCAGCAACGCCCCAAGACTAGCCTGCTGGCCGGTCTTTACCTTGTAGGTTTGGCTGTACGTCGTAGCTTGCCGATATGCCTTCTGCATCTTTACTTTGAGGGGCCTGCACCACTTATCGTACTCCGTACCCGTAAACGAAGGCCATCTGGGGCCAGGACACAGGTCACAAGGTGGTTGTGCTCGTCCCATGAACCTGGTTCCTGCATTGGGGCCTGGGGCAGCAGAGGACGGGACGTGCACAGAGAGGCCGGGGTTTGGGACCAAATATACACATATTTAGAGCCAGAGCACTTGCAGCACAACATGCATGGCAAAGCACTTGCATACGACCTGCATCTGCATCGACCTGCATCGACCCGCATCGACCTGCATTGACCTGCAGGCCGTTGTAGCGAGGTGCAGTGGCGCGTATCAGCGTGCGAAGTTTGCAGTATCTATGGAGCAGCCCGCAGCACGCCAATGCAGGTAAAATTGCAGTGTCTTGCTTGACAGTTGCGGTGAAGAGGAAATGGACAGGACAACGCAGTGCTCGTAGGAAAGGCGATAACGGAGCACGTCGCCTGTCAATTCTTATTTTAGTTGATACGGCCTTTTTTGGCTTTCACCGCGCCTGCCGACGAGACATCATGAAATGTTTCTGCAACGGCGGAGGACGCATTTTAACCCTGAGGGCCGAAAAGGTGGTGTGGTGGCGGTTTTTTTTTTTTTTTTTTTTTTTTTTTTTTTTTTTTTTTTTTTTTTTTTTTTTTAGACACATAGGCGGAGGGAGGGGGCCGATGCAGGCAACCGCGA